>JARHVA010000360.1:1032500-1350000 GCA_037957365.1 Torreya grandis
TTGTTATCGAATAAACCCTAATTTAATCGATTTGATTTTTAAAAATGCAAAAGAGAGGGGGAAAGAGATAAAGCCTACAATAACGAATAATAATTAAGATTTTTTGATCACTTAAACACACAAACTAGTCCTTGGTTTGATCTACATACACACAATCCCACACAAGCTTGATGCAAGCTTTAAAGGGAAACATACAATGAATAAAAAGCCACAACCACCATTCTAAATGTGTAGATTGAAAGCAATAAATACATACTCTTATTTTAATCAAAGTATTTATGTTGACAATCGATTATAATTCATTGTGATCGGTTCATTTGGTTCCCTACGGACAGTAGAAAAGTGGCGGTATAGGGTAACTAGGTCAATGGGCAAGCTAAAGTGGTTTATAAACAATGTTTCTAAATCAACCCAAGAGGTGATGGACCCATTTGGAAATCAAAGGTACCATGCATACGTAACTTATCCGAAGGAGTAAGGGAATGAATAGTAAGCAACATCCTCGTATTGAACCTAGGTTTAGATAAGGGAATATTTGAATCCCTGAATGTTCTTTTCAGTGGTTTGAATCTAATTATGTATTTTGGATAAAACCTGTCGAGATTCTTTGGTGAGTCATGGGCAAGCCCTTAAACACTCATAGTGCATCCACTTGCACCAAGCAAAGGAGGATTAGCTACCATGGGTGGGATCTTAGTGGTAGAAAATGGGTTGATAAAGGGAACTATAGCCATAAGAGAACTACTAACTATGTGGATTTGTCTAGTTTGGGATTTTTCCTTGTTTGATCTTGGTTTTCGATGTTTAGTAAGCTCTAACAATTCAAATTCAGACCCAATAGACTTTGATCTAGTGGGTATTATCCTATTTTTGAGCATAAATTATAGAATACCTGAGTGTGGTCAATGATACTAGGTGCTCAAGTTTAGATTTTTGTTAAAAATTATAGTTTTAAGTATTGATGGCCCTCCTAGCACCAAAATTATTGACATGTCATTTGGCACGATAATGAAAACATTGGAATTTTGGAGGTTTTGAATCCTGTTAATCCTCTCTTGAAAGGAGTTTCACGTGGTGGGTCTCCGCAAGGTCTATATCTACCAAGTCCTATCACGTTGATCTTCACTAAGTTATGCATTGTGATGGTTCCGATGAAGGGGCTTCCTGGTGGTGAAATATTTAAAACTAGATTTTAACAATATTCTAATTCTTAAGAAAATTACATAAGAATTGTGGCTTCGTGTTTTAGTTAATAGGGTTATAATCAGATATTGAAAATAATGAAACACACATACATTTATCAGAATATGAAGTTAGGGTTTTAGATGAAAATAATTAAAAATACTAACTGTAATTGTTCATTCCCACACATTTAGTCATTCAACAATGGTTCTGATTTGTCATTTAGAAAGCACTTTTTTGTAATTTTATAAAATCCTAATGTGAATAGGACTATCAACCCTCGATTGACACTAGGGGTGTCTTGGGAGGCAAATCAGGGCTACTAAGTCTTTAATGGACAAAAAAAAGGTCGTCAGATGTCATTTTAGCATTCTTTAAACAAGACATTAATTTTCCTTACAAAAAATAATAAAAAAGAAATTAATTAAGAAAATTTCAATAAATTTAAATCTATTTATTTTAATTAAATTGATTTAAAATTAATTTTATATATTTTTAATTCATTAAAATTAAACTATATAAAATTAATATTCAAATAAAATTAAATAAAATAAAACATGTTTAATAAAATGAAACTAAATTAAACTTTAAATAAATAAATAAACCCACTAACCACTTCCAAATGTCTACGTGGGTCTAAACCCCATCAAATGCTCATGGGCCAAACCCCATCAGGTAACGGCCCCAATTACCATTGGGGGGGCCTTTGGTCTCTAATTAGAACTGAGTAACCAATTTTGAAGGCTAAACCTAAGTGGGATTTTGGTTCTAATGAACAAACAATACATGCAATCACCAAGGCCACTAACTTAACTAGGAAAAAACCTCCAGATAACAAAGGATTATCTACATCGACCCCTTCCTGGACCTATTCAGGTTTTAGAAGCCCGATTAGGTCTATGGAAGATAAAAATATAAAACAAATATTAAATTGATTAAGACACAACGTTGATCACAACCGAGCTAGATAGGTAAGGAATTCATAAACCTAAATGACATAGGGTTACCTTAATATAACTGGAATAATATGATTAAGGCCATGAAGACTACAATGGGTAAAAACATTAAAATACTATGGGAGGAAGGAAATTTTGACCTTGTAGCCTTAATATGGAAAATAATGACTTTTCACCTTGAGATGATGAGATTTTGCAAGAGCAATAGAGAAGGGTCAGGTGTCATTTTCGGGCAAAGTGCAAAATATGAAACTTGCTCACGTGAGATCGATTGACAAGATGGAGTGAGTTTCATATGATGAGATGGCACAAAAACCAAAGTGACCTCCCAAAGTGAACTAAGAGGCCACAGTGAATAAGAATTTGACATTGCCAAGATCTTGTAAGTGGTATAAATGGGCCAAGAAGTCATTTTGGATTAAGTGTAAAATATGAACTTATCTGTATGAGCGAGGTCGATAGGGTGGGATTGGTTTCAAAGATAGATATTACATGAAATTTAAATGAGCCCCCAAAGAGGCTATAGGGAGCTAAAAGAGCAAACATGCAAGATTATCAGGCGAGCGTAAGTATAGTGTGACTCCACTTTAAGAACAAGTATTATACATAAAACGTTATAGTTCAAACTTGGTCATCATGATGTGACATGTTTTAGGGGCCAAAATGGCATGAAAACTGAGATGACTCCCTAGAGCGGACTAAGAAGCCGAAGGAAACTAGAAAGTAATGCTTTTGAGAACCAGTAAGTAGGATAAGTGCCTCAAAAATGAATTTTCATGCAATGAGTAAAACATAAAACTTATCCATACAAGGCCAATTAAAAAGATGGATTAAGTTCTGGAGGTTAGAATGGCAAATAAACTAAAATGAAACCCTATAATAGACTAATAAGCCCAGGGGAATCAGAAAGCAACACTTTCAAGAATTAACAAGTAGGATAAGTGCCTCGAAAACACATTTTCATACAATAAATAAAACATGAAACTTATATTTACGAGCTTGATTAATAGGATGGAGCAAGTTTCAGAGGCTAGAATGGCGTGGAAACTAAAATGACCCCATAAAGTTGCTATAGGGAGGTGAAAGAGCAACCAGGCAAGATGGTCGAGTGAGCTTAAGTAAAACTATTAGAGGCAAGTGCCTTATATCAAACTTCACCACTCAAACATGGTCATCATGATGGGATAGGTTTTAGAGCCCAGAATGACATGAAAATTGAGGTGACAACCTAGAGTAGGCTAAGAGAGCTAATCAAGCCAGGATTCAAATATAAATTGAGAGGTTAAGACTCCACTTTCATGTTAAGTGTTATATATGAAGTTTTATCGCACATACTTGGTCTTTTTAATATTGATGGTTTCAGGGCCCATTGAGCACGTAAATTGAGATAGACCACCTAAACAACTTAAGAATGTTAAGACCAATGAATTGTGAGTGCAAGTGGGAGTGAGAGTGAATATAAAAGCAAAAAGAGGTTCCCCAATTCTTGAAAGAATTAGGGCATGTAGTGTAAGTAACAAAAAATGACAAATATGTTGTAAAATACTTCTGAGTATTTTGAAATTGTTGTAGCATCAATTTTCACCCTTGTAGAGGCTTTTTCAATCTCTCTTCAATTGAGCTACACTATGGGAACAACCCCAGGCTGTAGGTCACCTATGGTGGGGTTAAACCTCTAGAGAAGGTTGATTTCCTTTTGATGGATCACCTAAATTAATGTTACCACTGAGAAAAGGGTTAGAAAGGGGGGAAAGGGATTTTAAGAAGGCTAAAAAGGTGATGCACCAAATAAAAATGGGAAACTCCTATAATCTTGAACTCACACTAGATTTTTAGAAGATAGTGCTAGCTCACACAACCTCATAATTTAGCTCAATGCATAAGTGTTTCATGGACTAGCTTCAGGTAAAACACTAATATAGACCTACAATAGCTTGAAAATACCGTAAAGGAGGTTGGAAAGGAGAACAATGGATGAGGAAGATTCTCCTTCACCATGCCATCATCCACAACTCACTCAACACAGATCCAAGGCAAGAGATAGGTAAAGAAAGTCTTTTATTGCATCAAAAGGTAGTTCTTACAAATGCTTGATAGGGTTTAGCCTAGTCAAGATGATCATATTATGCAATATCTCATAGATTCTCCTACTCTTCAAGTTACAAGATTCCTTGTGAGAGTCTAGAATCAGAGAGAGAGAGAGAGAGAGAGAGAGAGAGAGAGAGAGAGAGAGAGAGAGAGAGAGAGAGAGAGAGAGAGAGAGAGAGAGAGAGAGAGTTTTATAATAGAAAGAATGGGTCATATAAAGGAAGAAGAGAGAAGAGGGAGCATGTTAACCAAGAACAATCAATGAGATACCACCTTTTAATGAATGATCTAACATACTTAATCCAATATGGACTATCCCTTTATCAAAAATTTAACCTTCATTCACTCCAATTAGTTTTCAAGTTCTTCTCGTTGGTTGAGCAATACATTAGAAGACAAGAGTATGTTTTGTAGATGACGAGTCATGATCTTACCATTGGAGAAAGGATTTGAAAAAATAACTTAATGCCCCATCTATACTATCCAATCACCCAAACTACTCTTTGAACCTCTATGCCACCTTCCACTTGGCTTCATTATGAGGATAAAATCCTCATATCCTTGATCTTGACAGAGCCATGATCATGTCTGCTTTTAGTAGTTGTGAGTACTTGTTTGTCAAGGAAATGACTATGTCAAAGGATGAGACCCTCCACCATATCTCATTTATGTTTGTATCTACTTCAACATAAATATAGATCTTTATTATAGATTGAAAACCAATCCAAATTATTGGTTTTCGTATAACTATAATATCGATGAAAACCTATAAGTTATATAGTCTTGTTTTGACAACTACTAGTTCATCTTTTATCTTTGTATTAGGCCCTAAAAGACCTATTCTACCTCTACTAAGGTTTAATGGTGATGTTTGATCCTAAAATATCTGCTCTAGTTCAACTTGGATTGTATTCACACTTGGCTCCTATGTATTTATTGGCCTGGGTTGAAAACAACTTCGTCGACCTCTACCAAAAGTTTTTTTGGGCTCGCCTTTGTTCATTAGCCATCGAATTATTGATTTAAGACTATCAAATATAGACACTTGGTAGCCTTGAACTTGATCTAAGATCCATTGACTTCTTGATCTTGCTTGGATTGTTGATCTTTCTATGTATGAATGAACATGAGACATAAATCTTCTACAAGTTTAACGTACTTAAGACACTTATCACCCACATATTTGCTCTTATGATCCACTAACCTTTTGACCCAATGTTCATCATCAGATTTGATTTATACGAATGAAAAAACTCTATTGATCTACCTAGACCCATTGATTCAAGCTCCTCTGCATGTTGTTGGATCTATATTTTGCTCCCAAGCTCATGCCACTTGTCGTTTGCACATTCTATGCTGACCTTTTGAATGTGAGCTCATCATTGATCTTTGATGCATGATTTAACGCACTCTATTGGATCTTGAATTTAACTTTTGATATTTGGACACTTGTCATCCTCAAATTCATCCTTGGAACATTTGAATTTAAATAGCTAGTTCATGAACCTTTCACTTGATGTCTCCATTCATGTTGCGGACTATTGGTTTAACTTTAATGACCTATATCTTGAGATAGCAAGCTCATCAAGATAAAAAATTTGTAGATAATTATTTAGGAATGAATAAATTCATGTCCATATGATATTTTGGCCTAAGAGGCTTTCTAAGTGAACTCATTAAATTCATAATCAAACTGACCCATTTATTTATGTGTGATGTGCTATGATGGTCTGGTCTCTCTAGATTTGTGCAAGTCATTTTTTGATCATCCACTTCATAAATAAATCTATTCATCTTGATCAAACCATGCTAGGACTACTATAACTAATCCATCCAAGTGAGTTTTTATATGTGGGCCAAATTTGGCCAACATTTTTGGTGATATCTTGGGATTGCACAGTTGTTATGCTGTAGAACCCAGACAGGTTACCTTATCTGATCCATTAGGCATGGAGTCATAAGAATTTGCTCTTAGATAACATTAAATGATGCAAGGATTCCCATATGGATAACTTCTTGCTGAATCAATAAGAATAATAAAAAACAAAACAAAGTTCCCAAGGCACTTTGGAAAAGGAAATACACAACAGGAAAAGAATGTGCACAAGGCACTTAAAGAAAAGCATGAAATCTACTCTAATATATATATATATATATATATATATATAATATTATACAACTTATAATAATATTCCTCCTGGATCAAATGGAAAATATTTATCATCACTCACTTGTGATGGACTAAAATTTAAAATACCTTGCTTTTGAGAGCTCATGATAGGTGAGATGAGATGCCTGATTGCTGACTTTGTTGGCATGCTCTCAAGTGGATGAAATGGGACAAAAATGTCTCCAATGTAGACATATTGGTCCATTTATTTAAGCATTACTCCAAATTGGACTGTAGGAGCCCCTGTAACCTCCTCATCTAATGGCTCCTTTGAATTGGTGCTTGGTTGACTGTCTAGGTTTAGGAAAAAAGCTCTAAGTCATCCCAAAAGGCAGGTTCCTCTTGGTCATTTGAGACAATGCCAACTTCAAAACCATTTTTACTTTAATTAATTTTTAAGGATACATATGGTACATCATAAACCCATCCAAGGCCTAAAATGTCATGTTCTTATGGCTCTAGATCTGACCATTCTCCTTCATTCTTGAAGACATCATTACTACCTTCAATAGACTATTCATCTTGAGACTAGTCAGATTCTTCAACCTGATTTGCATGTTAATTTTCATGCTCTAGAGGAGGCATAGGTTGGTTTAGAACCTCTATTTGGTCTATGAAGTCATGGTACAATTATTTCCATACTTCATCATGATCCTCCTTTTTCTCTATTTATTCCTCATCTTCATCTTTACCCAGAGCAAATAGAAGTCCATGTAATAAATCAAGATCTCCTTTGCTCTCAACTATAACCTAAATACACATCCCTTCAAATATGAAGGCATCAGTACTGCCTTTAGGTTCTAATTCATCAATACCATGCTAAGAAGTCTGATCAAAACCTAACGTCTCCCATTTTGAATGAAGTGGACTGCCTATCATGATCTCTTCATCATAGACACTTGTGTTTTCCTCTTCAGGCTCACCTATGATTGTAAGCTCCTCCTCTATCCTTTATAGAATAGGTTCTTTTTCCAAGAGGTAGACGATGGGAGGGTGAAGAAGTTCACCTTTCTTACAACTTAGGAGAGTGTCCTTCCAACTAGGGACTTTGAAGGCTCTTTTAGGTGGTTGTTGGGGAAGGGAGGGAGAGTTTTAAAAATTCTATATGGAAACCTCATTGAGCTAGGTCAACACCTACTTTTCTTGAACTGGCTCATGGACTACCTCAGCTAGCACTTCCCATTTATTCTTTGTGCCCTCCTTGATTGATTTCCATAAGGGGAAAGGATAAAGTTTGGCCACCATTACCTTTCCATAAATGGGTGTGGGAGAGGGTGGTTTCACAAGAGAGGGTATGAAATAGATAGGGTCCTTGGCATAGGAGAGGATCCAAGATGGGATGGATTCATGTTCCTCAACTGATAAGGGTGAGATTTGGTAAGGTGGACTAAGGGGGTGGGCTTAAGCATAAATGGTAAAGGGAAATTGGGGTCTAGGGTTGGTTGCTCTCATTAGAAGCAACTGATAGTTATTTTCTTTTCTGGTTTGGTCTTTCTTAACCAAGCATTCTTCCTAAAACCTCAATCCTTCTCCTAAACATAAGCTTGGTGTTCAAGATTATGTTGTTGCCTATAATACTCTTCCTCCACATCAACCTCTACTAATTATTTTTCAAGATCAAGCCATATCTCCTTAAGGCTCTTTTCTTGTTGACTAGAGAGAGGCAAATTCTAAAATGGCTGGTATATTGAATCTTGAGGCCCACTTGGGGTGAAGCCACATTACTAACTTGATATGAAGGATAAATAATGAAAGAACATGTATTTTTATCAAATGGGGGATGATACATACCAAATAATGGTGATTAGGCACTTGGGCTACTTATACCAGTTGATGTTCATAGTGGAGTCACCATTGGTGCTTGCAAATGTGCCTTCCAAACACTGATTGCACTAAAATTCAACACAAGCAAAATTTTAGTGAGATGCAAAATGTATTAAAGTCCCATCAAGCATGCAAAAATTTGTTGTAGCATCAATTTTCACCCTTGGAGAGGGTTTTTCAAGGACTCTCCAATTGAGATACACTATGGGAACAACCCCAGGCGGTGGGTCACCTATGGTGGGGTTGAACCTCCAGAGAAGGCCAACTTCCTTTTGATGGATCACATAAATTAATGTTACTACTACAAAAATGGTAAAGGGCTCCTAAGAGGGCTAAAAAGGTGATGCAATAAATAAAAATGGGAAACTCCCATAATCTTGAACCCACACTAGATCTACAGAAGACAATGCTAGCTCACACAACTTCATAATCTAGCTCAGTACATAAGTGTTTCATGGACTAGGTTTAAGTAGAACACTAATCCAGACCTATAATATCTTGAAAACACCCTAAAGGACATCAAAAAGGAAGGCAATGGATGAGTAAATTCTCCTTTACTATGCCTTCATGCACAATTCACTCAACATAGATCTAAGGCAAGAGATAGGTAAAAAAAGTCTTTTATTGCATAAAGAGGTAGTTCTTATAAATGCTTCATAGGGTTTGTCCTAGTCAAGATGAGCATATTTTTCAATATCTCATAGAGTCTCCTGCTCTTCAAGATCTAAGAGTCCTTGTGAGAGTCTACAACCTGAGAGAGTGAGAGAGAGAGTCTTACAATGGAAGAGTGGGTCATATAGAGAAAGGGAGAAGAGAGAAGAGGGAACATTTTAACCAAGAACAATCAATGAGCTACCACCTTTTAATGAATGATCTACCATACTTAATCCAATATAGACCATCCCTTCATCAACAAGTTAACCTAGATTTGCTTTGATTAGTCTTCATATTCTTCTCATTGGTTGAGCAATACACTAGAAGACAAGAGTCTGTTTTGCAGAGGATGAGCCATGGTCTTGCCATTAGAGAAAGGATTTGAAAAAAGAACTTAATTCCCCATTTGCACTCTCCAATCCCCAAAACTGTTCCTTGAACCTCTATGCCACCTTCCATTTGGCTTCATTATGAGGATAAAATCCTCATATCTTTGATCCTGACATAGCCATGATCATGTCTACGTTTAGTGGTTGTAGGTACTTATTATTTGAGGAAATGACTATGTCAAAGGATGAGACACTCCACCATATCTCATTTATGTTTGCATTTGCTCCAACCTGAATATATATCCTTACTATAGATTGAAAACTAATCCAAATTATTGGTTTTCATATAGCTATAATATCAATGAAAACCTATAGGCTATATAGTCCTATTTTGATAAATGTTAGTCCATATTTTATCTCTATATTAGGCCCTAAAAGGCCTATTCTACCTCTACTAAGCTTTAATGGTGACATTTGATCCTAAAATATCCACTCTAGTTCAACTTAGATCTTATTCAAACTTGGTTCCTAAGCATTTACATCAACCTCCATCAAAAGTTTCTTGGGCTCACCTTTGTTCAATGGCCATAAACTTTTTGATTTCAGACTATTAAATTTAGATAATTTGTGGCCTCATGCTTGATCTGAGCTCCATTAACTTCTTGACCTTGCTTGCACCATTGATCATTCTCTGTACGAATGAATGTGAGCCATAAATCTTGTACTAGTTTAACACACTTACGACATTTATCACCCATGCATTTGTTCTTAGGATCCACTGACCTTTTGATCCACTAATCATCATCAGATTTTCTTTGTACAGGTGAACATGCTCTGATGATCTACCTGGACCCACTGATTTGAGCTCATCTACATGCCATTGGATCGAATTTTGCTCTCAAGATCATGCCACTTTCCATTTGCATGTTCTATGTTGACATTTTGATTGCAAGCTCACCATTGATCTTTGATGCATGATTTAATGTGCTCCATTAGATCTTAAATTTAGCTTCCAAGATTTGGACACTTGTCAGCCCCATGTTCATCCTTATAACATTTGAATTTAAATAACTATTTCTTGAAGCTTTAACTTGATTTCTCCGTGCACATCCCAGACTTCTAGTTTAACTTTAAAGACCTATATCTTGAGATAGCAAGCTAATCATGATAAAAAATTTGTAGAGAAAGATTTAGGCATGAATAAATTCATGTCCATGTGATATTTTGGCTTGAGAGGCTTTATAAGTTAACTTATTAAATGCACAATCAAGCTAACCCATTTATGTCTACGGGATGTGCTATGATGGTCTGGTCTCTCTAGACATGTACAAGTCATTTTTTGATCATCCACTTCATAAAAAACTCCATTCATATTGATCAAACCATGCTAGAACTTCCAAAATTGATCCATATAGATGATTTTCTATATATGGGCCAAAATTGGCCAATAAAAACAATAAAAACATGTCTACGAACCCAAAATCTCAGGTTGAGACTAAGCATGGAATTTGAATGGATTCAAGAGATAAGAAGATGAGAGTAGCTAAAAGACCAAATCAGACATTCTCATTGACCTTGTGTGTGTAAATGACTTAAATTACCACTTCCTATAACCTGCATGGACTAACTACTATAGATCCAATCGTCAGGCTAGTGAATCCTACCTTGAGAATGCTTACCTGGACATTATTACATTTCGAACTAGACATATATAGCCCCAATAGAGTTTCCTTTGATCCCACTCAAGGCCTTGTTCCACTACCAACCAGGCAAAAAATCCTATGGTGGAGTTTCCCAAATCACCTAGAATTGATTTTTTTGAAATTGTTTTTAATTTTCTTTTCTTGTTTTCTCTCTTCACTTTATGTTTTAGCATCTCAATTTTGGTTTGGGGATAAAATTGGTAAGCAAACGGAAAGATTATAGATTTTTCATCTTAGATCTTCACCATAGCAGGTTCATCCAAGAAAATCTAGAAACCATTAAGATGTGATTATTATGTTTGGTTTCAAGAGAATGTATTCATTAACTGAATAATTTACCTAAAATTCACTATACACAAACAAATTTAGGATGCATATAATCATTCAAGATTTTGAAATAGATTCATAAATTGATTCTAATGCTACAAATTACTCAAACTACTTATGCACCAAAATGTCATTCATGCTACCTATATATAGAACTTTAATTCTTTAGTCTTTGACCAATAAGGGAACCTATAAGACAAAACAAACAAACTGGACCAACAAGATACAAGTAACAAGGTCAGACCGATAATAAAAAGTGAGAAAAATAAGAAAAGTAAACTAATCTACCAATAAAGCAAGAAAAAAATCAATAAAGGGAAAGAAAAAGTATTTATAGGAACCAACGTGGATAATTCAGACTTGGAAGTGGTGTTTGAAGAATTCTCCATTGACATGCAATGGGACATTCTCCCCAATTAGACACCTTAGGGGGAATGCATTCTCTCCCAAGATTTAAGAGATTTGATAGGGACCCAACCTCGGGGATCAAATTTCTATTTTTATCCCTTTTCTCATTAGCCTTGTCCTAGAGAAGGACTAGATCATTAATTTAGAAGGTTTTCACTTTTTCTCATTTATAAAACCAACACTTGATGACTCCTTGATTTTTGCTAATGTACAATAAGGATACATCACATTTTCCCTTTAATTGGATCACGTTAAGGAGGAAAGCTTCTATTTTATCATTTTTTTCCAAGTAGTCTCTCATGAACCATAACGTGGAGATTCTCAAGTTCACTGGGAAGATTGGGTCTTGGATGTACACAAGATGGTACAATGATGTTCCCAGGGCTGACTTAATTCTAGTCCTATTAGACCATAATGTGAATTTCATTACATTATGTCAGTCCTTTGGATTCTTTGCCAAGACTTTTTTTATTACACCAAGCAAATTCATATTAGTTTATTCAGCTACCTCATTACCTTGTAGGTAATAATTAGAAGAGAACTTGAGGATTACCTAATTTTGTAAGTCCATTCAACAAATTGAAGAGAATAAAGAGTAGGACCATTATCACATACCATAGTAGCAGGCATCCCAAACTTGGTGACAATATGCTCTTATAAGAAATTGATTACCATATCAGTTGTGCAATTCTTGAACACTTGTGCTTTATTCTAATGGGTACAGTAATCAATTGCCATAACAATGAACTTGTGTCCTATGAAAGAATTAGAATGGATCACTCCAATGAATTCCAATCCCTATTTTATGAATAGTCATACCTCAACAACTAATTGTAATGGCATGGGAGGGGTACATCCTCTATGCGGGATAACTTGGTAGGTATGACATAGTCAGATAAAAGCATGAGCATCTTTGAAAACATGTGGCCAATAATACCCTGCCCCGAGTATCTGATGGGCTGTAACACTCTTTGATCTGTGACCAATTCCATATTTTTTGTGGTAATCACTGAGTACTTTAGTCACTTCTTATTTATTCAAGCTTCTTAAATATATGCCTTCCTGATTCTTTCTATAAAGTATGCCTTATTTGATCATGAAATTATTAATTTTCAAGTCTAAAGACCTTCTTTGAGTGGAATTTAGATGATTCAGGCACTCATTGTTCAAAAAATAGTAGACCACATCATGGTACTATTCATCATTTATGATGTCTTGCACTATGTACTATTGGCAAATGGTCTATGGGCCTAGTTCAACCATTTCCTTGATGAGTCCTTGACCTCGTACCATCTTCATTGGTTTGATTTCTAGGTTAAAGTCTTGGAGAATAGTCATCCACTTACCTCATCATTCACCTAACTCATATTACATTAGCATGGCCTTCATATCTGGGTCAGGCAAAATGGAAAATACCTTATTGTCTGTGACATAATGCCTAAACTTTTTGAATGCTTTGATTAAGGCAAAAAATTGTTTTTCAATCATTGAATATCTTAGTTCAATATTATGGAGTAGAGAACTCATAAATGAGATAGGTCTCTCATCTTTGATTTATTTCTTCTATGTTAGGACAACAACACTCAAATTTTATGAAGTGAATGAATAGATGTAGAAGGGTTGTGTATAGTCAGGATTGATAAGCACAGGTGTATTTAAAATTATTGTCTTGATTTGATAAAAAATTACTTGTGCTTTAATAATTTGCTCAATCTTGGCATCCTTCTTTAACATGTTATTTAGCTGTTAGACTATCTTTGTAAAGCCCAAAATGAACTTCTTGATGAAGTTGATTTTATTGAAGAATGACTTCATCACATGTCTGTTACCTAGAAATGGAATTTTGATAATTGATTCTACTCTCTCTAGGTCTATAGATATGCCACTTTCTAGGAGAATGTGACCCAATAACTTACCCTCTATAACCCTAAATTTGCACTTATTTGGATTTAGGGAGATTCCATGATATTTGCAGCTCTACAACACTACTCTCAAGTATTTCACGTGGTCCTCCCAGTTCTTGGAAAATATCGTTAAATCATCCATGTATATAACTATGCATTTGACGAAAAGATCCATAAATGTACCATCCATGGCATGTTATAAATTAGCACTCACATTGATTAGCCTAAATGGCATTCTTTTTTATGTGAATGTACCCCACTTTATCATGAAAATTATCTTGATTTAATCTTCATATTTAATCATTATCCGATTGTAGCCCAAACCCCATCAAGTCTTGAGCCCCAATTACCATTAGAGGGGGGTGGATTTGGTATCCAATTAGAACTTAAGTAACTAATTTTGAAGGCCAAACCTAAGCGGGCTTATGGTTCTGATTAACAAATAATACATTCAACAACCAAGGCCTCCAGACCTATCGAGGAAAAAACCTCTAGATAACAAAGGATTATCTACATAGACCCCTCCCTAGACTTATTTAGGTTTTTCAAGCCAGATTAGGTTTATGGGAGATAAAAACTTGAAACAAAGATTAAATCGATTAAGACACAACACTAATCATAACCGAGCTAGATAGATAAGGAACTCATAAACTTAAATGATATAGGGACACCACACTATAACTGGAATAAGATGATTAAGGCCCTAAAGACCAAAATGGGAAAAAACATGAAAATACTATGGGAGGAAGAAAAATTTGACCCTATGGACCTAACAAGTAAAATGATGACTTTTCACCCCGAGATGGTGAGATTTTTGAAGAGCAATAAGTAGGGTCAGGTGTCATTTTTGGGCAAAGTGCAAAATATGAAACTTGCTCACATGGGCCCAATTGACGAGATGGAGTGAGTTTTAGAATATGAAATGGAACATAAACCAAAATGACCTCCCAAAGTGAACTAAAAGGCCATAATGAACCAGAAAGTGACATTGCCAAGATCTTGCAAGTGAGATAAATGGGTTAGGAAGTCATTTCAAGACAAAGTAAAAAATATGAACTTATCTATATCAGTGAAGTTGATAAGATGGGATTAGTTTAAAAGATTAAAATATGAAAAACTAAATGATGCCCTAAAGGGGCTATAGGGAGCTGAAAGAGCAAGCAAGCAAGTTTATTAGGCAAGCATAAGTGTAGCGAGACTCCACTTTAAGACCAAGTATTATATATAAAAATTTATAGTTCAGACTTGGTCATCATGATGGGACATGTTTTAGGGGCCAAAATGGAATCAAAACTTAGATGACTCCCTAGAGTAGACTAAGAATCCTAGGGGAACTAAAAAGTAATGCTTTTGAGAATCGACAAGTAGGATAAGTGCCTTGAAAATGAATTTTTGTGCAATGAGTAAAACATGAAACTTATCCATATGAGGCTGAGTAATAGGATAGATCAGGTTCTAGAGGCTAGAATGACACAAAAAATAAAATAAAACCATAGACTAATAAGTCTAAGGGAACTATAAAGCAACACTTTCAAGAACTGACAAATAGGGTAAGTGCCTTGAAAACACATTTTCATATGACAAATAAAACATGAAACTTATATGTACAAGCTTGATTAATAGGATGGAACAAGTGTCAGAGGCTAAAATGGAGTGGAAACTAAAATGACCCCCCAAAGTGGCTACAAGGAGCTGAGAGAGTAACCAAATAAGGTGGTCGAGTGAGCATAAGTACAACTATACTCTATTTTAGAGGCAAGTGTCTTATACGAAACTTAACCACTCATACATAGTCATCATGATGGGGTAGGTTTCAGAGCCTAGAATGACATGAAAATTGAGGTGGCACCCTAGAGCAGGCCAAGAGAGATAAGCAAGATAGGATTCAAATATAAATGGTCAAGCGAGCATAAATAAAACTATACTCTATTTTAGAGGTAAATGCCTTATATGAAACTTCACCATTCAGACATGGTCATCATGATGGGGAAAGTTTTAGAGCCTAGAATGACATGAAAATTGAGGTGACACCCTAGAGTAGGCTAAGAGAGATAAGCAAGCCAGTATTTAAATACTAATTTGGAGGTTAAGACTCCAATTTCATGCTAAGTGTTATATATGAATTTTTATCACACAAACATGGTCTTTCTAATACTAATGGTTTGAGGACCCAATTGAAATGAAAATTGAGATAGACCACCAAAACAACTTAAGAGTGCTAAGACCAATGAGTCATGAGTGCAAGTAAGAGTGAATACAAAATAAAAAATAGGTTCCCTAATTTTTAGAAGAATTAGGGCATGTTGTGCAAGCAACAACAAATAGAGAATTTTTTGAGAAATACTTCCAAGTATTTTGAAATAATATAAATGTGTCTACAAACCTAGAATCTCAGGTTGAGACTAAGCATGGAATTTGAGTGGATTCAAGAGAGGAAAAAATGAGAGTAGCTAAAAGACCAAATCAAACATTCTCATTGACCTTGTGTTTGTAAATGAGTTGAATTACCACTTCTTAGAACTTGCAAGGACTATCTACTATGGATTCAATCATTAGGTTAGTGAATCCTACTTTAAGAATGTTTGCCCAAACATTGATCCACTTATAACTAGACATCTATAGCCTTGATGGAATTGCCTTTGATCCTGATTAAGACCTTGCTCCACTACCAACCAAGCCAGAAAGCCCGTGATGGAGTTGCCCAAATCACCTAGAATTGAGTTTTCTTGAAATTGATTTTTATTTTATTTTCTTGTTTCTCTCTTTACTTCATTTCTTAGCATCTCAATTATGGGTTGCAGATCAAAGTGGTAAGCGAAAGGCAAGATTATATATTTTTTACCTTAGATCCTCATGATAACAGGTTCATCCAAGCAAACCTAGAAACCATTAAGATGTGACTATTATGTTTGGTTTCAAAAGAATGCATTCATCAACTTAATAGTTTACCTAAACTTAACCCAACATAAATAAATTCAGAACACATATAATAGTTCAATATTTTGAAATTGATTTAGAAATTGAATCTAATCCTACAAATTACACATAGTACTTATGCACTAGAATGTCATTCATGCTACCTACATATAGGCCTTTCATTATTCATTATTTGACCAATAAGGTGACCTATAGGGTAAAAAAAATAGACCGAACCAACAAGATACAAGCAAAAAGTTTGAACCAACAATAAAAATTGATAAAAACAAGAAAAGTAAACTAAACTGCCAATAAAGCAAGAAATAAATCAATAGAGGGAAAGAGAAAGTATTTACAAGAACCACCCAAGCTAATTCAAGCCTGAAAGTAGTGTTTGAGAAATTGTCCATTGACATGCAATGGGACATTCTCACCAATTTGACACCTTAGGAAGAATACATTCTCACCCAAGATTTAAGATATTTGATAAGGACCCAACCATAGGGCTTCAAATTTTATGTGTTGTCCCTTTTTATCGTCAGCCTTGTCCTAGAGAAGGACTAGATCATAGATTTAGAAGGATTTCAAGTTTGTTCATTTGTTAAACCAACGCTTGAAGACTCCTTGGTGTTTACTAAAGTGAAAGAGGGATACATCACATTTTCCCTCTAATTGGATCAAGTTATGGAGGCAAGCTTCTATTTTATCATTTTTTTCCAAGTAATCTCTCGTTACTATAATGTGGATATTCTCAAGTTAATTGGGAAGATTGGATCTTGGATGTACGCAAGATGGTATAATGGCATTCCCAAGGTTGAATAAATTCTAGTCCTATTAGACCATAATGTGAATTTAAAAACATTATGTCAGTCCTTCAGGTTATTTGCTAAGACTTTATTAATTACACCAAGTAAGTTCTAATTAGTTGATTCAGCTACCCTATTACCTTGTAGGTATTAATTTTAAGAGAACTTGAGGTTTACCTAATTTTTGTAAGTCCATTGAGTAAATTGAAGATAAGAGAAAGTAGGACCATTATCACATACCAGAGTAGTAGGCATCCCAAACTTGGTGACAATATGCTCTCCTAAGAAGCCGATTACCATGTCGATTATTCAATTCTTGAACATTTGTGCTTTGGTCTAATGGGTATAATATCCAATTTACCTAAGAATGAGATTGTGTCCTATGAAGGAATTATAATTAATCACTCCAACAAAATCCAATCCCTATTTTATGAATGGTCAAACCTCAATAACTGGCTGCAATGGCATGGCAGGGGTACATCCTCTATGCGGGACAACTTGAAAGGTATGACAGCGTTGGATGTGAGAATGAACATATTTAAAAACATGTGGCCAATAATACTCTACCCTAAGTATCTAATGGGATATAAAACTCCTTGATATGTGAATAGTTCAATATTTTTCATGGAAATCACTTAGTACTTTAATTGTTTTTTGTTTGTTTAGGCATATTAAATATATGCCTTCATGATTATTTCTATAAAGTATGCCTTATCTAATCATGAATTTATAAATTTTAGGTGTAAAACCCTTCTCTGAGTAGAATTTAGATGATTTGGGCACTTATTATTTAGAAAATAGGAGACCACATCCTGGTACCATTCATTATTTATGATGTCTTACATTGTGTACTATTGGCAAATGATCTATGGGTATAATTAAGCCATTGCCTTACTAAGTCCTTGACCTCCTAAAATATTCATTGGTTAGATTTCCAGGTCAAACTCTTGGAGAATAGTCATGCACTTACCTCATCATTAGCCTAACTCATTTTGCATTAGCATAGCCTTTATAGCTAGGTCAGGTATAATGGCAAATACCTTGATGTGTGGGACGTAATGCTTGAACTTTTTAATTGATTTGATTAAGGCAAAAACTTATTTTCCAATCACTGAATATCTTAGTTCAACATTGTAGAGTAGATAACTCATAAATGAGATAGGTCTCTCATCTCTAGCTTCTTTCTTATGTGATAGGACAACAACACTCAAATGTTATGAAGTGAATGAAAATATTTAGAAGGGTTGTGTATAGTTGGAACTGATAAGCACAAGTATATTTAAAATTGTTGTCTTGATTTGATCAAAAGTCACTTTTGCTTTAGTTGTGCACTCAATCTTGAAATCCTTATTTAACATGTTATTTAGCTGGCAAACTATCTCTGCAAAGCCAAAAATGAACTTCTTGATGAAATTGATTTTGTCAAAGAATGACTTCATCTCCTATATGTTACCTAGCAATGGAATTTTTGTAATTGATTTTGCTCTCTCTTGGTCCATTGATATGCCCCTTTCTAAGAGAATGTGACCCAATAACTTACCCTCTATAAAACTAGATTCATACTTTGTTGGATTTAGGGAGATTCCATGATCTCTGTACCTCTAAAACACTACTCTCAAGTCTTTCACGTGGTCTTCCTAGTTTTTGGAAAGGATAGTTAAATCATTCGTGTATATAACTATGCATTTGATGAAAAGATCTTAAATTTACTATTTATGGCACATTAGAAATTAGCACTCACATTGATTAGTCCAAATGACATCCTTTTTTATGTGAATGTACCCCACTTTATCATGAAATTTATCTTGATTCAGTCTTCATAGTTAATCATTACTTGATTATAGCCCAAATATCCATCAAATAAATGACATCATTTGAGAGTCATTCACTATCTGTAAGACTTCATCTAGTGAAGGCAGTGGGTAGTTATCTTTTTTTGAAGCTTTGTTCAAGTTGTGAAAGTCCACACAAATCCTTATCTCTCTGCTTTTATTTTGATTTGTAAACAAATTAGCCACCCATGTGGAGTCCTTGATAGGAAAGATGATTCTTACTGAGAGAAACTTTTGCACTTCCTTGAATTTCAATGACTCTAGCAATGGATTCAATGACCTTTACCTTTGATGTTATGTTTTGATTCTTGATTTGAGAGGGATAGCGTGTATGAAAATGGAAGTGTAAAACACTTTCAAGTATTCATACTTCCATAACATAACCTCTTTAAAGTCCTTTAGGGCTTGAACCAACACTTTATTTTTCATTTTCAGTGCATGTTGTGCCTAAAAACACATTTTCTTATATGTTTACATTGCTTAGATTGAAACGATGGTGCAACATAACTTTATTGGGGGATGTTCTATCCTTTTCACCTTGGAAATCCATGTCAAATAACCATTATAATGATACCAGGCCTTTTGATGTACTATTAGTTTTTAAATTTATCACACCTTCCTCGTCTAGTTCAACTCTATGATCTTCATCTATAATATGTGATTTAAACACATCTATGTTGGTGATGGAGTCGATAATATGTTTATCACCATTAAATACCTAGATGTTCCTAATATTAATGGGAATTAAAGGAGTAAAGACTAACTTTACTGACAACCTTCTCAACCTAGAGTTAGTTATAGGCAATAAAGTACTCATAGTTGTTACCAATCTATCTGTCATATAGTTTTTTCTATGAGGCAATATTTGAATATCGAATGCATCAAAATATTCTATCAAATTCCACACTCAGCTAGGGTATATGGATAAATTATTCTCATTAAAATCATATTCAATTCTTACTTATTTGACCACTAATTCTGAGTCACCAAACACTTTTAAGTTTTTGACCTTCTTCTTTATAGCAATTAGAGGTCATGCACTAGTGCCTCATATTCAAAAATGTTGTTCATGAAAGTAAATTATAGGTGAAATACAACTAAATATGACTTCCCTCATCGATTAATTATCTCAACACTAGCACCACACCTGCTCTTAGACTTAGATCCATTGAATTTCAAAATCCACAAGTGATTTTTAGCTATGTATATAGGATTTTGATATGTAGATATTGTTGTCATATTGATATCTTCATTAGTTTTATAAACCTATGATGGGCACATGCTTGATTTATCAGTTGATAAGGAACTTTTAGTTAGATCCTCAATTGTTGAATTAGGTATAGGGTTATCAAAAATAGTTATTTTATCATCTGAATATCTTGTAAGTCCCTTATTTTCACTTGCATTAGGTTGTTTCACCTATTCATATGTTAGTTCAACACTATGGACAGAAGGTATCTCACATGAGGAGGGGACATCATCCTTATCTAGTTGATCTAACTCCTCAAATTCAAAATTTTCTTGCACAAAAAACATGTTAATAGAGAGTTTATTGTAAGTTATTGCCTCTTTCTCAAGTGCATAGACCCATAGTTTAGACTCTTTGAATAAGACTTCACTGGTTCTATTTTACTCTGTGATCATGTGAGTCATTTTATGATCACACTCAATTTAGATCTGATTGGGTATGCCTTGCCATGGGAGACACATGTGAGAGAATTCAATTACCATGTAATTGTTTAGTCTTTTTGACCAATCTATGCTCAAAAGTATACCATAAGTATCATGTATATCCACTACCCAAATGTCAATAAATAATTGCACCCTAGGATCGAATGCTAACTTCACGTGGATATGGTTCAACTCACCAACAAACTTAACCTCTTATTTTTCCAACTAAACAACTTTTTTATTTGAATTTATAGGAGTTAAACCCAACTCTTGGCAAACTACATATGACATCACATTGCTAGAAGTACCTGAATCCACTAAATAATTGTGTAAGTTATTTTCAAAAACATGGATTGATAGAAGGAAAGAGGGAGTTTCACTTTTTTTTTATATATCACAATGTGAACATCAATCAACTTAATGGCCTCTTTCCCTTTCGGGGTAGATAATTATTTTATTAACAAGTCTTTTTGGTTAGACATTTGGAGCAAGTCAAACATTCTTATATTGGCCTTAGTTTTATTCAGGTCATCTACAATTTTATATCCATATTTTCTTGGTTCCACTAGTTTGTCAGTTTGTGGGGGTGTATAGTAGTTCCTGGACTGATAAGATGTAGGTGATCTCTTAGATGGAAACAGATTGTTGATCAATTTCTTGTCAGGTGGAACTTGAGTATTATTTGGAGGAGTAGACATAGTTAAAAAATCTTAGTACTTAATCCTCAACTGATAATTGTTTCCCATTTGGAATTATTTAAACACATGGACCTTGTCTGAGTTATCTTTAGGCTCATTATCACTTTCAAATGGAAATTACCAGGGTTTATCTAAGACTAGAGTTGTATTAGGGTTTCCTTTGCCTTGGTTAGATCTCTTATTACCAAGTGCAAGCACTATCTTTAGGTTATTTATCTCCTTTGAGAAGAAGTTTAAGGCTAGATTGAATTAGGCATAATCAATTTTATTGTGATTGGCCATGTTTTGCAACCTACACCAAGTGGGAAACGCTAAATTAGCCAAGTTCAATGCATTAGAGAAATTATTATTATTATTTTGGTTAGCATTATCGAACAAAATGGGCACTCCTCCATTATCGGGCATTGTGTTCCATAGCCTATTAGCTCTCTAAAATTCTAAGTTTTTATTTTGTGTAGGTTTATTCATTTTTTGGTGAGTGTTTTGAGGCACTTGCTTATGCAAATTAACAATGTAATTTATCACCCTTTGAACCATTTGTTGCAAGTTTAATATATTGGGTTCACGTTAGCATTCAGTGGATTTATTATTTATGGTTGTGGGTTAGCCATAGGTGCAACAACATTTAGAAACACATGAGCAACATGATGTGTCTAGTTATAGGTGTTGTTGACATGCATCTAATTGTTTAAAAATGATGGGACAACATGTTGGTTACTAGTAGAGGTAACATAATCATTCATGTTAGGAATGGTAGTAATGTTATTGTAAATTATAAGAATAATTTGTTGATTATTTTTCTATGGCACAACATGATTTGAAATCATACATGATTGACTATTAGGCATCTAGTTCATAGGCATTAGGTTGTATACTGGATTTGAGCTTCCATACATAACACCTAGGATTGGGTTCATTAATGGAGTGTTATGTTGAAGATCCTAGCTGATCATTTGAATTCAGTTATAAGCACTAGGTTGGACCAACTCTATAGCCTTATGACACCATTTATTTCTCAATATTAACAAATTCATTATATGCTAATGACAATGATGTAAGTGTTGTCAGGGTTTTCCTAAGAAACATAGAAGTCATGCAGTTCAAATCCCTAAGGTAGGTTTGAATGGCAGACACTTTTGTTTGCATGTATGGGTTTTTCAACCTTTGGTACATCTTATGGAAACGTGCATTCAAGACACTCATTGGTTCATTTGGTTCA
Source organism: Torreya grandis (assembly GCA_037957365.1). Classification (NCBI taxonomy): domain Eukaryota; kingdom Viridiplantae; phylum Streptophyta; class Pinopsida; order Cupressales; family Taxaceae; genus Torreya; species Torreya grandis. Next base: position 1,055,188 of record JARHVA010000360.1, read on the forward strand.
ATACAGATAATATAAAAGTGGTGGTACAAGATAATTGGGTTAATGGACATGCTAAAGTGGTTGATAAACAATATTTATAAATCAGCCCAAGAGGGGATAAACCCATTTGGAAATAAAAGGTACCATGTGTATGTAACTTCTCCCAAGGAGTAAGGGAAAAAATGGTAAGCAATGCCCTCATATTGAACTTGGGTTTGGATAAGGGCATATTTGAATCCCTGAATGTGCACTTCAATGGTTTGAATCCCATTAGGTATGTATTTTGGTTAAAATTTATTGGGATTCTTGGGTGAGTCATAAACAAGCCCTAAAACATTCACAAGGCATCAACCTCCACCAAGCCAAGGAAGATTAGCTATCATTGGTGGGATATGAGGGGCAACAAATGGGCTAATAAAGGGAACTATAGCCATAGGGGAACTACTAGCTGAGTGGATTTGTCTATTTTGGGATTTTCCCTTATTTATTCTTGGTTTTTAACGTTTAGTAAGCTCTAAAAATTCAAATTTAGCCCTAATAGAATTTTATCTAGTGGGTATTCTATTATTTTCCAATCTAAATTGTAGAATATCCGAGCGTGGGTAATGTTTATAAGTGTTCAAGTTTAGATTTTCGTTAAAATTTTTAGTTTTAAGTATTGGCGTCCCTCCTTCTAGCACTAAAACTATTGACATGTAGTTTGGCACAGCAATGAAAAAATTAAAATTTTATGGGTTGTAAAGCCTGTTACGCCTCTCATGAAAGGAGTCTCATGAGGTGGGTCTCCCTAAGGTCTATATCTAGCAGGTCACATCGCACTACTCTTCACTAAGTTTTGCATTGTGATGGTTCCAATCAAAAGACCTACTAGTGGTGAAATATTTAAAAATATATTTTTACAACATTCTGATTCTTAAACAAATTAGATAGGATTTACGGCTTCATGTTCTAGTTAATAGGGTTCCAATCAGATATTGGAAATAATGAAATACACACATAAATTTGTCAAAATATGAAGTTAGGGTTTTAGATGAAAATATTTAAAAATACTAACTCTAATTATTCATTCCCATGCATTTAGTTATTCAACAATGTAACAACAATACATGAATGAAATAGAGCAATTAATCAAGATAAACAAGTAAAGTCATATTGTTATCAAACAAACACTAGTTTAACTGATTTGATAAAAAATATAAAAGAGAAAGGGAAAAGAGATAAAGCTTATAATAATGAAAAATAATTCATATTTATAGATCATGTGAACATACAAACTAGTCCTTAATTTGATCTACATATGCATAATCACACACAAGGTTGATGCAAGCTTCGAAGGGAAAAAGACAATGAAGAAAAAGCCACAACAACTATTATGAATGTGCAAAGTGGAAGTAATAAATCCATAGGCTTCTATTGATCAAGGTATTCATGTTGATAATCCATTACAATTCATTGTGATCGATCGATCTAAATTTCTCCAGCATAATTGTAGGGTTATAAAAGATGGATAGGATAATATACTATGAAAGCAAAGACAATGGTAGACTTTGAGCATTTTAGAGCAGCAAAAATCCAACCATTATAATGACCAAGTTTGGCCTACTTATATACTATTCATCGATTCATTTCCCACCCAAATGCTCCTTCACTCTTCCAATCCTGACACTTTGCTTTTTCGCTCCATTTTAGCCTGTAAAAGTACAAAAAATAAGTTAGCTTTTACAATTAAAAGCTCCCTAGTAAAATTATAAACTTAAATCTTTAATATCTCATTTCTCAAGTATAATTTAAGGAAATTAGAGGCATTTATACGTTTGCATTAGAGTCAGCATTCCAATGACTCTGACGGTTCAGAAAATAGGTTAACAGGGACTAAGTTATGACTGAAAAGCCACTAGGAGGTCTAAAGAGGCACTTAAAAGACTTATTCAAGTTAAATTAAGTGAAAAACTTAGTTGCAAGAATATATTGACTCATGTGAAATTGGATGAAATTGGGTTTACCGATGTGATTGGGACATAACAATCTTTCTAGAGGTGCAAGTGGTTTGAAAACTCAACACTCGGGGTGAAAGTTAAGCCCCACAGAGTCACACATGGTCTAAGTGGGTCAATACGTAAAAATCAACTCATGGGTTCTAATTTGTCATTGAGAAAGCACTTTTTTGCAATTTTATAGAACCCTAATGCAAATGGGGCTATTAACCCTTGATTGAAACTAGGGTTATCTTGGGAGGCAAGTCGGGTCCATAAGTCTTTAACAATCGAAAAAAGGTCATTAGTTATCATTTTAGCATTCTTTGAGCAAAATATTAATTTTCCTTTAAAAAAATTAAAAAATAAGGTAATTAAGAAGATTTCATTAAATTTAAATCTATTTTATTTTAATTAAATTGATTTTAAATTAATTTTATTAATTTTTAATTCATTAAAGTTAAACTATATAAAACTAAATTTAAACAAAATTAATTAAAATAAAACACACTCAATAAAATGAAACTGAACTAAACTTAAAAAGAAAGAAAGAAAGATAAACCCATGTCCGCTAACCACTTCCAAATGTCTACATGGGTCTAAACCCCATCAAATACTCACAGGCCAACCCCATTCAATTTTGGGCCCCAATTACCACTGGAGGGTCTTTATTCACCCCAACATTTTAATATTATTTGCCTCAAAACATAATCGATTAAGAGAGAGCCCCGATGACAATTGAGCCACACAGATAAGGAACTCATAAACCTAAATGATAGAGGGATACCTGATGATATAGGGACACCTAATGATAACCAAAATAAGACAACTAAGGCCAAAATAGGCAAAAACATGAAAATATTATGTGAGGAAGCACATTTCGACCCTATAGACTTAACCGTAGAAAACAATGACTTTTCACCTTGAGACAATGAGATTTTGCAAGAGCACTAAATAGGGTCAAGGGTCATTTTAAAACAAAGTACAAATATGAAACTTGCTCAAATGGGCTCTATTGATGAAATGGGACATATTTCAAAGGTTAAAACAACACAAAAATAAAAGTGACCTCCCAAAGTGAACTAAAAGGCCACAACGAACCAAAAAGTGACAATGCCAAGATCTTTTAAGTGGGATAAATGGGTCAAGAAGTCATTTAAATAAAAAGTGAAAAATGCTAAACTTGTCTTTATGATTGAGGTCAACATGATGGGATTAATTTTGGAGGTCGAAAAATCATGAAAATTAAAATGACCCTCGAAAGCAGCAAAGAGAGGACGCATGCAAGAATGTCAACGAAGCATAAGAGTAGCAAGACTCCTATTGTACACTTCTAACTTGTTATTATGTTTGGATAATCATTGTATGTAAATTTTTCTTGAATTAGTGTTTTATCCCATTGTTTAGGATGATCACTTATGAAGCTCCTGAGTATGTTTCCAATACTCCTATTATACACTTTAGTTTGAACATCAATCTGAGGATGGTAAGCTGAAATGAATATTAAAGTGGTCCCCAACATCTTCCAAATAGTCCTCCAAAAATGGCCAACAAAATTTGTACCCCTATCAGACACAATGCTTCTAGAAATCCCATGCAATCTCATTACGTCTCTGAAGAATAAGTTAGCAATATTGGTTGCATAATTTATTTTCATATAAGGAATGAAATGTGAGACATTAGAAAACCTATAAACTATTAAAAATATATATTCATCACCTTTTTGAGTCTTTGGCAGCCCAAGTACAATGTCCATGCTCATTAAATCCCATAGCCTATTAAGAATAGGCAATGGATGATATAGGACTGAATTTTGACTTTGATCTTTAGCATGTTGACATATTTTGCACCTTTATACAAACCTCTTCACATAAATTTTAATTATTTACCAATAATAATGTGCACTCAATTGATAAATTGTTTTTGTTTGCCCAAAGTGTCCTTCCAAGCTAACACTATGTTTCTTTGAGTTAATTTTCTCTCATTGACCCTTTTAGTATGCATAGCTAGTTGCACTTGAATAATAGTCCTTGTAGCATTTATTCTATCCATGGAATCCTATATATATATATATATATATAAAATATTCTCACATGATTCATAGACCTCCTTAAAATTACGATCTCCTCTATACAATTCCTTCAATGTATCAAAACCCAAGATATATACTTGGAACTCCTGCATAATTAGACTTCTCTTGCTTAATGTTTTTGTAACTTTGTTAGATTGTCCACTCTTATGCTTGATAAAAAAACAATCTTTACAAAAATTCATCCCGTTTCATATGCCTTTGACTCACATTAGTTTGAATACTAATGAACTGTAAGGCATGATTATCTGTATATTATACATACTCTTAGGCATCAAGTAATGTCTCCATTTCTTCAATGCTTAGACAATGTCATAGAACACTTGGTCATAGGTTGAGTAATTTTTCTTTGCCTCATTGAGTTTCTCACCAAAGTAGGAAATTAGTTTTCCCTCTTGGATCAAAACAACCCCTATAGCAGTCCCACTTTTATCACTTTCTACTCGAAACAACTTGGTGAAATTAGGCAAGGCTAAGATTGGTTTCTCTATACTATTTTTATTCAATAATTGAAAACTTCTCTCAGTTGCCTTAGTCCATTGAAATTACTTTTTGTTTCCTTTTATGGTTTCCAATATTGGATTACAAATACCTCTAACATTTCTTATGAACTTTTTCTAAAATCTATCCAAGCCATGAAAACTTCTTACCTCAAATACACTCCTTAGAGTAGGCCATTATACTATGGTTTTGACCTTCTCTTTATCCATCTTCAAGCCCTCTTGGGAAATGACAAATCCCAGATAAAATAACTTTGTCTTCATTGAGGTACACTTCTTGAGATTAATTAGTAATTTATCTTCTTGAAATGTATTTAAGACCATTCTAATATGCTTGAGATGTTCTTCCTTTGATTGACTATAAATTATAATATCATCTAGGTAAACAATGACATATTTACCTGTGAGAACCTTGAGCACATCATTCATAAGCCTCATAAGGTGATTGGAGAGTTATTCAACCCAAATGGCATTATAAGGCATTCATATAGTCCATCATTATTCTCAAAAGTTGTCTTCTATTCATTTCCCTTCAAAATTCTAATCTAATGATATCCACTTTTAAATCTATCTTGGAGAAGTACCTTGCACCACTTAAACAATTTATTAGATCATCAATTCTAGGCAAAGGAAATTTATATGTAATTTTTATCTTGTTTATGGATCTTGAATTAATACACATTATCCAACCTCCATATTTCTTAGGAGTTATGACCATTAGAACAACACAAGGACTTAAACTTCCTCTAATTAAGCCTTTGTTCAACAATTATTGCACTTGTTTCTTGATCTCTTAATTCTCTCTTGGTGTCATTATGTATACTTCCTTATTTGGTAGATTAGCTCTTGGAATGAGATCTATATGGAGGATAATGTTTCTCATTGGAGGTAGTTCATTAGGTAGATCATCCACAACAATATCAACAAACTTAATTAACAATTTTTTTATTTCTAGAGGTAGATTAGTCAATTTTATGGGTGTAAACTTTTTTCTAGGCTTGCCAACCAATGCATAACTTACCTCTTCTTTTCTGATTTGTTGAAAGAACTCTCTTCCACTTGTCAAAAACACCTTATGATTGTCTTCTGCTGTTGCATTCACCTCTTTCAGTGGTATGAGTGTGTGCTTCTTTCTATCTTTCTCAAAGGAGTAGGTATTGCTTCTCCAATCATGTATGGATTTCCTATAAAATTTCCAAGGCCTTCCAAATAGGACATGACATACATCCACTTGAATAACATCACATAACAACTCATCCTTATAGCTACCTATTTAAAATTCCACTTTGCATTATTTATGTACTAGGACTTTGTGACCTTTTTACAACCATGACACCTTATTAAGTAAGGTGTGTTACTCGAACCATATTTCATGACACTAGATTATCAGTACTTCCACTATCTATAATTACCTTGTAACACTTACCTTTTGACTTGAAAGTGATTCTAAACAATGTCTTCCTTTGTGCAGGTTCCTTGATCTCCTTGTTAGGCTTAAACAACACTCTCTTCATGAGCAAGGATTCTCTAAATTAGGTGCATCTTCATGAAAATGTGATCCCACACTCTCCTCATCAGCTTGGACGATTCGAGCACTACCTTGACTCATAAAAATATTCTCTAGGCACTCATAAAATCTATGCCTATACTTGTTGCATTTGAAGCACCTACCTATAAAGCCTCTTCCTTTACCTTTTGTGAATGGTCTCTTACCTATGAATAAGTAACTACCTTTTGTAGTTTGATATTGAATTTCTAAACTGTTATATTCTTCATTATAGATCTGCATCTAACTCCTTCCACCAAATTGTGTTCTTCCTCTAAAAATTTTGCCTCTACCTCTTGAATGTTGAGTCTATTTCCTAGACAATTTCTCCATTGTCTTAAGAGTAAATTGGTATTCATATTTTATTGATCTTAGTGATAGATTACTAATCTCATCTTAGATGTTAAACCTTAATCCATTGATGTATCTAGCCACCTTTTCAACATCTTCTTATATATGTATTATTCCGATGGTTAGCTTGTATAATTCCTTTGTGTAGTCCTTAGATATCATCTCTTTTTCTCTAAAGTTTTGAAGTTTTTTAAAGAAATTAGTCTAGTAGTATTTTGGTATGAATTTTACCTTCAACATGGCCACCATCCTATCCCAACTCTTGATCTTTGGTTTATCTTTCCTTCTTCTCTCATCTTGAACTCCATCCCACCATAGGGATGTATGACCTTCCAATATAGTAAAATATAAATTTACCTTTTTGTCATCATCTATGCCTTCATCCTCAAAATAATTATAAATTGCATTGATATAATAAACCAACTCTTCCACATTAAAGGTAACTTCATACATAATTAGTTCTACTTTGGGCTTAAAGTTGACTCCCATAACTACCTTGATCAATCTTTCTTCTACACTTTCTTCTCCTTCTTCTTATTGTTCTACCCTTTTTTTGTTAGGCCTTTCTTCTTCTTCTTATCTATCACTGACATCTCCCATGTCAATTCCTCTTCTTTATGTAATTTCTGCTTCCCTTAAATGAGCTTGAATATTTTTCATTTGTTCAAGCAACATTACTTTAGAAGGCTATCTTTAACCACCTCTAGCTCTTACTATAGCTACCATATTTACAAACTTCTTTGAAAACTTATTAATAAAATGTTGAGATAATTTCAAATTGAGACAATTTAAACTATGATCTGATACCACTATGGAGTAATTTGATCCTAAATATCTTGGTCTTCAATAAGCTAACTGTACTTATAGGTTTACAACTTTTTGTCTAGGTCTGATTGTTCTTAATTTTGCACTAAAAATTACAAATCAGGATTTAGAAATCATTAAGGAGACTTAATCCATTCATTATCATGTTATTCATGATAAAAAAACAAGGTCTCAACCCTTTAACCAACTAGTTTCTCATGAAAAATGTTAAAACTACCTTTCTAGCTTTATTTTAGGCTTATTTAAGTCTACAGAATACACAATCCTTTATATCTTTTCATATGGTTACTCTCAAGCTCTAAAACACTTGAATCCTTTAAAATACATTATAATTAACCTAGATACCATTTTTTTATAAATTTTTATGGTTCATTTATGAGATAATCCAGTTTTTGTAAACTAAACCCTGATTTAAGGTTTTGTAGGTTTATAGGTGACTCGAGAGGCTAAATTTAATGAAATGTGTTGTTTTAAGGATGCTCAAGGACTCCTATAACTTGTATTAGGTTAGTTAGATTATTTATAAATTCTATCAATTTGAATTTAATCTTGAACAATCATGAAAACTTATAGATATACCTTCTTACCTAGACTGTATCATCAAAACCCTGTTTCAAAACACTACAACCTTGAAAAACATCAAGAACATATAAATAATGATTGTAGAATAGTTATGAGCCAATAATATTCATATAATTAAGTATAATTTACAACCATAATCTCACTAAAAGTCTCCTTTATTCAAATATATTGAAAAACTAATACATAGTTTTTCATATTATCTTCACATATCAACAACCATCATTTTGAGCTTTTCTCCTCTTTTTCATGAATTCTTAGGCTCCCTATTTGAATTTTTTAGTTCTATATCTTTATAAATAATGTCTAAACTTGTATTATCTAGTTCCATACACAATATTTTCTCAACTATCTATAATTTATCTTAGAACATGCTTCATTTAGCAAATCTCTTATGTTGCATAAACTTTATTTGGAGATTTAGGATATAATAGACTAAATACAATAGTAAAATATATTAATGACACATGGGCAGACCCTTGAGACCCATTACACAAGGATATAATCCTTTTCGAATGCCAAAAGATGATAAACTCATCAAAACCTTGTAAATAAATTTCAATTTTTAAATTTCCTATTTTTGGCAAGAAAACCAAAAACACTTATTAAAGACCTAAAATTGGCCATCGAAGCATATAAAAGGCTTCTTATTGACCTAAAACAACCTCTCAAACCTCTTAAGATATAAAAAACAACCACATTTTGACTATTTACAAGTAGCTTATGCATCGATAGGTAAGAAGTTTCTAGGTGAAGAATGAATGAGGGTTGATCTTGTATTTATATCAATCCCTATGAATAAGTAACTCACATTAAAGGACCTTTGCCAACCATTCAAATATCTTTCATTTTAAAATTCTATGAATATAGGTCATTGGACACATACATCAGGTCAAGACACTAGCATTGATGCTTGTGTCTATCCCAGATGTTATTGTCTATGGAGTAGGAAAGTGGGTACAAACTCAGAACTTATAGAGGTAGAAGTTAAGAAGGTTTTAATCATTATGGTAAAGATATAAGGCATGTGTCATCTTAATAATACTATTTGAACTAATATATTGGAAAAGGGGTAAGAGATAGAGTAGATGTGAGACTTTTAAAAGAGGAGAAGGTTCAAAATTGAGAGGAACAACCAAGTTATGAGTTTTTTCAAGTGTACAAGACTGAGGTATTATATAATTCAAAAATAGTGCCTACAATTTTACAGGTCAAAATTCATGGTTAAGTAACTTAATAACATCAATATTTCACTAACATCTAACATATTGAACTATTTATTCACACACCATAGTAGCATGGGATAACTACATGAAATTTAAACCCTTTTTAGAATATTGGTATGTAGGTAGCACTCAACATAAGTGGTCTGTATAAGTGACTCTTTTTTATCCATTAATTTAAATTGATATTCACATTTCAAGGAGTTATTATTTTTTAAGTAAAATCAATTACATAGTGGTCTGTATAAGTGATCATAAGTTCCTACACCAGAAACAAGCTCTACAGATGAAGGTATAGAAAAACTAAAAGCCCTGATTTCCTCACTATAAGTGGATAAGAACACCCTAGGTTGGAAAAGAGTGACACCATTCTAGTGTCATATTCCTAACACTATTTTATAATCTTTTATCCATTTCTATATTCTTAATTATAGGCAACAAACCTTTCTGCACAACAAGTTATAGACCCTAATTCCTGTTGGAGGCAAAGTTCCTAGTTAAGTCTTTGTTTTCTTCTTACAATTTAATAATTTATTTTAAGTTTAAGGAATACAATAGTTCCAAATTAGTGAATGTTATCACTTTTATTATTCTCCTAATTTTTCATATTAGTGTTGTCTTTTAGGGTATTCACACAAATCCCAAATTTGATCAAACACCTATATCAAACCTAACCGAAGAATCAAACAAGTTTTTATGAAATTAAAATGGAAGAAACCTTTTGATTAGAATTATCCAAGGATAAATTGAAGCTTGAATAACTAATTTATTTCATGGGTTGAAATATTTATTAGGTCTACAAACTTGAAATTTTAGAAAATGACCTACAATATACCTAGTTGAGGAATCAACAAGTTTTTGTGAAATTCGTCAAATCTAACCAAGGAATCAAATAAGTTTTTATGAAAAAAAAATGGAAGAAAATTTTGATTAGAATTGGCCAAGGAAATATTGAACCTTGAATATCTACCCTGGGTTGAAAATTTGATTAGGTCTACAAACTTGAAATTTTCAAAAATGACCTGTAGACTTAGTTGGTGAATCAAAAAGTTTTTGTGAAATCTACCTAAGTGACATAAGGGCATCTAGAAGTCATTTTGAGACCAGGTGCTTAATATGAAACTTTTTCACTTGAGATTATTCACCTTGATGGGACAGGTCTTGGAGTCAAAATGGCATGCAAAATGAAATGACCACCCAAACCAGCGCTAGAGAATTGAGAGAAAAAGTTTTCAAATGTAAACTGGAAGGTCAAAACTTCACTTTCATGCTAAGTGTCTTATATGAACTTTTCTCACACATACATGGTATTTTTAATGGAGGTAGTTGTAGGGCTTGGTTCAACATGTAAATCAAGATAGTCTACGAAGGCAACATGTTGTGACCAACTAGCCATGAGCGTTAACAGGAACATAACAAGAGGCCAAAAAAAGGGTTAAATGATTATTCATAAATTAGGGTGTGTTTTGAAATCAAAACAAATATTTATGTATATAAAAAAAACCTTAGAAAGAAATATGAAACCCTAAAGGAATACTTAGGGTTTAATGATCTCAATATATAAACATGTTCACCAATATGTTTTACATTAGTCTTTATTTATGTTATCCAATAATATATAATTTTGAACTAATTTATATTATATAATGTATGATAATAAATACCAATTTAAATGTAAAAGGTTTTAGTAGCCTAAATTTGGTCATAAATACTTGATCATGCATATTTTATTCTTTTTTACCATTAATTAACATATGCACTTAATTAACATTTATTTCATCAATTTGACCTATCCTAAGTGTAAGAAAAGACTTACTTTCATTTCAAGGCCATTTTTTTTCATCTATAAATGATATTATTATTAAAAACACCTCTATGCATTTGTATGCTTTGACTTGTACCCCAAACTTAGTACCTTTTCTAAAGGGACATGAATGCCCAACATGATAGGAACACCTAGCATTCATGACCCTATCTATCGATCCTATCCTTCCCTCACACGAGTTAAAATTTCAAAAATTAAGTATCCTTAGGGTTGGCCTTTGTATTTCTAAACTATCCAATGAGTTTTTTCCCACTCGAACTAGTATAAAAGCACATTCAATCCATTCATTTTTGGTAAGCTTATTAGTTTTGATACAAGAGATTATTTACACGAGTGCAAATTGAACAAAATGTCCCTATTATTCCCAAATTAGTTTTCGAATAGTCATTAGCCTAGTCTAGATTTAGTTTTATTCAACCCTAGCCAAACATGATCAAGTATTCAAGCCAACTCTAGATGCATTCATATAGTCAAAAGACTGATATTAAAGCACTTAGGTGGCATAACTACATGGAAGTTTGATCCCTCTTTAGAGTATTGGTATATAATCAATGCTCAACACAATGGGGTGTTGAGGCGTACCACAATTCCAACTGCTAACCCCCTTTTACTCCTTCACATTCATTTATCTCTATGTGGCACAAAGCTAGGGTTTGTAACTTCAAGAAGGCATATGCAAGTCTCTTCATAATTCCCTAAGATAAAATAAGTGAAAAAAGATATAATTATTATTATTGCACTTGATTGTTCTAGAAGTTATTTTTTTTGTAAAAAGGTAGAATTAACCAACATGGACAATATTAGTTGTCACTCATGTCCCCTATTGGGCATTCCTATCTGTCAAAACACTCAAGATTTTGGAAGGTTTTTGAGTTTTCTGCATTCCATATATTCTTTCACTTTGTTTTCCTATGTATTCACACGATGAATCAAAAATCTAAGTTGATTTTTACTTTTCATAGTTTAGCCTTGTTCTTTTATGTTTCACTTTGTCTATTTCAATCATTTATCTTTAGTCTTTTGTTAAAAACTATGTTTACAACACTCTACATTATATTATTCAATTTATCTAATTAAAATTGGTATTTTTATTTATTTCATAATTACATAAAACATTTGGTGAACCCACATATTGTTTGAACCCTATTTAACCCTAGGTCTTCCTTAGGGTTTCAACCTTATAAGGTGTCAATTTCGTCTTGCATCAAGATCTACAAAAAATTGTCTTTTTATTTTCATTTTTGTCTTTCCTTTTCACATTTTTAAATTCCTTTTCATGATTTTAGTATATTCCACCTAAGTAATTTGTCTCTGATACTCCTTGAAGGTGAAGTGATATAATAAGTAAGATTCTAATTGATCACATTTAAATTATTTTAACACATGTTAAAATGGATTTTGCTAATACACACACTGGTTCATATTTTGATGAACAAATTTCTAATGAATATTTTCAAGTAAATAATGAAAATGACCAAAAAAATGATCAAATACACAAGATACCAATGATGGTTCAGATAGGATCCATCTTTATGACCTTAATGGAGTTGACCAAGAACAAGTCAGTCATATTTCAAAATTTTGAGAGGGACTTCGTCAAATTCCACAAAGCATTACCAAAGTAATTGAGCTCATATTATCTTCCAAACATGTATAAAAATCCAAAAGTTTTAATGTGCAACAAGAACCACTATTTCTCATTATAAACCCTACCACAAGTGTGGCCACTACTAGTGTTGATACTACTATCCTATCCACATATTTAATTTTGGGGGCAACACATGGTTTGCATAAAATTTATATGCCTATGACCAACCAAGTAATCCATTCCAATCCTTTGATAGCTATTCACACTATACTGCATACCTCATCTAATACACAATCTCTCAAACAAGTAATTAAATTTCTTCAAGCCAAGTTGTTGCAATTAGAGTAATGTATTCCAAAAACTAGCCAATCATTGGGTTCTCATGATTTAATTCATAATTATTTAGCACATGATATTGTATCATATCCTTTACCCACTAGATTTTTAGCTCCTAAGTTTCCTTTATATGAGGGTTAAGGTTATTCTAAACATCTTAGATGTTTTCAGGAAACATGTTTAGATTATGCATTTAATGATAAATTGTTAAATAAGCTCCTTCCAAAGAACATAAAAGACTATGTTTTATGTTGGTTTTATGATCTACCTACTTATATATGAAATCATTCAATCCTTTAGCGGATTTATTTTCCAAACTCTTTGTTGTCAATCTTGATGATAAACTTCTGTATGCACAAATCACTAAGCTCAAACAAGGAACTAATGAACCTATCAATGAGCATGTGATTTGTTACAAGACTGTGTTGACTAAAATGAATAATGTACTAGTGGAAAATTAATTACAAGACATGCAAATAATTTTCTCTTCCACACTAACATGAGTCCTAATATTTAAGAAGTTTAAATAATTTTTAGAAATTTGTCATACTTAAGAGATAGGGAAGTCAAACTTAATGGTTTAAACAAGCTTAAATATACATCTACACCTACTGTAATTATTACAAACAAGTTTCAAACCAAACCGTAGTACAAAGCCAAGGTGTAAGATACTAAAGCAAAATCAAAGATACAAGTCAATATTAACTCTCAACCTATTAACAAAATTGTTTTATCAAATCAACCACAAAGACAATTTTATAGAGTATTGCAACCACCTTAAAAATTCCCATAAAAATTGCTTGAGTGTCACTTAATCACTTTGCCTCCTCCATATGAAGTTGAGATGAATACACCACAAATCAAATCCTTTGATAATAATGCATAGTATGATTATTATCGATGCAATGGTAATTTTACACACAAGTGTTTCAAACTCCAACATATCATCTAGGTTCTCATTGACAATAATGCGATTGAGGTAGACACCTCTATAAGGGAAATAAAGCCTCACTAAAATGACAATGTTAAGCTCAATATTTTTAGCGATCCATTTCGTAATCATGATACCAATAAGGACACTTCAAATGTGCATCATACTTACAATGTATATCCACCTCCTACATCATATGATCACCCTTTGGATGCTATTATTGGTAAAATCACTAAAAATATTACATCACACCCTATGATTACTTTTATTAATAGTGAAATAATTGATGATGACTATGAATTTTAGACTTTGCATATACGTACTCATATTGATAAACAACCTCTTCATAGTGTGTTAATTGATAATGGATCAATCAAAAATGCATGCATAATTACCTTACTTCATTCATTAGGTTATGCCCAAAGTGACATACAAACACATACTAAAAGTGTTATGATTTTCAGTGGTAAGCAATAAACCACTTTGGGACATATTGTGTTACCTCTTCAAGTGGGCCCTGCTATATTGTCCACTCCCTTTGTTGTTTTACCACAAAATGGAATTTTTGATATGATATTGTGATGTCCATGGTTAAAAAAAATTATATTATACCTTATATGGTCTGTAGATTTTTGAAATATAATTATTTCAATCGAGTTATTACAATTTCAAAAATAACATATGAGCATCTTATACATTCCATGCTTCCTTCTTCTCCCCATCCAAAACCACAATTTAATGATGCATATAAGCACAAGCAAAGTATGATTTTGGCATATAATCAAAATATTCCAAATGAAGAGGTCAAAATATTCAAGTGAAAATAAAGCAAAAGTAAGTCTCCTTTGCAATAATCACACACACTTGCAACATATCCTAAGTTAGATAGTCATACTATGCAATATGTACCTTTAAAGGTCCAAAAAATGACACAGTCTTCTATAACACCTCTGAGGTTTCATGTAATCTTGCATCTCATGTATCCATGGTTCCTACTTAAGATCATATGAATAGTCATTTAGATATCTTTATTACTAAATAAGATACATGTTTTGATTCTAATGTTGACACACTAGATACTTTTCACTCAACTAAGGTAAGATGTTTACCACTTGTTACCAATTGGGTCAATTTCAATCTTGATGGAATCATTGGATATATTGTTCATTTCTAAAATATAAATTATTCAAAATAAAAACATATAAACTTAACTATGCATAGTTTATGTTGGTTGCACCTTCTTCTTCCATTTGCTTGTATTTGTGATCATTTGATCCATTCTTACATGCCCTCAAATTTTATTGACTTGTTGGCCTCTTGGCCCTTCCCTTTTTCAAAAAAATCTAGACAGTCTCAAAATGATGATCAAACACGCTAAAAAATAACTTTTACTTATTTGATTGCACATTTTTTACCAAAATTTTATCATAATATCTACATGACATAATTACTTAGAAGGACAAAAACATCAACCCTTACTATCCTAGTTGGTCAACAATATCCTCTATCTTTTTTATACCCAAAATCAATATTTCTAGAACACAAAGCCTTAACTATTTTAATTTTTAGATAACTTACCCAGTCTTAGCATATAGTTTCCAAATTTTCATGCAAAATCTCTTGGTTTCAAGCTTAATTACTCCATACATGTGACATCCTTTAACACATGTACATTTGATGAAATAAGTATGTAAAGTTAGTTACTTACATTTTTCAATTTCCTACATATTTATAATAGTTCTAATTCAAATTACATAGGGGGTAACTCCATTCTATCAAACTATTTCATTCCTTGCTAGTGCACGTCTTTCATTGATACTTGTTACAAACTGTCTAGATATTTTCTATTTTCTTATAATTTAGACTCCTTTCATCTCAATTTTTGTTGCTGATTTTCTATATTTCAAAAATACAAATTGAAATTCATATATTTCCCAAAAATTCAAAAGTATTCAAATATTGCCAAAAATACAAAAACATGACATGTACATGATTAGAAACCTAGTTAACATCTTTGCAATATGTTATTTATCACATGATTATTAGATATCATATTCTTCAGATATCACATATGCATTTCATGGGCATTTTATAAAATGTTGTGCAAGATGTACATGCACTTCTAAAGATTAAGATGTTGAAATCTCCTCTACCCATTAGCCTCACCAAGTTGGGGGAATCGTATTCGCAGTTGAAAATATGTAGGTGTTATCATTCTATAACCCCTATTTTTGAGATTTCAATTATTTACAAATGTCTTGCTAACATTTCTATCTTACAGAGTGTACATGAATATGTTATTTACTAGGATATGATCACATGTCAAATGCATAGCTTACACTGCTTTTACTAATTCTATGTTCCATTGATGTTTCTTACTTATACATAACATGTTACAACATTGTTTTTCTATTGTTTTATCCCTTGAACCTTGGTGGGACTCATTTATTGATGCTTCTCTATGAGATCTTATGTGTTGTTTGAGAGTGACATTTGAACATGTCCTTGCTCTTGGTCCTTAGCCAATCTATGTAAATTTTATTTCATGTGTGTTTGTTGTGTATGTGCTTGTTGAATTTGATCATTTCCATGATCCATATCATACACTCATAAATACTAACATATTGATTCCAAGAGATTCATTGATAAATTTTACAGTCCTTTCCTCTTAATTTCCATGCAAACACATTTACATATGCTATAATTTTCAATGATAATATCTTACTACGCATGTTTCAAGTTAACTTTTATTTTGAGACAAGTGACTTTTTAGGAGAAAATTAACTCACTTAAAAAGGGGTCCATTTCATTGGGCTTTTCATGCATGAGATAATCCATTTTCAAAGATTTCCAAGGTTACAAACTATATTATTGGCACACATTTTGAGGGCATATGTACTCCTATTTCCTGTTTTAAAGAGCAATTCATAAAATTTCAAAGTTTCAAGTATAAGTTACAATGAACATTCACATATAATTAAAATTACACACTTATAGTGAGGGAGTTAATATAATTTTATGCCACGGTATTTATTTTGTATACATGGTAGGAGCATGGGTGTAATACATTCTCTTGTGGTCATGTTTTCAAATACTAATATATACTAGGATTTTTCAATTGAATCTACAAGACATCTATAGTGGTTGATTCAATTTAGTTGCATAGTGCATGAATTGTATTCACTAAGTACTCAAACATTATGTATGTCAATCCATTAGGATTCCAACCCATTTACATCTTTGGGTTACAAAGATAAAAATACATAATAAAATTTCATCATTCTTCAATAGTAACATTTTCACTTCAAAAAAACAAATACAAGTTGGGGTTTGATCACTTCCAACTTGATCTAATGGTTTGGCTAGGGAAACATCTTCTCCAAGTGCTGCATGGGATGCACCAATTATCCAATACTTCAAGGAAATGTCATCACCAAGCAAAGTCACAAAAAACACCATTGATGTCACACATACATGTATATTCATTCCATACTCTCATTTCAATTTTTAAATTAATCAAATATAAATAATTTTCAATGTTAATGAATTTAATTTCAAATTAAAATTTGTCAAAGATCAATAAAAAATTCAAATTTTCAAAGTAACAAAATAACTACTTCAGTGTTTTGCAAGCTTTTCCAAACTATATAGTGCCTTGCACGATTGAAGTATGAAATTTCAAATAAAAAGTGTGTCTTACACACTAAGGTATGGCTTTCTTTTAATATTGTAATCACATTTATTGACTGAGGGGGGGATTGGGGGGAGGAATGTAGTAACCTAAATTGGGTCATGAATACTTTATCATGCCTATTTTGTCCCTTTTTACCATTAATTGACATTTATTCATCAATTTGACCTATCATAATCGTAAGAGGAGAATTAATTTTATTACAAGGCCATTTATTGTCATCTAAATAAAAAATATTACTGTTGAAAACATCTCTATGCATTTTTATGCTTTAACTAAAACCCCAAACTCAGTACCTTTCCTAAAGGGATAAGAATGCTTAATATGATAGGTAGCCCTAAAACTCTTGTCCTTGTCTGTCACTATTGTCCTTCCCTCCCACAATTACAAATTTGTAAAAGGAAAGTATCCTTAGGTCATCCTTTAGATTTATAAACTCTCTAATGAGTGTTTTTCCCTATTTAACCACTATAAAAACACATTCAATTCATTTGTTTCACACATCTAGGTAAGCATAATAATTCTACATGTCAATTCATTCATTTCACACATCCGGGTAAACATATCAATTATAATTATCACTGCATTCATTTCATATATCTAATTCTTTGAAGAGGGAAGTAAAACCACATGTAGTTCTCCTTGTTAGGTGTATGTTAACAACAGTGTTCCTTTAATGAATGCAAATTGTGATCTAGCTTTCGACACATGGAAAATGACAAATTTGGATTGGGTTTGAGGTGCTTCAAACTTGGGTTAAAACACGTTCTTTATGATTGATAGTTTAATTGGAAAGAATTAAGCAGTCCCTTTGAATGTGCAAATATGTACATAGTAGGCTTGTATGAAAAATACTAGATAGGGAATATGTAGAGCTTTATATGGGACTCTTTTAGTAATTTCTCATGTCATTGACATATGAAACATGTGGGTCAACCCATAAGATTATTTTTAATATTAAAAGTAACCATTTCTTGGCATGGGATGAATCCCCTAGGTTTGGATGAGTCCAAAATACTAGAATAGTCCAAGTCTAATGGATTTGTTTAGGAGGTAGGAATATTATATGATGATATGGAGATAGTTTAAATATGATTTTGAATATGTTGGACATAGATTAGGGAATTTTTTTAGGTGATTGAAGTAAATCAAGAAGATTAGACCTATGAAAAACACATATATGTGAGAGAATGGTGGATAAAATAAATATGTTTGTGCATAAGTCATTTAAGTTGAAGTTAGGTCAAAATTGACATTGGAAAGTATGTAATACAAGATTTTAGTGTATCTAGTAAGCCAATGGTCAAACACATATATCTCTAGACATGGTATAGGTTATGGGCATATAAAACACTTGTTTCTATTATCAATCATTTTAGCATAAGATAACATATTTCCTCTTGTTGCCCTTTAGGCCCAACCTAATTTTCAAACCAACAATTGATAACTCTCATGTTGTAAATTAGGATGGTTGGAAGATTATCAGTGGTTGAAAAAAAGACAAAATAATGGTATTTTTTTAAACCCTAAATTAAGGGTGTTAAATGTCAAAAATGTATTGTTAAACCCTAATTTGATTGCTCTGACTTAGGATGCATTAAATTATATCATGGAAAAATCATAACCTTCTTGGGAGCTAAAGTCCTCTAAAGAGGTAAATAAATAATAGATTTATAGTACTCTTTTGACAACCATTTACATCTTTATTTATCAAGAAACCATTCAATATTCTCACCCTTCTCTTCAAACTATTTCTCCTTGCAAGATATTTATTAAACATGCTCATAGTTTTATTCATTAGTTAGAGGAAGCAAAATACCTACCCCATAAGTGGATTCATTTCAAAATTATTATTTCTTGTAAAAAAATCATCAAATTAGTTTTTTCAAAATACCCCTTGAAGGCTTTAGACACCAAAATTTGGTGCAAGCCTCTTTATTTTAATAATAATGGTATCATCTTGTATATATATCTCATTACCTAAACTTAGTGCTTTATTAGTGCATTTATAATTTTATCCTCTCTTTTCCTCTTAGTGAGGCCCTATTTTATCTTTATGATTATATTTTTGGTTTTTCTTATTTTTTGACCTTTTTGGGATCCCCTTATCTCTTTCTTATTGTCATGTTCTTATTTTATCTCTCTCCCCAAGAAATTTTTATCTTGGGATAGAGTTTTACACATAGCACAGATCCATCTTGATCAACTTCACACCCGCTACATGTATACCCCTTTTATTTTTCTATGGGTCCTTGACCATACCCTCTTTTCTTATACTCATATATGTTTATTTTAGATTTTTAATACCATCTTGCACATTGATAAGGTCCTAAATAACAGCAAGGGAAGAATATATATATAGTCTTCCACACTAGAATGTATTTTAGGATGGAGATGGATAATATCAAGAAATTATCAAGTTGATACATTTCTCCAAAATAGTTTAGGCTCATCATCAACACTATCAAACACATATAGCCATTAAATTCAATTAGTCTTATTGTTAGATCATAGTTCCTCCAAAAATTAGCCTTTAATTTCAGTACCTTTAGTTGCATTGTCCATAAAAAAGAACATTAAAGCTACTCTTGAAAATATCACAAATTTGAATCCAACTAAAATTTTGGTCAATAAAAGTAAACTGCTTACCAAAACTACTTTATGTGATTATGATAGTAAAAAAATATAGAAAATTCTTAAATTTTTATTTTGTTGATAGTGAAAGAGGGAAAACACATATAACATGTTTTAATAAAGTTACTAAAAAATTCTATGGGCAAGTTCAAACTAGTTGAGTCTACACTCTCTTGAATGGAAAGTATAAAGAAGCAAATAAGTACATTTATCATTTGAACAATGTATGGGAAATGAATTTTCAACTTAGATTGACAATAAAACATTATTGTGATGAATCCATCACTTTATCGATCCATCAATTCCATTTCAATAAAATAAGTGATATCCCACATATTACCAAAAAATCTATAGTGGATATTATTAAAGCTACAAATGCCAATTTCATCTACTTTTTCTATTTTCCAAAAGGATGGATTTAAAGCTACTAAAAGAATGATACAACTTAGAAACATGTCAGGGTATAGATTTTTTTATAACACTTTAGGGTGTACATCATGACATATTAGGTAAAGAACTTGCATAAATTATTTTCAACCCAACCATTCCTATTTTTACAATAAAAGCAGAGGAAACATCTAATTTTGAAGGTAATATAATTAAACTTATGTCCATCACTAAATGCAGTATCAACCCTACAATTACTAAAATTAAAAACTATGTAATTGGATTGCATTTGAAAAGAAAGTGTTTATTCCCCCTCTTTGACCAAGAAATATATTGGCCCTCCAAAGGACTTAATCAGTAGATTAACATTATTTGAGGTTCTACAAAAAGGGATTTCCAAAAACCAAAATGGGCTTCAATTGAAAAAACTATAATAAAGGGCCTCATTGAAATTTTATTTTAGTTGACTTGTAGTTTGATGTTTGATGATAAAAAATGCAAAAAAATATTATCAAACACAAAGGTTCTGCGTGGTATTGTTCCAAATGTGACAAAGAAAAATTTGAATGTGTTTACGAGTATGCCCTTTGCCTTGAATTAGAAGATAATACTGCCAAGGTAAATCTAGTTATTATTTTTCATGAATTTTCAAAATAAATCATGTGAATAAAAAATAATATATTTAAAATTCTTGACCATAGCTGACAAGATGACTCAATGAATCATTTATCAAATAGTCAACCAACATTTAATTTTCACATCATCAATAAAAAAGAGGCTTAAAATGGTGGAAAATAATTTAAATGCATTATTTTTTACACACAACAAAAATTGATAAAAAAATCTCTACAAGTCAGAGTGTATCTATTTAAATTACAAGATTACTTCAAATATTATACACCTTTATAGTTGTTTTTTATTAATTCTCGAGCTTTAGACATACCTACGTTTCCTTAGTACCTTCTGTAGACACCTAAATTCCACTAATTTAGTGTCATAATTAACTTTGTTTAAAATTTAACATACAAACTAAATGACCACATTGAATTCGAATTTCTCACTAACATCATTTCCCTCCATTTTTTTGAATAATTTATTAATCTATATTAATTAATCAATCATATACACATAATCCACCAAATTAATTAAAACCTATAATTTCCACCTCATTCAGACATCTTCCACACTTTTCTCAACTAAGTGTTGAGTTGTCCAATGACCTCTTTAACTTCCTCCACTGATTGTTGAGTGACTTTTGATGATTTCAACTACCTTGACTCATTCCTAAGACATTTTTGATTGCCAATTAACTTTCCATCTTTATCCCCCATACATGAGAATTAGTCATCATCCATTGAGATGAGGACTCAAATCTAATCGTTGATTATTATTATAATTAAACAATTTTGGATTATTTTCAACCATTCATCTTATCACATGAAAGCCTATTAATGGAAGTATCATCCTCCATTTTCATCACCCACCTTCAAGCTATTGAATTCATCATACACATCTATTAAGAATCCAAGTTATTTTCTCCCATATGCTGCCTAATTCACCTTTGTTTGGAGAAAAAATTTGAATACCCACATCCAATGAAGCAAGAAAAAATAATATGTTCACAATGGATAAAGTGATGAGTGTATTTCACATGTTTTGTAAGGATCTTATTGTTTATATTTCTTTTGTTATTGTTGCCCAATATGAGGCTTTAGTTTATATTTAGAATATGAGTTACACTAGTTTGGTTTCCTAGTTTAGCTAGATTATGCATTTTTAACTATAATATTTTGACATGCCCAATGGGACCTTTCCCACATCTTATTCATCATAATTGCATTATTTACAAGTTTTTAGTTATTTCTGTTGTCTTTCAAATTTCATTGTTATTTAATTTTGTTCTTTAAAGTTGTTTTTATAGTTTTTAGGCGTATTTTTTAAGTTTCATGTGTGGTTGTACATGTTCTTGTGTAATGTTGGTTTCATCTTACAGAATGGAAAGTTTTTAGAATAATTTAGTGGGTTTGCATAATGTTTCAACAATTTTGTTCTTAGTGGGTTTTTGAGTTTTTTTTTTGACTATTTCTAGCTCTCTGTTTGACTTTTTTGGATTTCTCAATCTGATGACGTCTTGTATTCATCACTTTTATATTTTTGTGCTACTCTATTTTTTGAGTTTTATATAATGATGAGTTTGTAGCATCCGTTAGCAGTTTTGTCCTACATAACAATGGTTTTGTAGAATATTTTTGTGAATTCGTTCAATATTTCAACAATTTTGTAAGGCAACCATTTTTTGTTTTTGGTTTGTCTTTTCATTACATGTTTCATGTGTTTTAAAATAATTCATCATTTTATTTAATGAATTAACTATTTTGTTTAATAAATTCACCATTTTGTTCAACAAATTCATCATTTTTTGAAAGGTGAATTCATATCACATAGGAACAAATTTGTAGAATAGAATAACAAATTTATCCTTCCACATAAAGTGTAATATTCCAAATGCAACTTTTGATTTGGGTGTTCGTTTGACTTCCCATTCATGCCAAAATAAATATATCAGAAAGGATTATGCAACCATGAAAAAATGTTCACTTTGGGTTTGAAAATTTTATCTGAAAAAATCATATCTTTGACTTATATCTTCTTGTTTTTGTTTTATTTTTCTATTCTTGTGTTTTTTGGAGAATAACAAATTTTTAGAATTAAATAATAAATTTGTAGCACAAAATAACAAATTTAAAAAACATAACATCAAATTCATTGCATATATCGGTAGTTTTTTCCAACATTTTGGTGGTTTTGTTCAACATTTCGATGGTTTTGTTCTCTACACCTTTATTTGGTTTTTTGTATTTTTGATCTACTTTCTTGAGTTATCCTACAATTTCGTCATTTTTTGTCTTTGTGTAACAAAATTTTTATTTCAAAGAGTCCATTTTTTTGCTTTATCTTTATTTTTTACTATCATTTTGGCTAAATTTTAGGTTCCTTAGGTTGCCTAGCTCTTCACAAACAATTTACTAACTATTTTGTGCAGTACACTTGCTAAAGAAATGAAAAGTAAAACCAAAAATAAAATATTATTCTTTGTTTCTAACCTTGCTTATTTCATTTTTTTATCTTTACGAGTTTATTAATTAAATCACATTTCCATTATTGTAAATCTTTTCTATTTGTATCAAAAAGGGTTATGTATGCTCTTTTCTTGGTGTCACATTGGTTATGATACTTAAAAATAAAAAAAATAACTCTTGCAACTTCATGTTACCTAGGTTACCCTTGTGTGTATGCTCTTTACTTGGAGTCACACTGGTGATGATACCTAAAAATCAAAGACAAGTGCCAACATTTTTTTAACTTTCTAGGGACTCTATTGACCATAGATTTCACTACCATGTAGTAGCCCAAACCCTGTATACCGATGGGATATATAAATCAAGGATATATTATTTCAATTGCCTGAGTGGTTGTGTGGTTTAAGCACACTGTGACATGAGGGAGTTTCATCCTACAATACCAAGAGTTTCAATAATGACCTCAAAGTTTGATTTTTTTCAACACTAATCGACTGAATCTTATGACTGGGTTGGGCAAATTGGGACTAGACCCATTTGTGTGTGTCTATTAAATCAACTTCTTCTAAGGTCTTGGGCCTCAACTTACCAAAATTTATATAAATGGCTCCCCTTTAGATAAACTTATATAAACCGTAAGCCTAGGATAACCATTTTAATCATTTGAATTATAGTGCATTGGCAAGTGGTTACCTCTCTGAAGCTACTTTCAACTTACCCTCAAAAGTAGGTTAAGTGGATTATGGGTATGGTTCTACCTCCATAGTTAGAGCTCTGAAATATTGGTAGACAAGCCAATATATGTGAGAGGCTACAAGTCATTCAAGTCATTTTACCTAATTTTTATCCCTTTATGTGACTTGCATGCTTATTTATGGTTAAAGTAGATATTGTTTGTTCTTTTTTTTTCTTTTTTACATCATTTTGAAGAACACATACTTGAATTTCTGGTGCTTGAAAACTAAGTTTAATTCTTTGAAACTAAAATTCTAAAATCAAGAAATTCCAAAAGTTAAATAGCTCCAAAACTTTTGTCAAGCATTTGTATTTTAAGTTTTGATTCATACACCTTTTTGGATTTTTAACCTATATTGGGTCAAAATCCAATAATCCATCTTAAATCGAATACCATCCTAAGACTAAACCAATCCCAAATTCTAAACCATATTAAGTCAAAACCATCTTAAATCCAAAATACATCTTGAGTCCAAAGCACCTTGAATCCAAAACCATCTTGAGTTATGAAACCCACAACTAATATCAATATAACCCATATTCAATAATTCCTATTTACAAATAAGGATGATCTCTTTCTATGCCTCATAGAGTTAAGTGTTTGTCTTCCTACTGACTTCGATCTAAACAACTTAAGACAATTCATTAATATGGAAACCCAAACCATTCCACATCAACATCAACCTACCACTAGTCACTTCACTATCCAAAATCAACTAAATATGCAATCCACTTGCTATAGGCATGATTCCAACATAGATTTTCATACTAGTAAATGAAATAAAACTCTAGCATCTCAATCCCAAATTCCATCCATCCTTGAACAACTCCAATAATTATCCCAATAGTTTTAATATATACAACTTCATCTTAGTCAATACATTGACATATCCAATCCACAATCACAAAATCTTAAATATCCTACCAATCTAGTTCCAAAGCCATAGGGAAATCCAAAGCACCCACCCTATCCATAACATCTCCATGCCTAATGGTCAATCTGGACAAGATAATAAAAAATGAATTTACACTCCTTCGAAAGAATCAGTCAATGTTATATTTCAAAATTTGGTCACTACAAACATGATCAAGTTTCCACACACTAAACCCTTTGATAAGAATGTTTAAAAACTCAAGTGGTACAAATAAAATGAAGATTACGTGTATCATAAGATTGAGGGCTACTCTATTCATAAATGCATGAGATTTAAAGATAAAATTCAATATTTGATTAAAAAAGGAGATATTGAAGTAGAGACAAGTGTATCCACGTCTAAAAATCATAGCTTTGGGGTATGCTAAAATGTCTTTCCCGAGCATAATCAAGTTACTCTACTTCCCAATCGAGGTTATAACCTTCCACTAATTTTTTATGATATTCCCTTTCATACACCCATTTTAAACCAATCCATAATCAATCAACCCATCTTTGACCACCATAGCCTACCTTAAATTTTCATTGAAGAGCCTATCTTTGACCAAGAGCTCATCTTTGACCAAGATCTTATCTTCAACCAAGAGCTTATAATTGACCAAAAACCTATCTTTAACCAAGAACTTGTCTTCAACCAAGATCCCATTTTTTTACCAATATCCCATCTTTGACCAATCATCCTCCAACTAACACAAACTTTCACCCATTGACTAGTCACCCAACCCCTTATCACACACTAAAGCTCCCATCACCCCATAAAATATGCCCCAAGTGATAGAGGTACTTGTAGACAAAGTAATTCATGAGCAATAGATTCTAGTATCAATCTATTTTAGAGTAAATAATAGATCATACGACATAGGCTATAAACCATTTGAAAATTAATGTAAATATGTTAGTAGTATTTTTGTGGTTCTAAGGAAGCCTCATCCATAATCAAAACATGCTTCATTAATATTTCCTATGAGTACCATGCTGCCACCACTCCTTTCATTAGCACCATCAATCCTTTCTCCCATCTTTCAATTCATTCTCCCACACCCATAAATTGGGACAAAAAATATTACCTATGGTTAGCTTCCTTCCACGACAATCAAATAATCACATAATTCCTAACTAGCATCCAGTTAGAAGAACATAAACAAACATCAACATAATTTGAGGAAAAAGTGTTCCTTAATAATAAATAATCCTACAATCCAACTCTAAATTTGTTGTCCCATAGTGAAAACCTCTTTGAGGCATTATCAAATAATCAAAATCAAAATTGCAATCCAAATCCAAATAAAAAACCTATAAAATAAAAAATACAATTCCCTTAGTGAAAACCTTTTTGAGGCACTATGGGAAAATCTAAATCAAAATCCAAATCCAGAAAATCAAAAATACATGTTCCATAGTGAAAACCTCAATGAGGTGCCATCAGAATAAATTCAAAGTCAAAAGCATCCAAATCAAGGAATAAATTTCCATCCTGTATCAGCATAGTCACAATCATAATCCAAATCATTTATTGAACACACCATTGAAGCATAAAATCTCCTGATCATCCAACTTTAGACTACTAATAGTCTCTTAGAATGTGATATTTTTGGTCCCAATCACTCTTCATATCGTGAAACATATCCCTAAAATCATTCCCTCCCTCAAAATATTTCATGCATTCAATAAACATCCTTCATCCAACAGACCTTTCACTTCACCCTCTTTGGTAGCACTATCTATCTAGGGGCTATGATGGTATCCTAGTAAATTTGGAATAAACCAACCTAGAAATCAATGAGGTTACTGAAGACATATTTGGATCACATAGCCTAAAGATTAATAGGGGTCAATATCATGCATCTCAAACACTTCCACAATTGATATGCCAAAAAAAATAATTAAAATTAAAAAAAGAGAAAGAAAAATAATATGTCCAAAAGTGAAAACCATTTTTATGGGGCTTTGGGTAAGTACCATGATGAAAATTGATTTCTAACATCAAGCATAAAATAATATATTATCTACAAGTACCTTACACTTGGGCGTAAACCTATTCCATTTCAATTCTACACATTCTATATCATCCTAAATCATACTTACCCATTGTAAATTATATGTACTTATCCTACTCAATCCTAAACTATCTTAAATTATCCTTAAGTATTCTTTACCTAAACAAATCAATCCTTATCCATTTAATACCAAACCCATCAAAACCCATCCTTATCAATCTAATATTTTCCATCATAACACCATAATTTTTCCTAATTTTGACCTTGATAAGGAAGTGGAAATGTCTTGAGACATGTTCTTAGAAACATCTTGGTATACCTTTACAATGTTATTTTGATGACTAGACACTTGGTTCTTAGGTAATGTGTTCTTCAGAGTTATTGTCTTGATTCCTATCCATTTCTATTCATCCCAGTCCATCCTTAATATACATCCATTCTATCCACTACCACTCCCTTCCCTAGTGCTAGAATAGGTTTTCCCTTTGCTAGTAGCCCTTGCATATAAAATCCAACATAAAAATATATAAAAAATTAAAAAATCCACAAAAGCACACAGAAATCACAAAAACCACCAAAAATACCTTGTCCTTAGTTATGCACCCTTGTCATCCCTCATGAATATTACACATCATATGGTTGTCATTATAAAAAATATCATATGCCAAAGGATTTAATCTAGCCAAAGACATCCAAAAAGATATTTGTCTACTTGTTTGTATAGTTACTTATTTTTGTGTGGTTTGTTTGCTTTCTTGCATAGTTGTTTAATTTCTTGTTTATTGTCCTTAATTGGTTTCATTGTTGCAAACACCTTTTATCTTATTTCTCATCGTCAAGTCTGAATCACTATGTGCATTATAGATAGTGTTATTATGATCTTCCATATCATGATGAACTAAGTCTTTAACTTGTGACTCTATCAGTCCTTACGTGTATAACACAATAGTCATATGGTTTTTTATACCATTGGTGCCTATTGTATTATGCAATATCAAAATAAGTTTTCTCAATTCCTATTGGAAATAATGTTGGAAATATTATTGGAACTACAATCAAAACCTATAAAAAAATTGCTATCTAAACCATCTCATTTTCATAAACACATTTTTATATCTATTTTATCTATTCTATAATACATTTTGATAATGTAAAATATTATCATGTGTCAACATATCAAATGCATAAGATACAATCACATACATCCATATTATACATTTATTAACCATAAAACATCCATGAAAAAATCCATAACATAATCAAATGCCAAATTAATCATTGTATATATATCCAATGTGTCTAATACATCAATACATCTCGTATACATATAAAAAATGTGTGTTTATCATATATACACTATATGTCACTCTAGCCCTCAAATAGGGCATCTATGGGTCATCTCAGACGAGGAGGTTGTGGTGTATTCCATGGAGGACCCATGACACACTAAGAAGACTGACCCATAGAGTGCTTTGAGGTTATGGTTTATGTCATCTCTCTTACGTAGATCAAAATGATAAATTGTTAGTCATTTTGTGCAATAACTCTATTTATTCAATCGATTATTTAAATTCACGTCATTATCATATGACACTTCTTTTTATTCTTTTGAATCATTATTTCATTCCAATCACCTATAGCTAACTCATGAATCCACTAAGTGTGTTTTATCAATAATCTAGTAGGAATGTGAAATAATACATCCCACAATCACATCTATCTCCCTTAAATAAATCATATCCATGTTATGCAATCATGTGATCAATAATCATTAATCCATGTAGTGAATTAACTTATTTGTTTATGCTTGTGCATCAATCAACTAAATTAATAATCCATAATCATTTCTTAATCTTTTCGTTCAATCCCCTACACTTATCGATTGGGAATGATGAATAATTACATCCATATTTTATTTAATCTAAAATAAATAAATCATCAATCAATCAAATCCAAGTTCATAAAATTTTAACGGGATATATCGTTCCCACATCCGCTCCCATGTACAAATCATTCATGGTGCAAAATCTAAGCGTGCAACTTATCTTAGGATATATCATTTCCAATACACTCCTTACCTATATCATTGTTTAGAGGAAATCAATCCATCATCAAATCCGATCAAAATATGTAAGTATTAGCTCAAATGGGTTAATAACATTCATGGGTTAATCTCATACAAACTTCACATCATACAACTAATTCATTAGATTACTCAATATATTTATTTTAGCTTGTAAATCAATCTAGTAAAATTTTATTAGTCATCCTTGGAAAATTTATTTCTCCTTTTACAACCCACAACTTACCAATGGGATATATTGTTCCCACATCCCCTCCTATGTACCAATCATTCATGGCGCACAATCCAAGCGTGTAACTTACAAATGAGAATTTTTATTTCTCTAAATCCACTCCCTACCACCAATTTGCTTGGTGAAAATCATTTTACATATGCCTAAAATCATGCAAGAATTTTATTGAGATTTGTAATACTATTAAATGGTGGTCTTACATACATCATTTTTTATATAACCTTTTTCATTTTGAGCGTTTGTTCTCATCCATTCTTCTGTATGAACACTCGAGGGGCATCATTAAGTCATTCAAAGTCATCTGAGATATCATCTTTGTGCATCCATTTTCACTCTACCTTTACTTTATTTTTTGAAAAGACATTGCTTCTTTTAGTTGCAACATCCTTTCAAAGAGGGGAAAATGTAGACACCTAAATTTTGCCAATTTAGTGTCGTAATTAACTCTGTTTAAAATCAACACACTAACTCAATCACTATTTGAAATTCAAATTTCCCAATAACATCATTACCTCTATTTTTTAAAATAATTGATCAATATTTATTAATTAATTAACCATACACACATAATCTATAGAACTAATTAAAACTCATAATTTCCACCTCATTTAGACATATTCCACACTTATCTCAACCAAGTGTTGAGTCATCCAACCACCTCCTTAACTTCCTGAACTAATTGCTTTGTCACCTTTGAACATTTCAACTACCTTGGTGAGTCATCCAACTACCTTGACTCATTCATATGATATTTTAAACTATCAACTAACTCTCCATCTTCCTTTTACACACATGGGAATTAATCATCATCCATTGAGATGAAAAATTAAATCTAATTATTAATTATTGTAATAATTAAACAAATCTAGATTATTCTCAACCATTCATCTCATCACCCAAAAGTCTATAAATGGAATTGTCATCCAAAAACATCCACCTTCAATCTATCGAATTACTATCAAATTCATCCTACGCATCCATTGAGAATCCAAGCTATTTGCTCCCATATGTTGCCCAATTAACCTTTATTTGGAGAAAAAAATTGAGTAGCCACATCTAATAAAGCAAGATAAAATCATATGTTCATAATGGAGAATGTTATGAGTGTATTTCACATGTTTTGTAAGTATTTTATTATTTGTCATTATTTTGTTGTTGTTGCCAAATTTTAGGTTTTTAGTTTAGATTTAGAATAGGAGTTACATTAGTTTGGTTTTCTAATTTAGTTAGATTCTGAATTTTTAACTATCATACCTTATAATGTTTATGTAAGTTGATATATGTAGAGCATTGTCTATTAAAAACTTATTTTTATTTTAATAATGTTTCGCTACCATATAATTTTTTAGGCTTCGTGTATGTGCAATTGAAATATGGTTAGCATTTCATTTTTTAGTGTATAATTTATAGCATGTAACATTTTATGCATATCATGCAAATAATAATTTACAATATTTAATAACTAGACATTGCCTCTATGGAAAATTTGGTATATGCAACGTATTATATATCAATTTTTATACTCCATGCCTTTCATAAATGTTATGTATTTTTATACTAATAATATTTAGTTTCATACACACGTTGTATTCTTTCCTTCATTATTTACTATAATATTATTAAATTTCTAAATAACATTTCCATAGCTTAATGTATGTATAATTGAAATATAATTAATGTTTCATCTGTTAGTGAAAACATTAAAGCTTATGACATTTTATATGGGAATATTGCAAATAAAAAAATTTCATACATTATATATTTTTTAATTGAAACATGCAACATGTTTAGAAATACGAAAACATAATACATGGACAATAAAAAAGATGGGTGTAATGGAATCACACCCGGAAAATAGAACATCGAAAAATTAGGAAACCAAACCTACCAAGAGTTCATTACATCGTAGCAGACATTAGCACAAGAGATAAAGGATACCAAAACCACCCATTTAAGCAACAAGAGCCACCAACCGCATAGATGGAGGAGGATTGTCTGGTTTATTTCCATATCCTCCCTAGTGGAGGTGGGGAGGGGAGGTATTAGGTATGGTATAGCCATCATCTTGTTTGATTTCTTATTTAATATCTTCAGCTTCATCACTAGGAACACGATAGGGGGAGATGGCTAGATCTAATAGAGGAAACTTTCCCTGCCCAATACCATCTAGAGCACAAACCTTACATGACCAAGATTAGGTGATAAAATCCATACAAATCCTCCCAAGGAAGAGAATCCCATCAAGGAGGAGGGGGAGGGGTGGAGAGGGCCGAGCAACTCCTATACTTATGGTGGATATGGTTGTGAGATTTGTCATGATCCCATCAATCTTAATTATAAGTATCTTTTCATTACTAAAAAATATGTTTTTAAATGCAATCATAAAATTATGATAGATGTTATTATGATAGATCAATAAATGTAAAATGCTTATATTTTTGTTGATGGAATCATAATCTTTAATCTTTTTCTTATAGCTTATATAAATTACAATTTTTTTATCTTCATTTGTTAGCTGCCTTCTTCGCTTATAAAATATATTTGCATTATATTTTTTAGTTTGAAATTCAAACTATATATTTAATGCCTATTATTATACCTTTTGGGTTTTATATATGATTATTAATATTTTTCTGTTAATATATGCCATATGCAAGACTATATGTGATTATGTGTGTATGTATGGATGTATATGAATTTCAAATTATATAAAAATAAAATTATGATACATAGGTTATTCATACAATAAAATGAATGCAAAAACTCACATTTCAAGATTCAAACAAGGTCAAGAAATTACATAATCAACTAAATAAAATTCAAGTTACTTTTCAACCAAAAAAGTTAAAACAAGGAGCTATATATATGAGACACTAAACACAAATCACACTAAACAATTTGATAAATAATGAAATATAGAGGAGGATGTGGTGGAGGATCATTGAGATTATCACCCAACTACCATAACCAATACTAGTTAGAGGGTTTGCAATATCAGATATTATACCTCAATCATCTGTTTCCATTTAATTATTTTTATCATCATAATTATCTAACTTGGTAGGATAAATAGAAGAATCCAAATGACAAAATTTATCTCGCCATGGTGAAAACCACCAATATAAACCAACATGACCACCTATACCATCTCAACTAGTGTCACCACTACATTCATCCCACCCAACACACCACTCTTGCTAACCTAGTCACTACCCACATCTCCTTGGCCATATTTGAGGTCCAAACATGGATATGGGATATGTCTCCATGGAGATCCATTACGATGTCTATTGAATGATTGGGTCCTCCATCATGGCCCACACTTATGGTCCCATGAGGGTGATCGATGGCGAGATGAGTTTGGTGGGACATTACTAACTGCACAAGGAACACTATCCCAATGATCAAGCAGGGTCTAAAGTTGGGAAATCTCTAAATGAAGTTTCTCATCTTGAACTTATATATGGAGCATAACATTAGACAACACATTAATCATGTTATTTATAGAAAAAATCATCTAAAATAACCTGATTAAAAGTAGCATCATTCATGTTCTTCCACAATCAAAAGTGAATTTCAGACTAAAATATATGCCAAATTTATATAAATTTTATAGGAACCATGGTTGTGTCCCCTAAAATCACCATATTCTAGGTAAACATATCCAAATGCAAGGGTTGGAAGAGGTTTTGAATCCATTACTAGGTAGATTGGGCAAACTAAAAAAAATAGAAAATATGTTTTAAAGATTCTTGGTGATTACACATGCAGAAAACAAGTTGAGCCATACCAAGATGAATTGGGTGCATACCAATTGGGATACTTTGATGAAGAATACACCACAATATGTGTGTTTTTTTTGCTCAATGATATCCACCCCCACATGATAAAACCTTCTTCTCCATACTCTTTCTATGGAATTAACTTTCATTATTGGAATTAAGAGCTTCAATTTGAAGAGACCAAGGAGAGATGAGTCAATAACATAATTAGGGTTTATACTAATGGAAAGGGATCTCAAAATGCCTTTTCTAGTCAATCCACCATTTGGAAGGAGTCTGCATGCCAATAATATGGAGATGGATTATAGGCATGGTATTCTGAGTTTTTGAGATAGATTTGTGATCACTTGATTTTAACTAAAATTGGTTGCATAGAATATGCCAAGGCACCCAATCCCTAGTTTTCATATAAAAGATGTCAAAGATGAATTTGATTCCCTTTTTTAAGGGTCATAGAATTATAATGTAAGGCATAAGAGGGAAAGGGACATCATGAAAAGTGATAATTCGAGACCACAACAAAGATCTGGAATTAAGAGATAGCCTGTATATAAACCTGTTGTCCCTGAAAAATGCCACTCATTTTTGGGACAACCTACAGACCAAAATTTCTCTCTTCCCTTCTCAAAATTTGTTCTGAGCTTTCAAATTCCTCATTTTTAAGTTTTTTTCGTAAAGGGGGTTCACAAGTTCAACAGGTTAAAAAAGCTTCTGCAGGGGAGATCAGTCAAAAGAACAAGCTTCTAACACTTGGTCGTTTCCAGGATTGGTTCAGCGCCTCGGTTCAATCAAAGGATTTCAATCTGAAAATAATAAAAGACTTAGGCTTGAACCATTGAAATTTGAACCACTTTGGTTCAAAGGTTCAATGGGTTCAATGACCAAGTTGGTTCAACGCGCTTGGTGGAAAAAAACAAAGGACTTGGCCAAATAATGAAGAATGAACCGTTGAACTGTTGAACCAAAGTTGGTTCAATCGGCAGGTTCAAGGGGTGGCCCCATGGCCGAAGGAACAAATACCCATATGGAGGGTCGTGAATCAAGTCAAGTGCCCTTGCAGAGGGCTGCAAGCCAAAACGAACAAAGTGAACTCCTTCGCAAAAATGAACAAGGCAAAAGGCAAAGTAGAGTCCTTCGGACAAATTATCTGAAGGAATTCCTTCAAACATTTTGTCTGAAGAAGTTCACCCAGGAAGAGAGCCTGAAGAAGCAAAGGAAAACCCTGACTGAAGAGAAAAGCCCGCAAAAAAGTGCCTGATGGAAAAAGGCAAAGTGCAGCGAAAGCTGCCACATGTCATCTTCTGCAGGACCTGTAAAGGTTTCTAAAGCTTCTATAAGTTAAGCGGAATACATCACTTGTCTTGTTATGACTCAGTGGAATGTGACAAGTGTTTGTATCTGTGTTACCCTTTTGGAGTTGCTCAGGCAAAATGTGTCATGGACCCCATTTTTCATAAGTTTCTAATGAGTTTCATAATAGCGGAACTTGCCACTTGTCAAAGATGCAGAAAGGACCCCCCAAAGACTTAGGCAAGAAGGGACATAAAGAGCAAATAAGTGCTTAAGCAGTGAAGAGAGGAGTGAGACCAAAGGATCATAAATATCCTCAAAAGAGTTATTTCCAATAGGTGAAATAGTGGATCGAGTAGACTTCTAAGCGCACCAAACCAAGGACGCAAGCCTATTTTTTTTCTTCCAGGAAGTAATGGCGAATTGGATAGCTACACAGACATCAGAGAAAGGACCAGACAGTCCATACCAAGGAAGAGACATGTTAGATGAAGGGACACACCATAGTTATGGCAGTGCACTATTCTCAGCATGGTCTCTCCAGACAAAACTGGAGACACATTGAAGACATTGACCGCAGAATGGGTCATCCCATGGAAAAAGGCACCAATCCTTGCATAGTGGCTATAAGTTTGTTAATTCTCTCATTTTTAAGGGAGACTTTTCACTTTACAAGAGCGAAATTCTGCCCATTTTGAAAGAGAAAGATTGAGACTTTGAGCTCATGTTGTAATTTCATTTCCATTGTTATCTGAATGAGAAAGTAGGTTTTCACAGACTTTATGATGTTCTGACTTGTGTCATCTTAAGGTGTCCTTATTCATTTAATTTGGTACGCAGAATTAGTGAAGGTAATAGGGAAGTGTCCTGAAACCAATTGTGGGAAGACTTTGT
The DNA here is from genome assembly GCA_037957365.1 of Torreya grandis. Lineage (NCBI taxonomy): Eukaryota > Viridiplantae > Streptophyta > Pinopsida > Cupressales > Taxaceae > Torreya > Torreya grandis. The sequence continues at coordinate 1,090,672 of JARHVA010000360.1, forward strand.
GCTTTCACAATTGATTTTAATATGTGTTTTCTTTCCTTTTTGTGTTGAGGATTCTGGGGTGACTTTGTGCCCCCATTATCCTTTGTGATATACTCTTTGAGCAGTTGAGGTGGAGACTTTGTGCTCTGTTTCATCCTGCTGTTACTACACCCTTTTGATCACTAGTTATTTCACTATCTGAAAGAAACACCTGTTGTTTCCTATAAGGACACTTCTGAAAGAAGAGAAGTGCCTTCAATGTTTATAGCTAGGATTTTCTCCTTTGTCTGTGTGCATCATCTTTGAAAGAAGAGAGATGGATGGTTTGTCCCACCCCCATTTGTTATTTTTTGCCTATTTATATTGTATATAGCTCCGCATATTTAATAGGGAACCTCCCCTTGATGAGAGGAGAGATTTGTCTCCTTGTGATGCAGTAAACTTGCACATTTGGACGACCAATCTCCCTATGCTGTGGTGATAGGAACTATTTTGGTCACCAGTTAGCTGGCTGACAAAATATTCACCCAACAAAACCTATTCCCATTTCATATCAAATGCCTTTTAAAAAGCTCCCAAGCCTTATAGACACCATTAACCATAAAGTTTCCCATAATGGTGACACGAACCTGAGTAAGTAACAAAGTTTAAATATTCAATCCCTTCTAGGCTCTTTTTCCCATAAGAATTCCCTGAGTAATACACTCTGAAGGAGAATTTTTGAACTCTCATTTCCATCCAATGCATGGATGATCCATTTAACATGCATGGCATGGCCTTGGATTCAAATTTATAAAATACCAAGCGCTCTTAGAGATCTTGGTTTACAATAGATATCCCAAGAAACTCAATGAAACCCTTGATTGCCTTTGGAGTTAGCCCATAGAAAGTCCCTCAAAAAATCCAACTTGGCATTGGTAGTCTTAGAGGGAGCACAACAAGAGGAATAGTAGACAAGAATGGTTGTTACCACCTTGAAGCAAATTCAAATTTTTCCCACTAGTGAAATCATTTTGGAGATCCAGTAGCCATTTTATTTCATCCCTTTAAACCACATATTGTCACAAACAGGAGGGTGTAGCTTGAAAGGTAATAGGGATGCACATAAACTCAAATTATTCTCTAAGATGGATCTAATTCCACTTTTACTGAATAAATTGAGCAGATAAGTTGGAGAAGGAATGCCCATAGGATTGAGATTTTTTCCATTGAGTGGAGGAGCCAAAATTTAAATAAAACACATCTAAATATTCCATAACATTTGATACAAATTGATCCTATTCAACTAATGTAAGGAAGGAATAATATGAAAAGTGCCCATTAACCATTTGAGTGTGATTTTGGAAGAGAGAGATCCCTTGACCAAACCTCTGGAGGAATAAGTAGCCAACAATTAACTAAAAACTTTCACATCCAACATATAGAGGGAGAGAGCTAGAGGAAAACAATGATGGATATAATGAAATGGACCAAACCAGTCAAATTGAATCCCATTGGTGCTAATACAAGAACCAAAATCTTATAAAGGAATGTGAATTATTCTAACAAACCTAGGGCCAAACCTTGAGGATTGAAGCATATGCAAAATAAAAGTCCATTTAATTTTGTCATAGGAATTTTTGAAGTCAATTTTGAAAAACAAAACCTTATGGAGAAACCATCGAGCCCATTCCATCCCTTTCAAAATCACAATAATGTTATCAAGGATATATATATTGTAAATAAACATAGTATAACCAAAGTGAATAATCAAAGAAAGAGGATATTTAACCCTAAGATCAAGAGCTTTATCTATAATCTTGTATGAGACATTAATAAGAGTAATAGGTCTCCAACTCATGATGAGCTCTAAATCCTCGTGTTTAGGGATGAACTTGATATTATCTTGATTAATGAGTGTTCTAAGGTATAATGGGTTTGAATGGATTAAAGATAAAATTTGTGTAGATCTAGACCCATTATATCCTAAAGAACCTAATAAAATTTAGAGGGAAATATATTAATACCTTGGGCCTTGTGAACAACCATTTTCATAATTTCCTCATGAAGATCCTCCATAGAAAGACGTTGATCATATGCCACCTATTTTTCCTTTGTCAACTTTAAGGAACCACTTGGAGCCATCATTATGCACAAAATGTCTATAAATTTCTACAAATGTTTGAACCATGAAGATATTTATTTTTTTAATTTAAGCATACAAATTTCTACGCTTGAAAGTAGAGATTAAAAACACTAGTATCATGCAAAACATAAAGATTGTATAAATGCTCAAAGACATCATTGTTACCAAGTGTATAAATATATAATTAATAATTATAGAAGAGAAATAGGATATCCTTTAAACATGTTTCCATAATCATTTATTTTGAATCAACGCCACCTTCTGTATATTAACATGAAATTCATCTCAGTTTCAATTATCCTTTGCTCAATATACCAACAATGTCATATATGCTTCTTCAACAAATAGACTACCATCTCATAGCTACACCCATGGAATAGTTCAAATTGCACACAAATAGTCCTCATTTGCACATCAACTGTTCCATGATGCCATTACCTCCACAACATTTCAAACCCCAAGTTTTTACCAACAAATTTGTGTGTTATGCATGGAACACTTGCCCCTTAAAAAACACTTAAGAACATTGCTTTTGCATATTGCCAGTGAAGCTTCCATTATAATCTCTATCTCAACCCATTATTATCACAGTCCCAAATTTGTGGAAACACACATGTTTCTATGAAATGATGGATCATTTATCTCTTATACAAACATGTTATATATGTATGAAGAAGTACATAGGTATGAATACTAGGATGTTCAATGGGGTTAGAGTTTGTCACATATGAATTACTGAAAAAATTGCCATCATTTCTCCAAATGAAATGGCATGGATCTGAGAAAATGACTTGGAATTTTATGTGCACTTACACACGTATAAGAAATGTAATAACACGATTGAAGACATTTTTACAGGTAAGCCATGTATGGGGAGACCAACACCAATACAATTTCCATGCCATCATCTTTCCTAAGCAGATTTCCATAATTACTAAATAATTTCTATGATGAATTGACCAACTAGATATTGTACTAGTTAAAATAAAAGGCTTGTAACATAAAACATGATTCTTATGTCAATAGATCACATGCCATGCAAGCCTTGCAATATAAGTTAACACATGATCCATATTACAAAGATGTCAAAATAGATGAGAATGCACTTTGATCCTTACCTCCTCAATTTGAACATGTCTCATCCATGCTTTACCATGTATGTGTCGACATTCAAAAATTTCAAGGGATAGAAGACTAAGTTAATGGATGTGAAAGTAACTTTAATGTCGATACAAAATAACAATATTGATTTTTCATACATGTATTTCATAATAAATGAATAAAAATAGAAGAAATACAGAGTTACTTGAAATCCACATATCAAAGAAATCCATACACTTTGGCTTGGTTAGACATTTATTTGTAGCTTATAAATTAATTAAATACAAAAGGACTATTTGTTATCACATTTCATGCTTTGTTTCCTATAAGTCAGTAAATGTCAAAATAAGTTTGTATTAAATAAATTAGAATGCATGAATATGCACTTCATTTGATGCAATACCACGATGATAGTTTTTTAGTCATTAAAGATTCATATACATTTTATTTAACCTTATGATGTGCCATCGTGTCCAAGCACCAACTGATATTTTTTAAGACTAATATTGAAGATATTTTTTTGGCTAGTATTGCTGACCTTACCAAACATTTGCATGACCTACCAAATGATATCCTTATTGAAACAATTATGTGTTTTGGATCTATCTTGTGAGGATCAAGAACCTGCTGGATAAAACATTGAATTGAATTATCAGATGTGATCGTGTAGCTTGGTTCTCCCACTTTATTATTTACACTTAATGTTGCTAACACAAAATGGATTGACCTGCATAAAATTGTGGTTGTAGAAACACTTATAGATGTATGTGAAGCCTATCATTGGAGAATTCAAAATATTATCTTTGAACCACACCTCACATCTCTATAAATGAATCTTTGATTTATTATCTTCCACGAGGAGGTTTCATAAAAATATTTGCAAGCACCAGAATATTGGTACATGTTTTTAACATTTTTTTTGTTTTATTCTTGAAACGATATATGTTTCCTCCGATCTTACACACATAACTTTTGGTAACATGTACGAATAACAACATAGAGTCTCCAACCATATTCATGGTTTCCTTTTGGTAGAAAATGCATCTAATATTGACAAATTAGACTTATAATCAATCTATAGTTGTTTTTGCAAAGTAACACTTTGATACATATGTTTGTGCTTGTAATCCATAAAACATATTCCATAGAGATAAAAGGGTGTATTGTTCAATACACGACTGTCCTTCTTTGCTAAATACCTCTCAAATATTCGTAAATAATCTTCTTATGAACTATGAAGAGTTTGATTGCATTCAAAGGCAAAAAAAATGAAGTGGACAAACTTGCTTGAAAAGGAAAGGAGCACCCCTTGAATGTAGTTACAATGTGCCATGGGAATTACATATTAATCTTCCATGGTTGAAGAAAAAGATAGAAAAAAAATACATTCCCTTGCATAATTACGATAAAGTAAACATTAACAACCCATATATTATTTCCTTATGGAAAGTAAATGTTGATTTTCAACCTATTATTTCCCATCATGCCATGTTAAGATATATATCCACATATGCATCAAAAGGAGGAAATGTTTCGAAAGCTATGATCGTATACCAACAAGAATTTTAGAAGGCTTAAATTTGTATGAAACCATCTTCAACAACCTTCAGGAAATTTTTGATTAATAATATTTCTTATCATGATGTTCGCACTCAAGAGGATTCTCATATGCTAAAAAATTACCTCTTATATTATGTAATAATTGATTTGTTTCATTGAATGTTGGCAATAAATTTCTAGATTGTGTCTCCTAAATTGAACTTGATTAAATGGCAACTTCAACCTTCATTGATGCTTATATTGCTTGCCCTTATTTGTTATAATTACTATAACTTATTTAAGCTACAATATATTGGCATTATAACAAGTGTTGTAACATTTAGAAATGGAAAAATGTATTCACATGTTGATTTATAGTTATATCAAAATATTCTAATTCTTATGAAACATTTTTTCGAGTGAAATTCTCTTATAGAAACCATTTCACAATATCAATCTCAACATTGGTGCCACCAATATAGAAATTACTAAAAAGTGGGAATGTATGAGAAACTCATATCATATTTGGCTTGTTAACCCCACACCTTATAACAATGAAACAACTTTAGATGATGACCATTTAGATCATGTCATCCCTAACCATGATCGTGACTAACTTGACGAATGACAACTGTTGTCCCAACTGCACTCCCATAATGATATGGATATAAATTAACTCAATATGTTTGGTACCATCATATATCTAACATAATTCGAATAACAATGAATTTCATGCATTCTTTCAAGAAACAACCCTATCTTCTATATAATTAAATTGAGCAATTTACCCAAGTCCACAATCTCCTTTCTTAACCTTCCCTGCCCCTAGTGGTTTATCTATAAAATAATAGCTTGTGGTTTGCATTATCTTGCACCACTTCATTCAGTAGGATTTAATGCTTTAATTGAAAATGGTTATCCAAGGAATAACTGGTACATTAAAATCATATCTTATCAATAAGATCAAGCTTGCATTATCTTCACATGTCGGTCAAAACAACTCACTATTATTATTGCTTATTCATATTAGCATTGCAACCTTCAACAATCGTGCATCGGTGATACATGCAAGCCATTGTATACCTAGATAGGAAATAAAGCCCATCGAAGAGCAATCACGTGTAACTTTTCAAGAATATATGAAGCATGTATGCATTCTCATTGAAAAAATGAACTTCATAAGCCAAAAATTATTATCCTATGTTGATGCATATTTGTACAAGGTTTTCCCAATACACACGATTTTCCCGTTTAGAATGAGATCAATTTATATTAAATAGGTGACTTGAGTAGACTACCTCTAATTAATTACATACCAATGTATGTAGAAACATCATATGATTCAACTTTTGGTTGAAGCTTTAACACTGAGATCACATTAAATAAAAATTTTCATCCACAAATATTTAACACTTGTTAAGTAGTTTTTTACAACTTATTGCTCAATTTTTAAAATGTCTGATGGAAAATCGAGATCTGAAAATTTATAATGTTAGGACAAATATATCATTCCAACATGGAATATAATCAAACCATAACTGTTACTGTACGAGATCATTAAAGACAAACTTTTTAAAATAAAATAATTAGTTCCATAATTTCTCGAAACTGAGTGAGGGCGATTCGATTTCCGAATGGCTATTTTCTGAGGGTTAGTCACATCGACTATCAATATTATTTATTCAGTTCAGAGAAATAAGGTTATGATTCTGGATGGGCTAATGTTGGCGGTGGCACCAGGCTAAGGTTATGATTTATTCTGTTCAGTTCAGTTCACTTCCGTACGACAGAAGGCGTGTGTTGAAAGTAGCGCTTTTTCACATCCACGATTTCCCTAACATCCCGTCATTAATGGATGGCTCAAGGTATGATATGATATAATAATAACATCTGCTGCCAATCGATTAGACTTCGTATTAATGGTTTTTCTCTCACTCAGGTCAGGCAGGGTTCAGCGAAAGATGGTTTTAATTGCTGTTGGCGGTGGTTCGTACGACATAACCAGTTGCGGAAGCAACACTAGTCTTGTGCCGTGTATACGCCTGTGGTACTACCGCTGCATTGGAGTCGACCCTTAGACATCTGTGATTCATGAGCCTCTTTCTACTGGTGCCCCCCCTGCTCGATTCCCTTAGCGCATATTGAATACAATGCAGCGGTAGTGTACTTGTGCTATCAACCACTAGAAATTCAAATGCCCATACCTTTCATGTCATAGCGTGCTTGTGCTATCAACCACTCCAAGTGCACTTTCCTTTGTCTTATGTGGATATGCAAACTTAGACAAGTCTTTCTCACCAATGTCAATGGCAATAATCTTGTTATTTCCGGAGTGACTAAACATTATTGTTTTTTAAACTTTACAACAATATCAGATTTTGAAGTGTTATCATTAATTGAAAGTAGATTTTTGTTCATATCACGGACATACTTAACATTTTTAAATATATATCGTATTGTATCATTAAATTTGATCTGAATATTATTATATCGCTTCACAAAATGAGTTCTACCATCTCCCAAAGATACATATTCATCACTACTATTATTTTCAACAAAATCTACATACCAATGCTTATGACATGTATAATGGTGAGATGCCCCTGAATCAAAGTACCAAGCTTGATCCACTGCAAGATTACTACTACAATCAATGAAAGCAAAATCCGGGGATATTTCTTCACTTTCACCTTCAACACCATTCACATGATGAGTTTTCTTTCTAGGGTTAGCCATACCCTATTATCTTTTCCTACAATCTTTCTTAAGGTGACCAGGTTGCTTACAGTAAAAAAATTTCCACTTAGATATCTTATTAGAATCAATTACTTATGAAATTTTTATTAGAGAACTAGTAGTTATACCAAACTGCTTACCCTTTCCCTTGATGAAGAATGCACTCTCTGTAGAAGTAGATGTAGACAACACTCCCTGCCCCTGTGGTCTCTCCTTTTTCAATAGCAATGTGGACAACTTTTCAAAGTCCAAAGTATGTGTCTCAACAATCATGTGCAAGGACTCCACAAATGAATCAAATGAAGGTGTAAGATTCTACATAAGCAGAGCAATCAAATCATGCTCATCAACAGGGTTCTAGACAGCGTTCAACTAATCAATGACATCCTTGATCTACAACAAAAACTCATAAATGGAACCACCTTCTTGCATCTTAATAGAAAATAATTATTCAAATACAATACCCTGTCGACTTTAGAAGATTAATATTTAGAAGTAAGATTAGTCCACAACCCTGATGCGATGGTTGCATTTATGACCTCTAAGATTAGATTATCTACTACTAATAGTTTTAACAACATAAGAGCCTCACGATGACATTTATCATAGTCATCGATATCAATGGCAGGGTTTTGCTCTTTATTGAAAACTATTTGATCAAGACTCTGATATTCACATATCGTCAAAACCTTGTGACTCCACAAACTAAAGTTCTTGCTTATCAATTTATGATAATCTGGTGGTAACATGGGTTGAATACTAGCTATTTCTCTTAGTTTTTTACAAAAACAATTAAATCAAGAAAAATTACTTTTATAAAATTTCCTTTTACACACGGATTTTATATTGACATTGAACAACTCTGGGAGTTTTTAGCAACAAAGTCAATACCATTTTCAAGATCTCAATATTTCTTTCATTGAAACAATTAAATTGAAAAACCTACAACTCCAATTTAAAAAATTATTTATCTGTCCACATATATATAAAAAAACCAAAAAATTATGAAATTTCAACTCCCCGAACGCTTCCGTGATTTTTAATCAATGGTAGGTCCCCAATAACCGCTATTGGTTAAAATTTTGATTTATTTCAATTAAAAAAATAAAAATAATTGAAATAATAAAACTTTAGGTTAATTTTTTTATGAAAATAATCAACTAATCGAAAAATTGGCCTACTTGTGAAACTTTAGGCATAGATTTTGAGCTTGTTTCTCAACCAAATTAGAAACCATATGTACAATTGATCAAGTTTGGATTTAACTCACAGTTTAGAGTTTTGTTTCATTGAAAATGATCAACATTTGAATTTTTTGGTTTTCCCCTGAACTATACAGTGTCCTGCATTGTACGGTTAACCCAAAAAAAATAACAGAGGCCTCAAAGCCTCTTAAACTGATCCCTCTGACTTCTTTTCGATCTTATAAGGTCTTTTGATCCTCTCAGGGAGTTTTTTGATCTACTGGTTGAGGTCAAAGAGTTATGTGATGTGTTCTCTCTCCTATGGCTCTCCATTGGGTGCATGAAGCTCCTCCTTGACAAGACATTGACCTCTCTAGTCCAACATACCTCCTCTTAGGTTCTATGAACCATGGGCTTTGATACCATATTTGATTGAGCATAGAGATCAAAAGAGAATAAGATTGTATTGCATAGCACACATATACAAACCATACATGAAGGCCTATTAAATAGGCAAAGAAAATAACCACCCAAAAATCATGAAAAGGGTGGGTGAAAAAACCTACATCGACTAACATGAAATAAATAAGCCTGATAAAATAAACTAACCTCTTAACCCAAGTGGTTAAGGCAACTAACCATTGATCTATTACCTTAGTCAATAGCCCAAGGTAAATACATAATTATGTTAACATTTGACATAACATAGAACTCATAGGCTACAACATATGACTTGTTGGTTTGACGCTTCTATGGATTTTTTGTTGAAAGCTTTCCAACTATTCTTCAAGTAAAAACTTTCTTTTCTGCAAATGTTGTGAACTCATCTTATTCAACTTACATTTGGAATGCTCCTCTTGCCCCTACATCTAAACAAGATCACTAATGTCCACAATATGGCTACATTCATCGTGTTTTTTTTCTTTTTCTTTTTTACACTCTTATCCTTGGCACCGACTAAGTTCTTTCGAATGATCAACAATTACTGCTACTTCTTCAACTTAGCTATTTCAATGAGCCTCTTCTATGCAACGATCCACCTGATCTTTAGTCTTTTCTTTCTTCTCTGCCAAGTCTATCTTAACAACAATAGCTTTACGTATATTGGTTGTTGCTTCTCACAATTTGCTGACTACTTTTATTGGTAGTGCTTCACTCTTTTCTAATAGGGCATTCTTCACTATGGGCTTATCTATCTCCTCCCCAGACTCTCTTGGGTTCTCTCACTGGTTGCATTCAATGGTACCACATCATCTTCCAACACCAAGCTATTAAACTAGCTCTTCTTGTAAGCTTCAGCTAATTGCTTGTTCTCCTTTTGCATATTCTCTCCTTGAGACCAGCCACATCCCATTCACGGATTAGCTCTATGTGATCACACCTCTAACTAGGCACTACCTTCAAATGGGTTATAGGTGTTCACCACACTTCTATTGCACTCTCTCTTGTCTACAACCTTCGAAGATCATCTCCTTTAGCTCTGATAACACTTGTAGGAACTCAAACTGGGTCCTTAATCCGGTGTTGTATCCGTAAATACACCACCTTGCATACAATACACTAACTATCGAATACACCACCCTCTAATAGGCTAGGTATGAGGCTTTGTTAAACATTATCTACTCCATGAGTGTTCACTCAGCGTTTCAGGCTGAGGAATAGCCTGTTGAATGAGCACCTATCGTACATTGTTTCACATCCCACGGTGGCAAATTCAAAGACCAACAAGAGATTGGGTTTGATTATGTCATTTTGGATCAACGTATGATATGATACAATAATAATATATGCTCCTAACTTTGGCAACCTATTAGACTTCATATTAATGGAGTGCAGTCAGGGTTTTTCTCTCGAGTCAGGGTTAAATGAAATATGGTTTTAATTTTTGTTGGTGGTGGCACGCTTCACATTCGTATGATATAATGCTATGGTCTAAGGCAGCCAACAGTCAGTCCCATTGAACTCAAGATTATGGTTGGTAAAATACTTGTGTTGGAAGTTGGAGCACTTTCATGAATCAGAAATGGACACATCAAGGTATGCTGCAAACTTAACATTACACATGAGACACATTAGAAGTTCTTTCCTGGTAACATGCATCCCAATTATATGAAATGATAAAATAAAATAGTGTATTAATGAATTAAGAAATAAGTTTCAAATTTATAAAATAGCCTAAAGAATCAATATTATTTTATTTAAATCAAATAAGATATAGATAAACAAAATGTAAGGTTAGAATCAGTTGTGGTTGCACATCCCAAGGAAATAAAAATAAAGGCAATACTCAATTGGAAACCTGTCCATTGAATTTAAGACTTTCAAGCTTCCGTGTGTGTTGCAACACTGTAAGTTCTCTTTTATACATTTTAGTGTTCTTATTTATTTATTCTAAATGTACATTTGTTTTCAAATTTTGATGAGTTGGGAAGTAACAATTCATTTAATTATGAAATTGATAGGTTTATACCAATGGAAATGGGTCTCAACAAGCCTTTTCTAGTCAATGCACCATTTGGAAGGAGTTTGCATGCTAATAATATGGAGATGGATTTCAGGAATGGTATTCTGAGTTTTTGAGATAGATTTGTGATCACTTGATTTTAACTAAAATTGGTTGCATAGAATATGCCAAGGCACCCAATACCTAGTTTTCCTATAAAAGATGTCAGAGTTGAATTTGATTCCCTTTTTGAAGGGTCATAGAATTTTAATGTAAGGCACAAGAGTGAAAGGGACATCATGAAAAGCAACAATCATAGACCACCACAAAGATTTAGAATTGAGAGATATCCTAGATATAAACCCATTTCCTTTTCATATCAAATGCCTTTTAATAAGTTCCCAGGGCTTCCAGATACCCTTAACCATAAAGTTTCCCATAATGGTGATAAGAACCTGAGTAAGTAACAAAGTTTGAAGATTCAATCCCTTCTAGGCTCTTTTTCCCATAAGAATTCCTTGAGTAATACACTTTGAAGGAGAATTTTTGAACTCTTATCGCCATCAAATGCATGGATGATCCATTTAACATGCATGCCATGGCATTGGATTCAAATTTATAAAACACCAAGCGCTCTTAGAGATCTCGGTTTACAATAGATATCCCAAGAAACTCAATGAAACCCTTGATTGCCTTTGGAGTTAGCCCGTAGAAAGTCCCTCAAAAAATCCAACTTGGCATTGGTAGTCTTAGAGGGAGCACAACAAGAGGAATGGTAGACATGAATGGTTGTTACCACCTTGGAGCAAATTCAAATTTTCCCCACTACTGAAATCATTTTGGAGATCTAGTAGCCATTTTATTTCAACCCTTTAAACCACATATTGTCACAAACAGGAGGGTGTAGCTTGAAAGGTAATAGGGATGCCCATAAACTCAAATTATTCTCTGAGATGGATCTAATTCCACTTTTACTGAAGAAATCAAGCAGATGAGTTGGAGAAGGAATGCCCATAGGATTGGGATTTTTTCCATTGAGTGGAGGAGCCAAAATTTGAACAAAACACATCTAAATATTCCATAGCATTTAATACAAATTGATCCTATTCAACTAATGTAAGGAAGGAATAATATGAAAAGTGCCCATTAACCATTTGAGTATGATTTTGGAGGAGAGAGATCCCTTGACCAAACCTCTGGAGGAATAAGTAGCCAACAATTAACTAAAAACTTTCACATCCAACATATAGAGGGAGAGAGCTAGAGGAAAACATTGATGGATAGAATGAAATGAACCAAACTAGTTGAATTGAACCCCATTGGTGGTAATACAAGAACCAAAATCTTATAAAAGAATGTGAATTGTTCTAACAAACCTAGGCCCAAACCCTAAGGATTGAACCATATGCAAAATAAAAGGCCATTCAATTTTATCATAGGAATTTTTAAAGTCAATTTTGAGAAACCAAACCTTTTGTGGAAACCATCGGGCCCATTCCATCCATTCCCAAATCACAATAATGTTGTTAAGGAGATATATATTGTAAACAAACATAATATAACCAGAGTGAATAATCAAAGAAAGAGGATATCTATCCCTAGGATCAAGAGCTTTATCTATAATCTTGTAGGAGACATTAAGAAGAGTAATAGGTCTCCAACTCATGATGAGCTCTAAATCCTCATGTGTAGGGATTAACTTGATATTATCTTGATTAATGAGTGTTCTAAGGTATAATGGGTTTGAATGGATTAAAGATAAAATTTGTGTAGATCTAGACCCATTATATCCTAAAGAACCTAATAAAATTCACAAAGAAACCTATCAATATCTCGGGCCTTGCGAACAACCATTTTCATAATTTCCTCATGAAGATCCTCCATAGAAAGACGTTGATCGTATGCCACTTATTTTCCCTCTGTCAACTTTAGGGAACCACTTAGAGCCATTATTCTGAACGAAATGTCTACAAAGTTCTGCAAATGTTTGAACCATGAAGATATTTATTTTTTAAATTTAAGCATACAAATTTCTCCACTTGAAAGTAGAGATAAAAACCACTAATATTATGCAAAACATAAAGATTGTATAAATGCTCAAAGACATCATCGTTACCAAGTCTATAAATATATAATTAATAAATATAGAAGAGAAATAGGATATTCTTTCAACATGTTTCCATAATCATTTGTTTTGAATCAACATCACCTTCTTGTATATTAACATGCAATTCATCTCAGTTTCAATTATCCTCTGCTCAATATACCAACAATGTCATATATGCTTCTTCAACAAATAGACTACCATCTCATAGTTACACCCATGGAATAATTCAAACTGCACACAAATAATCCTCATTTGCACATCAACCATTCCATGATGCTATTACCTCGACATCATTTTAAACCCCAAGTTTTTACCAACAAATTTGTGTGCTATGCATGTTTTTACCAACAAATTTGTGTGTTATGCATGGAAAACCTGCCCCTTAAAAAACACTTAAGAATATTTCTTTTACATATTGCCAATGAAGTTTCCATTACAATCTCTATCTCAACCCATTACTATCATAGTCCCAAATTTGTGGAAACACATGTGTTTCCATGAAACGATGGATCATTTATCTCCTATATAAACATGTTCTATATGTGTGGAAAAGTACATATGTATGAATACTAGGAAGCTCAATGGGGTTAGTGTTTATCACATATGAATTGCTAAAAAAAATGCCATTATTTCTCTAAATGGAATGGCATGGATTTGAGAAAGCGACTTGGAATTTTATGTGCACTTACACACATCTAAGAAATGTAATAACACAAGCGAACATAATTTTACAGGTAAGCCATGTAGGGGGAGACCAACACAAATACATTTTCCATTCCATCAGCTTTCCCAAGTAGATTTCCACAATTACTAAATACTTATGTGATGAATTGACCAACTGGGTATTGTACTAGTTAAAATAAAAGGCCAATAACATAAAACATGATTCTTATGTCAATAGATCACATGTCATGCAAGCCTTACAATATAACTTTAACACATGATCCATATTACAAAGATGTCAAAATATATGAGAATGCACTTTGATCCTTACCCCCTCAATTTGAAAATGTCTCATCCATGCTTTACCATGTATGTGTCGTCATTCACAAATTTGAAGAGATAGAAGACTAAGTTCATGGATGTGTAAGTAACTTTAATGTCGATACAAAATAACAATCTTCATTGTTGATACGTGTATTTCAAAATACATGAATAAAAATAGAATAAATATAGAGTTACTTACAATCCACATATCAAAAAAATCTATATACTTTGGCTTGGTTAGACATTTATTTCTAGCTTATAAATTAATTAAATACGAAAGGACTATTTGCTATCACATTTCATGCTTTGTTTCCTACAAAACAATGAATGTCAAAATAAGTTTGTATTAAAGAAATTGGAATGCATGCATATGCACTTCATTTGATGCAATACTAGGATGATAGTTTTTTAATCATCCAAGACTCAGATATATTTTATTTAACCTTATGACGTGCCATCGTGTCCAAGCACCAATTGCTATTTTTTAAGATTAATATTGAAGATAATTTTTTGGCTAATATTGCTGACCATACCAAACATTTGCATGACCTACCAAATGGTATACTTGGAAACAATGATGTGTTTTGGATCTATCTTGTGAGGATCAAAAACCTGTTAGATAAAACATTAAATTGAATTATCAAATGTGATCGTGTAACTTAGTTCTCCCACTTTATTATTTACACTTAATGTTGCTAACACAAAATAGATTGACCTCCATAAAACTGTGGTTATAGTAACACTTACAAATATATGTGAAGCCTATCATTGGAGAATTCAAAATATTATCTTTGATTCACACCTCACATCTCTATAAATGAACCATAAATTTATTATCTTCCACAAAGAGGTGTCATAAAAACATTCGCAAACACAAAAATATTGATAGAGAAATCGAGATCTAAAAGTTTGTAATATTTATAGTGTAATGTTGGGACAAAAACATCGTTCCAACATGAAATGTTATCAAACCATAATTATAACTATTATTATACGGTATCATTAAAAACAAACTTTTAAAAAATAAATAATTAGTTCCATAATTTTGACTTGTGGGAGACGCTACCAAAAAAACAAAAGCAAGATGCTACCGACGGAAAAAAATAAAAGTTAATGACACGTTTCACGAAACTAAGTGACGGTGATTCGATTTCCTAACGGCTATTTCACACCGACTATGAATATTTTTTATTCAGTTCAGTCGAGCGAAATAAGGTCATGAATTTGGATGGGCTAATGTTGGCGGTGGCACGCTTCATCTTCTGTACGACAGAAGGCGTGTGTTGGAAGGAGTGCTTTTTCTCATCCACGATTTCCCTTCATTAATGGATATATGATATAATAATAAGATCTGCTGCTAACTTTGGCAATAGATTAGACTTCGTATTAATGGTTTTTCTCTCTCTCTCTCAGGTCACGCAGGGTTCAGCGATTTAATTGCTGTTGGCGGTGGTTCGTACGACATAACCAGTTGCAGAAGCAACACAAGTCTTGTGCTGTGTATGCGCCGGTGGTACTACCGGTGCATTGGAGTCGATCCTTAGACATCTGTGATTCATGGGACACTTTCTACTGGTGCCCCAGTGCTGGATTCCCTTAGCGCAGATTGAATACAATAAAACTAGTTAATCTCTTTCCTAGCGCCGTTTATAGTTTTTCCATTCCAGCTCCTCTTTCTCACTTGAAAATGACATCTACTCCAAAGCTTAACACTAAACATTCCATCTGTCCAAACGGGGATGCCAAGAACAAACTCCCAAACCCTAAAAGGCTTCGTGGAGCGAAATAATTGTCGTACGATTCACCCGGCTTCCCACTTGCAAACCCGCTTGAAAGCCGCATGCCGGTTAAATCAGCAGCTGACAGTGCTCCTCGCGAATATCCCAAGTCACTGCTCGCTTCCCTGCTTAAATAAATCAGGTATATATACATTCCTACTCAAATTTTTCTATCATAGGGTAATTACAATGGGTACCGATGTTTTCGTAACTGCAGGTAAAGGCAAATGAGGTTAATCGCCTGCTGGTGAACTTGCAAGCTTCCGTGTGTCGTGCAACACTGTAAGTTCTCTTTTATACAATTCAGTGTTCTTATTTATTTATTCTAATTGTACATTTGTTTTCGAAATTTGATGGGTTGGGAAATGACAGTTCGTTTAATTTTGAAATTGATAGGTTTATAGGGAGTTTACTGCAGATAAATTTTTATTGAGCAAAAAAAATTTATATTAAAAAAAAGAAAATGGAATACAGAATCCTCTAAATATGATTTAATAAAAAAATAATTATATTTGAATTAAGAAATAAAAAAATAAATTAAGTGATGCAACTATGGAAGCAGTTAACTCTGTTATATTAAATAGATGTGATCTGTAGCTGAATGTCCACCTGTCCACCTGTTATTTCAGGTTACATTATTTGAATCACTAAATATAACAGATGTTTTTTAATCGGGTATGATTCATAACTGAGTGCCCTCCAGCTTAAGATCGGTGGTTGAACAACCTACAATTTTAAAGAAAAAATATTGGACTATAACCTAGATCAAAATTGTATAGCTCTTTTTCAATTCATCAGAAATAATATTTCAATTATTTTCTATGAATTTTTTTACCATGCTTTTAAAACTGTGTAATCAGATTGGTGGTTCAGAAACCTCCACTTCTAAACAGAAAATATTGGACTATAACCTAGGTCAAGATTGTGGAACTCGTTTTCAATTTGTGAATAATATTTCAATTATTTTAGTGAATGTTTACTTTACTATGCTTTTAAACTTGTTCAATCTTATTCTTGTAGAGATATGAACAAAGATCTATACAGAGCTGCTGTTTTAGACGATATGAAGGCATTTGAAGAGTTGCTGGGTCAGAACGTGGATGTATTCAGTGAAATAGTGTACTGCACATCGCTGCATATCATGGCAGTAAGCAATTTGTTAAAAGGCTGCTTCGAATGATAAGCCGAGCTGATTTGGAGGGTAGCATTGGCGGCGATGGATTGTTAGGCAAAACAGAATCGGCACGGAAACATGGCACTGAGATAGTGGAGATTTTAGTGAAGCAACACCATGAGCTTGCGAGTGTGACCAACAACGCGGGCGAAACGGCTGTGTTTAAAGCTTCCTTGGCTGGTCATGCACACATTATTGAAAAGCTTGAAATGTTGTTGGGTGTGCCTGTTGAGATGTATTCAAGGAAATCTGATGACCAAACATCATTACACTGTGCGGTCTTCAACAAACATACAGGTATGGTAAACCTGAAGCTTAACTGCTTGTCGTTTACTTAATAGATAAATTAGAGGGCAGGATTTAAACCTGAATCAAAAAGTATTGAATTGAAAAGCTTGAAATGTTGTTGGGTGTGCCTGTTGAGATGTATTCAAGGAAATCTGATGACCAAACATCATTACACTGTGCGGTCTTCAACAAACATACAGGTATGGTAAACCTGAAGCTTAACTGCTTGTCGTTTACTTAATAGATAAATTAGAGGGCAGGATTTAAACCTGAAGCAAAAAGTATTGAATTAAACCTCGATTCTCTGAATTATAAAAAAATAATTAAAAATATAGTAATTATTTTATTTTTACACAATTATTTTTTGAAAAAAAAATCTTCTTTTAACATACATTTTGATCATGTTTATGATTAGAGTCCAACAGATTGTTAATATGTTTATTTTCAATTTACTTAAATAACATTTTCAATTTACTTAAATAACATAATAGTTTTATTTAAATAAATAATAAAAATAAAAAATAAAATAAATATAAACATTTTGGTTCTGATTAGCTCATTATTGTATGACTTACGGGACCCATGCAGTTCGGTTATATATCTCTCTCACGTTAAAAATGGAGCCATTACTTTTAAAGTTTTATGAATGGACCAATGCAGAATATTCTCAACTTATGAAGGGATAGGTGAAGGGATAGGTCAGTTTGTTTCTTGAATATTCATAAATTATTAAGGGATAGGGATATTTCTTTGTAAAGGGATTGAAATTAGGCAATTGAATTCCTAAACCATATTGTATAAATTGATGTATTGTAAAAAAAAAATTAAATATATAGATTTATAAAGTAGTATTATAAATAATTAAATTGTAATTTTTAAAAAAAAATAAAATAAAATATTTAATTAGGTTAAATAATAAGTATAAAGTAATAATTAAGTTTTTTATTAAAAGTAATAGAGTTTTTTTGAAAGGGATTCTATATATGAATGAGCGAGAAATGATTGTACAAGAAGACAAAATTAAATAAAGGCTGGGTCACAACCAACTCACGACAACATCACAATTAAGACAACAAAGACCAACAATAAATCGATAATACAAACACCATGAACGTGAAAATCTTACCCTCTAAGGGCTAAATTCCAATTGTCCAACGTTTCTTTTAGTGTTTGTTCTAAGGTAATGATCTCTTTATCTCTGCTCTTGGACATATCTTTTCCTCTTTTGGTCTTTTTACTTAAACCTTCACCCTCATAATTCTTTTTGAGAAGCTGCACAAGTACTCCCATACTGAGAAGACAATTGATAATCATAATTCCAATGCTCTTCCCTGGCTAACTACCTCCTGAAAATCATTTTTGTTAGTTGTCATTTCTTTGGTGCTCTCTCCTTTTTTTATGGTCTCTTTGATCAAACATTGGTTCTGTTAGTGCCCAAATTTGAACCAATGAATTTGTGCCCTTTCCCAAAAGATGAATGCCTGAAAGTTTAACTGTTGCCCTTTACAGAGCTTGCAAATATGTTCGGGGACAAAATTGTGAAGTACAAAGTAGTTGTATTTATTGGTGGTGATGAATTGGAAGATAATGAAGAATGACTACTTCGATGGGTGCCTTTTGGAGCCTCAGGTTAGATTTTTTGTTACTATATTGCACTTTTTTAATTCTTTGATATTTGCAGTGGAAAGTGTGTATGCTATAATCTTCAACGCCTTATTAGATTTTTGTTATTTGGTAGAAGTTTTGTTTTCTATGATTGATAGAAATGGAATATTATTTTGCCTTAAGGAACATAAGTGAAAGGTTGGGACTGAATTTCTATTATTATAATGTGACATTTGAAAAAAAGACAATTAGAGTGTAATTAGAGTGACTTATCCTATGTTATACAGCTAGGCATTGCATGGAGAAGCATTAGGAGAGAAAATCTGGAACTCTTTTCTGCTCTGCTCTAGCTTTACTTAAAGTCTTGATGGTAATCTAACTTGCTATCTTTCCTCTCTTGTAATGTTGGTCATTTTGGTGGACTTTTTAAATTTTGATGTGATTTCAGTAGGGAAGCCAAAAATCCCCAATGTTATTTAGTTCAGATTTTAAATATTTTAATATTTTCATGTTTTCAAACGGGCACAATTGATTTGTTTACGTGTTGTGTCATTTATTTGATTACTTAAAGAGAAAAACTAAAATTCATTTATATTACTTCAAAAACACATAGATCACAATACATAGTTCCTTTTCAAAAATTAAAACTATAAGATCTCTTAAAGAGAAAAACTAAAATTCATTTATATCACTTCAAAAACACATAGATCACAATACATAGTTCCTTTTCAAAAATTAAAACTATAATATCTCTTAAAGAGAAACTAAAATTCATTTATATCACTTCAAAAACACATAGATCACCTATTCAGACATTCTGGAAGGAATAAACTTGTTTTTCTTTTATCTTCCTTTTTTAGGTTCATTCCATTTTAAAGTGCCTTGTTGTGGTATGAAACAATTTTTAAAAAATTGTATGTTGCTTCTTTCAACCCAAATGCCTTTGTATTCATATGAGGTTATGAGGGTTTGACATGCTAAGACTTTAGTTGCAAGAATTACCTAAAAGAGGTTTTACTTTCACTTTTTTATGTTTATGAAATGGAAATAAAAACTGAAAAGCTCTAAAATGACCAGAATTGTCGATACAGTGCTGAAAATGCCTTCCAAATGGCTACACTATTTCCGATGCCTTTCTAGTAATGTGCCAACAATTTTGGGTTGTTAAAGGGGCTCACAAATTCAATAATAAAAGCCTAACTAAACTTATCCCCACCTTTAACCAAAAATAAAACATTGTTAAATCAACAAAAAATGAAAAAACAAATAATATCTATCTTTGAAAACACTCATCCAAATGTTGAAACACTAAAAAGGAAAAATGTAAAAGCCAAAGGAAAACCTACTGCTCTAAGGGGAAACCATTTGTTGCTCTAGGATAAAAGGAATTTGGAAAACATCTACCATTTGCTACTGGAAAAGAAAACAACTACTGCCAAATCACATGTCCCATTTTTTTTATGAGTTTAATCTTTTTATATATATAAAAAAAGAGATTATGTTTATTTCTATATTTTTCAATTTTCATATTTGTTTGCACAGACAATTCCACAACATTTTTGATCTAGGGATTCCTTTAAATTGATGTGATTCGTGTTTCAATTTTTGTTTCCGTTCCCTAGTCACTTAGACCGAGACATATTGAAAATGTCATTTGCCTCGATGGATGTTTGTATTTTTGATGAGTGTGTAGAGTTTCTTTTATGAATTCAAATAGGGTTTTCCTTTGATTAACTATGTGCCAAACTCCAAGAGGCCCGAAAACATTGCAAACTTCAATCAAGTTTTCTAAATTTTGCACATTTTCTTCTTGAAATTCCTACATTTTTATCTTAGGAATTTTATAAGAAGTTTGATTCTTACATGAATTGGACCTCTCGTATGTGGGGATTTTCGTAATTGAATTCATTATCAATGAGTTGTTAAGACTAGCCAGTTACTTTCCCAATGGGGCACCATTTTACTTTGCCATATATCATTGTGTTTATTTGTTTCTTTGTTGTGCTCTTTACAATTGCTATTTTAAGTATATGAATTTTCTGATTTCTTTCTATCAATTCAAGGCCTTTTAGTTATATATTTTTATTTATCCTAAAAATTAGAGAAAAAATCCCAAGCAAGTCTCAAACATACACTGATCATAAACCGGGTGTGTTTGGGGTTCACTCTAAACTTGCAGTGCATTTTCCATGGGTGGAGTGTGCCTACCCCGCACTTCCTATGCAAAGAAAGAAAAAGGAAAAACACTTACAAATAAGTAGTATAAAAAGTAAAAATATAAGATTATATAAAGGTTTTAAAACCCTAATAAAGTCATGTTATAACTTGCTTGTAGTTTAGAATTTGTGATATATCATACATTTAAGTTCAGCATTTGAGATTTTTAATCATGGTAGATCTTTAAACTTTTTAAAAATGGTAAATAATATTGCATATAAAAAGGGGGACCAAGAAGGACAATTCAACATTAGGAGTGATACGGGTGGCCATCCCAAAACAAACAAGATAAGTAGACGCAAAGAGTCTTATTAGGAAAACGTCGCAAAGATAGGAAAAAATAATTAATACTAATTTTCAGCGTAATCCACGACTCCAGTTGTTACATTGACATCACCATCAATTTTTCATGTAGGAATCCACTTAGAACATCCATGCTTCTAGTAGTGGCTCTTAAGATGTCTTGGATATTCGTCATCATATAGATTTCCTCCTTGATAACTTTGTAAAAATTAACAATCCTTGCATTTAGTTTTTTTTATGATTTTGAAGTATGCACTTTTGACAATCTGGTTTAGATTGGTAACCTGCTTAAGGAGCTCTTTCATTGTAGTCTAGGATCCATCAAAGTGAAAAGTTTAGTTTTTTTTCATGATAGGTTCTTTTGCCTTGTAATTATCCCTCAAAATTCTTCCTCTTTTTTAAGCACAAAGAGGTCTTTTCTAAGCCGACTATGATCGAGGTCTAGGATCCATCAAAGTGAAAAGGTTAGGAATAAGAAGGATGATAAACAAAGTGCAGACACCAAGTTGGGAAAAGAAAGAAAAACATTCCATGCAGACACCAAGCATGGTTGGCAGATGTAGCCTCGGGTAGTAAAAGGAAGGGGGAGAGACAAGTAGGCAAGCATAAACAATAGTCAATGGGGGATTAATAATCAGTAGAGGAACAATGTTACATAATGCATTAGAATGAGGCACTACAATCGAGGGATATCCATGAATGCATTAGAAAAGAACAAAATATAGAGTGACTTGTCTTTTTATATGCAAGTCTCTATGTTCATTATAATGGTTATTGAAAAATGTGTTCACATATTTAAAATATTTAAAAATAATAGATATTTTGTATATTTAAAAAAAAAATTGTGAGGTTGTGATATCAGTTAACATTTTGAAGTTGAAGTAGGGTTATTAATAAAACTTTTTTTATTAAATAAAAAAGGTTTGTCAATATTTCTTGTAGGATTCATAGAAATATATCTTCTCTTTATCTTACAAGCTCTTTTTATTATATTGTAAAAGTTTGTTAATATTTTTTTGAATTCGTAAAAATATATCTTCTCTTAGTTTCATAACAAAAACACTTAATTATTGCTAATGAAATGTAAGTATATTGATTAAAAGACTTAGTTATGTCTAACCTTATCCAAATTCAAATCTCACGAATTAGTGATAACCATTAATAATAACAGTGATTGATAATGATTATATACAAATTATAAAAAATCTTAACCTTCTACTTATATCCCAAACTAATTCATTAAATTTAATAAAATATTAATATATTGACTTTAATAAAAAAAAATTAACTACTTTACACAACTAAAAAGATTTATAATTAATATGCCCACCTAAAGGATAGTGATATGTTTAAAGTACCAAACTTCTTCATCATAAAGAAGAACAAAAGTGCAAGAAACTATCTTAGCACCATGTGCAACTATAATTATATTTGAATTAAGAAATAAAAAAATAAATTAAGTGATGCAACTATGGAAGCAGTTAACTCTGTTATATTAAATAGATGTGATCTGTAGCTGAATGTCCACCTGTCCACCTGTTATTTCAGGTTACATTATTTGAATCACTAAATATAACAGATGTTTTTTAATCGGGCATGATTCATAACTGAGTGCCCTCCAGCTTAAGATCGGTGGTTGAACAACCTACAATTTTAAGGAAAAAATATTGGACTATAACCTAGATCAAAATTGTATAGCTCTTTTTCAATTCATCAGAAATAATATTTCAATTATTTTCTATGAATTTTTTTACCATGCTTTTAAAACTGTGTAATCAGATTGGTGGTTCAGAAACCTCCACTTCTAAACAGAAAATATTGGACTATAACCTAGGTCAAGATTGTGGAACTCGTTTTCAATTTGTGAATAATATTTCAATTATTTTTATGAATGTTTACTTTACTATGCTTTTAAACTTGTTCAATCTTATTCTTGTAGAGATATGAACAAAGATCTATACAGAGCTGCTGTTTTAGACGATATGAAGGCATTTGAAGAGTTGCTGGGTCAGAACGTGGATGTATTCAGTGAAATAGTGTACTGCACATCGCTGCATATCATGGCAGTAAGCAATTTGTTAAAAGGCTGCTTCGAATGATAAGCCGAGCTGATTTGGAGGGTAGCATTGGCGGCGATGGATTGTTAGGCAAAACAGAATCGGCACGGAAACATGGCACTGAGATAGTGGAGATTTTAGTGAAGCAACACCATGAGCTTGCGAGTGTGACCAACAACGCGGGCGAAACGGCTGTGTTTAAAGCTTCCTTGGCTGGTCATGCACACATTATTGAAAAGCTTGAAATGTTGTTGGGTGTGCCTGTTGAGATGTATTCAAGGAAATCTGATGACCAAACATCATTA
This sequence comes from Torreya grandis, assembly GCA_037957365.1. NCBI lineage: Eukaryota > Viridiplantae > Streptophyta > Pinopsida > Cupressales > Taxaceae > Torreya > Torreya grandis. Next base: position 1,114,600 of record JARHVA010000360.1, read on the forward strand.
CACTGTGCGGTCTTCAACAAACATACAGGTATGGTAAACCTGAAGCTTAACTGCTTGTCGTTTACTTAATAGATAAATTAGAGGGCAGGATTTAAACCTGAAGCAAAAAGTATTGAATTAAACCTCGATTCTCTGAATTATAAAAAAATAATTAAAAATATAGTAATTATTTTATTTTTACACAATTTTTTTTTGAAAAAAATTCTTCTTTTAACATACATTTTGATCATGTTTATGATAAGAGTCCAACAGATTGTTAATATGTTTATTTTCAATTTACTTAAATAACATTTTCAATTTACTTAAATAACACAATAGTTTATTTAAATAAATAATAAAAATAAAAAAATAAAATAAATATAAACATTTTGGTTCTGATTAGCTCATTATTGTATGACTTAAGGGACCCATGCAGTTCCGTTATATATCTCTCTCACATTAAAAATGGAGCCATTACTTTTAAAGTTTTATGAATGGACCAATGCAGAATATTCTCAACTTATGAAGGGATAGGTCAGTTTGTTTCTTGAATATTCATAACTTATTCAGGGGTAGGGATATTTCTTTGTAAAGGGATTGAAATTAGGCAATTGAATTACTAAACCATATTGTATAAATTGATGTATTGTAAAAAAAAAATTAAATATATAGATTTATAAAGTAGTATTATAAATAATTAAATTGTAAAATATATTTTTTTACATATTTAATTAGGTTAAATAATATGTATAAAGTAATAATTAAGTTTTTTATTAAAAGTAAGAGTTTTTTTGAAAGGGATTCTATCTATGAATATAAAAGTGATAGTCCAGGGTAAAAACATCGCAATGAGTGAGAAATGATTGTACAACAAGACAAAATTAAATAAAGGCTGGGTCACAACCAACTCACAACAACATCACAATTAAGACAACAAAGACCAACAATAAATCGATAATACAAACACCATGAACCTGCAAATCTTACCCTATAAGGGCTACATTCCATTTGTCCAACGTTTCTTTTAGTGTTTGTTCTAAGGTAATGATCTCTTGATCTCTGCCCTTGGACATATCTTTTCCTCTTTTGGTCTTTTTACTTAAACCTTCACCCTCATATTTCTTTTTGAGAAGCTGCACAAGTACTCCCATACTGAGAAGACAATTGATAATCGTGAACTTAGTCTGATCAACTAGTGCTTGAAGATTCTGTTTGAGAGACTTTCTCCTCTTCTAATCTACTGATCCTCTCTTCCAATGCTCTTCCCAGGCTAACTACCTCCTGAAAATCATTTTTGTTAGTTGTCATTTCTTTGGTGCTCTCTCCTTTTTTTATGGTCTCTTTGATCAAACATTGGTTCTGTTAGTGCCCAAATTTGAACCAATGAATTTGTGCCCTTTCCCAAAAGATGAATGCCTGAAAGTTTAACTGTTGCCCTTTACAGAGCTTGCAAATATGTTTGGGGACAAAATTTTGAAGTACAAAGTAGTTGTATTTATTGGTGGTGATGAATTGGAAGATAATGAAGAATGACTACTTCGATGGGTGCCTTTTGGAGCCTCAGGTTAGATTTTTTGTTACTATATTGCACTTTTTTAATTCTTTGATGTTAGCAGTGGAAAGTGTGTATGCTATAATCTTCAACGCCTTATTAGATTTTTGTTATTTGGTTGAAGTTTTGTTTTCTATGATTGATAGAAATGGAATATTATTTTGCCTTAAGGAACATAAGTGAAAGGTTGGGACTGAATTTCTATTATTATAATGTGACATTTGAAAAAAAGACAATTAGAGTGTAATTAGAGTGACTTATCCTATGTTATACAGCTAGGCATTGCATGGAGAAGCATTAGGAGAGAAAATCTGGAACTCTTTTCTGCTCTGCTCTAGCTTTACTTAAAGTCTTGATAGTAATCTAACTTGTTATCTTTCCTCTCTTGTAATGTTGGTCATTTTGGTGGACTTTTTAAATTTTGATGTGATTTCAGTAGGGAAGCCAAAAATCCCCAATGTTATTTAGTTCAGATTTTAAATATTTTAATATTTTCATGTTTTCAAACGGGCACAGTTGATTTGTTTACATGTTGTGTCATTTAATTGATTATTTAAATATGTTGTGTTTGATAGGTTAATTTTAAATATTGCTGAAGGTGTAGTAGCACACCTGCATGATTGATTTGTTTACCCTTTCCCTTTGTGTTACTAATTCCTAGAAAAATAAGATACATTGCAAAGAGTTCTATAAGTAAAACACATAGAAGCAGAAAAATGGCCATTTAAGAGTTGATTTTATTTATTTACATGATACAACAATACATAGTTCCTTTTCAAAAATTAAAACTATAAGATCTCTTAAAGAGAAAAACTAAAATTCATTTATATCACTTCAAAAACACATAGATCACAATACATAGTTCCTTTTCAAAAATTAAAACTATAAGATCTCTTAAAGAGAAAAACTAAAATTCATTTATATCACTTCAAAAACACATAGATCACAATACATAGTTCCTTTTCAAAAATTAAAACTATAATATCTCTTAAAGAGAAACTAAAATTCATTTATATCACTTCAAAAACACATAGATCACCTATTCAGACAATTTTGGAAGGAATAAACTTGTTTTTCTTTTATCTTCCTTTTTTAGGTTCATTCCATTTTAAAGTGCCTTGTTGTGGTATGAAACAATTTTTAAAAAATTGTATGTTGCTTCTTTCAACCCAAATGCCTTTGTATTCATATGAGGTTATGAGGGTTTGACATGCTAAGACTTAAGTTGCAAGAGTTACCTAGAAGAGGTTTTACTTTCACTTTTTTATGTTTATGAAATTGAAATAAAAACTGAAAAGTTCAAAAATGCCCAAAATTGTCGATACAGTGCTGAAAATGCCTTCCAAATGGCTACACTATTTCCGATGCCTTTCTAGTAATGTGCCAACAATTTTGGGTTGTTAAAGGGGCTCACAAATTCAATAATAAAAGCCTAACTAAACTTATCCCCACCTTTAGCCAAAAATAAAACATTGTTAAATCAACAAAAAATGAAAAAACAAATAATATCTATCTTCTAAAACACTCATCCAAATGTTGAAACACTAAAAAGGAAAAATGTAAAAGCCAAAGGAAAACCTGCTGCTCTAAGGGGAAACCATTTGTTGCTCTAGGATAAAAGGAATTTGGAAAACATCTACCATTTTCTACTGGAAAAGAAAATGACTATTGCCAAATCACATGTCCCATGTTTTTTTATGAGTTTAATCTTTTTATATATAAAAAAAGAGATTATTTTTATTTCTATATTTTTCAATTTTCATATTTGTTTGCACAGACAATTCCACAACATTTTTGATCTAGGGATTCCTTGAAATTGATGTGATTCGTGTTTCAATTTTTGTTTCCGTTCCCTAGTCACTTAGACCGAGACATATTGAAAATGTCATTTGCCTCGATGGATGTTTGTATTTTTGATGAGTGTGTAGAGTTTCTTTTATGAATTCAAACAGGGTCTTCCTTTGATTAATTATGTGCCAAACTCCAAGAGGCCCGAAAACATTGCAAACTTCAATCAAGTTTTCTAAATTTTGCACATTTTCTTCTTGAAATTCCTACATTTTTATCTTAGGAATTTTATAAGAAGTTTGATTCTTACATGAATTGGACCTCTCCTATGTGGGGATTTTTGTAATTGAATTCATTATCAATGAGTTGTTAAGACTAGCCAGTTACTTTCCCAATGGGGCACCATTTTACTTTGCTATATATCATTGTGGGGCACCATTTTACTTTGCTATATATCATTGTGTTTATTTATTTCTTTGTTGTGCTCTTTACAATTGCTATTATAAATATATGAATTTTCTGATTTCTTTCTAACAATTCAAGGCCTTTTAGTTATATATTTTTGTTTATCCTAGAAACTAGAGAAAAAATCCCAAGCAAGTCCCAAACATACACTGATCATAAACCGGGTGTGTTTGGGGTTCACTCTAAACTTGCAGTGCATTTTCCATGGGTGGAGTGTGCCTACCCCGCACTTCCTATGCAAAGAAAGAAAAAGGAAAAACACTTACAAATAAGTAGTATAAAAAGTAAAAATATAAGATTATATAAAGGTTTTAAAACCCTAATAAAGTCATGTTATAACTTGCTTGTAGTTTAGAATTTGTGATATATCATACATTTAAGTTCAGCGTTTGAGATTTTTAATCATGGTAGATCTTTAAACTTTTTAAAAATGGTAAATAATATTGCATATAAAAAGGGGGACCAAGAAGAACAATTCAACATTAGGAGTGATACGGGTGGCCATCCAGAACAAACAAGATAAGTAGACGCAAAGAGTCTTATTAGGAAAACGTCGCAAAGATAGGAAAAAATAATTAATACTAATTTTCAGCGTAATCCACGACTCCAGTTGTTACATTGACATCACCATCAATTTTTCATGTAGGAATCCACTTAGAACATCCATGCTTCTAGTAGTGGCTCTTAAGATGTCTTGGATATTCGTCATCATATAGATTTCCTCCTTGATAACTTTGTAAAAATTAACAATCCTTGCATTTAGTTTTTTTTATGATTTTGAAGTATGCACTTTTGACAATCTGGTTTAGATTGGTAACCTACTTAAGGAGCTCTTTCATCATAGTGCGACCAATAGGTTCTTTTGCCTTGTAATTATCCCTCAAAATTCTTCCTCTTTTTTAAGCACAAAGAGGTCTTTTCTAAGCTGATTATGATCGAGGTCTAGGATCCATCAAAGTGAAAAGGTTAGGAATAAGAAGGATGATAAACAAAGTGCAAACACCAAGTTGGGAAAAGAAAGAAAAACATTCCATGCAGACACCAAGCATGGTTGGCAGATGTAGCCTCGGGTAGTAAAAGGAAGGGGGAGAGACAAGTAGGCAAGCATAAACAATAGTCAATGGGGGATTAATAATCAGTAGAGGAACAATGTTACATAATGACCAACAAAGCAGGATGCCAAGAAAGGAAAGGCATTACTTGAAGCCCAAATCCCAAAAATTACATCAAGGAGATTGAATTGTTATCTTCGGCACACTTACTATCAATTTACATTAAATGCAGCTAGAAAGAGAAAAGCACCACATTTGTTTGACCACCCATTTGTTGACTTCCTTCGTTCATGAGGGAATGGACGAAATCCTTTTAAGGAAAACAACACCTAACCACGAGGGAAACCAACGTGCCTTGACTAAGCATAAAATAAGAAACTACAACCCATAAAAGCTGCATCAAACAAAGTGCTGACATAAAATTAGATTACACTTAAATCATGCATTGAATTTCAGCTAAATAGAAGGGACTTGTACACTGCATGCAACCACTTTTCTTATCTGTCACGAGCTTGGGAGAGCCAAATGATCACCAAACAAGTTCGAATTTTAATATAAATTGAAAAAAAATGATATCCTTCAATGCTTAATGGATGGAGATTGACTTCACCCTTGGAAAATTTTATCCGTTATTTGAAAAAATATAGTAAGGCAAGGAAGGTTGAAGAGATTTAAAAAGATGAGAAAAAATTCCACAGAGAATTTCTCATGAAATTTCATTGTCTTTGTCCATCTCATTTTTGTCGATATGTCCGTTGGGCCTCCTATAACCTATTAAAAAAATTACAATTAAAAAATACTTTGCTAGAGCATATTATTAAATTACTAACTTTTGAAATATTGCTTCCAATTTCCCTCTTCAACATTAAATTGTTAAATCATTTTCTCCTTAAAGTTTTTAACATCTTGAAGAATGATTTGGTCAATATCCATCAAAAGTTTCACATCCTCTTGATTTCCTATGATTTCCCTTTCCCCTAAAGACACCCCATGGTTTGCCAATGAATTTGCGCCTTTATTCCCTTTTCTGAAGTAGTGTTGGAAATAAGTTTCACTTAAATATACTTATCTCCCCAACTTCTTCAAGAAGATTACTCAACCTCCAGCTCTTATAATTTCCTTTGGTTATTTCCTCGATTATGGGTTTAGAATGTCCAAATTTTATAATTTCCTGTGGTTATTGCCTCAATTATGGGTTTCAAACCTCTAGCTATTACATTTTCCTTTGGTTATGGAGGCATTCCTTTTATTTCTAGGGAAATTGTATCATACTACTATAACAACTTATACACTTCTTTGTTTCCTTGAACAACATTTGCTTGAATATATATATTTTCAAAAGAAAAAGTGTCGGTTTTTTATTTTCCAATTTGAGGTGAAAGATACATCCTAAATGCCAATAAATGATGGCAGAGTAAGAAAGAGGCGAGGGCCTCTAACAATAAAAATAGGTAGACAAAAGCCTCAACCTGAAGATACAAGCGCCCCAATAGATGGAGGAACAACTAAAGGAGGGGTAAAACAACACAAACAACATTTTGTGGTAGCTGGCACTGACCAAAGAAATATCATGGGCCAGTGTAGTATAGGGAGGAAGAACCGAAACAATCATCCACCTTGCCCTTTTTACCCTTTTTCTTCGTCACTTCCTGCCACACTCCTTGTAACAAGGCCACTGTGACTATCTGCATTCTTGTGTTCTACATCTCTAGAATCGTGTAAAAACCCTGTTGTTTTGGGTTTGTGTATGTCACTAATTCCTTTTCTGAGTCCAAGCTCTCTGTTTTGTGAGTAGGTTTCACACCTCCGAGTGGAGAGCCAATCAGTTTTGATTCCTTTGTTGGGCTTCCCTCTCTGATTTCCTTATTTAGATCAGTGTCTTGGGCTCGTGTGTGTGGCACATCTGACTCATTTGTTTTTTGGCCTTCCTCTTGTTCATGTACTTCTTCCTCATCCTCTTGTGTCGGCATGGTCTAGCGCTTGAAGGTTGATTTCATCCTTAGGTGGAAAGTTTCGACCCTAGGGGCAAGTACCGTGAAGGTGACTAGTAAGCATGCAGAAGCAGCATCGGAAAGCGGTATTCCAATAATCCAATGTCTGATTATGTTGGAGTTCTCTGCAACGAATAATCATTTTTTGTGGTAGACCTTTACTAAGGTCTATTTCCACACATTCGTTGTATGTGCATAATTTTGACCCTATTCTTTCGTAATCTGCTTTGATGAACTTTCCCACGCTATCCCGTATCCTTTTGAAGGTAGAGATGAGGTAGAGAGGAAGGTTTGGCAGTCGTACCCCTATTGGCATAACAGTAATTGAGTGGGAGCTCGGATCAAATTCTGGGAACCACGGTGTGAGGTAAAGCCCTGTCTGTCCCCAAAAGATGGACCTTCTCTTAATCCTCTGTGGTGTACATCTTCGTCAAAAAAATGTACAATGAAAAGTCCCTTGGAGCAAAGGGAGATTTCACAAATTTTTGACCAGGTAGTATGTACCCACTGGAACAGAGCAGCTGTAGTTGGCCAAAATCCCTTGAATCTACAGATGACTGCCTCCTTTTCGAGATTCCTTTTGTACTCAATTTGGAATAGAGCAGTTGTAGTTGGCCAAAATTGCTGAATATATTGGAGATCTAGTTTGTATTGGGAGATCTAATATTGAGATGGAGCTCTCAACATATGTTGGAATATGTGTTAATGCTAATTAAGAAAAACCTATTTTACAAGGGGTAAGATCATGCTCCTCTTTAGGGTTGTGGAAATAAGAGCTTGATTATGAATTACTATCGTTTAGATGCTTCAAGTGTAGGAAGATTGGACACAACAAGGGTGAGTGTGAAGTGATGGAGAAATTCAAAAGTGAAGAAGATGCTCCTTTTGCCCTAGAGGTTAAGTAGAAGGTTTGACAATGGAGACTGAAGGAAACCTCACTTGAAAAAATGAAGAATATTTTATTGGAGGAATCATGGGAAAATTTTCAAAAAAAAGAGCAGGGCAATAGCAAGGAGGAATCAAAGGTAAGGGAAGAAAATAAGGATAAAGATGAAGAAAACAATAAGAGACAGGTCGAAGAGAGAGTACAATCTTCTTCTACAACTGAGAAATATTCTAATTCCATGGATGAGATTAATGATCTTATCAATAAACCAACAATCTCAGTTTCGAGGAAGGAGTCATGGAAGCCCTTTGTTTAGAAGAGATTTATATAAGATGCCATTAAATAAGGTGAGAGGGGGGGGGAGGTGGAAGAACAACCCATTGTAATCAAGAAAGCTTCGAGGAATTGTAGCGATATTTTGATATTGCCTGCCTTGAAATCTCAACCTGACACAGGAACATAATTGACTAAGTGAAGAAAACTAAATGCACTCAAGATTCAAAAGGAGGCTCAGCAACATTGGAAAGCACGAATCAAAAGACTTTAGGGGCTCACATGTTGGGTGGAAGGGAAACCCCCTCCACCAAGAAGCCATGAAAATCTTAAGTTGGAATGTCAAAGGATTAAACTTCTCTAATAAAGGTTGCTTGGTAAATTGACTTTTAGAAGTAGTGAAGCCAAATATCTTACTATTACAAGAAACTAAGGCGATTAAGATTTAGCTTGAACAAATCTTCAAGGGCATCTAGAGATCCTTTGAAATTGCAGCAGAGGAGGCTCAGGGGAGTGCAAGAAGAGTGGTAGTGTTATGGAAGCTTAAAGTTTTCAAAGGTACGGTAATATCTTAAGCTCCTTAGGGAATTAAAATATAATTTTGAAGCTTACAATGTTGATTTAGATTTTGTTATCTCTGATGTATATGGTTTGATTAGGATTGAGGATAAAAGAGATTGTTGGAAGAATTTGGAAATTTTAAAGAGAGCGCATCATGGTTTAAATGGGTGATTGGAGGAGATCTCATTGTTATTTTAAATGCTAGAGAGAAAGAGGGAAGTAATTCCATCCTCCTCACAAGTACGATTGACTTTAATGAATTTTGTTTTTAATGTGCCTTGATTAATGTAGGACTGAAATCTGGAATCTTTACTTGGACAAATAAAAGACAAGGCGAACAAGCAATCCTTGAAAGATCGAATAGGTTTCAGCATTGTTCAGAACAGAGCCTTCAAAATGTAATCTTTTGCTTTGAGATTGTGCAATTCCTCGGATCTAGTCATTTGTTGGTGGAACTTGAGCTAGTTTTAGATTAGAAACTTAAGGGTATCCCCTTCAAAATGGAATTCATATGGTTCCTAGATCCCTCCTTTGAGGAAAATTTGAAGAAGTGGTGGACTATGGAGGAGAAAAAAATACTGAAAAATGTCAAAATGGAAGTCAAGAAGTGGAATGAGTAGAGATTTGGGAATGCATTCCAAAAAAGGAGGTTCTTTTAGTGGACTTAGTGGTTGTCCAAACGAATAAATGGAATAAGGGTTGAACGATGAACTATAGTTGAAAGAAAAGGAGCTAATTGCAAATTTGCAGCAGGGTCTTCAAATGGAGGAAATATCTAGAAGCATAAATCTAGAGTGAATTGGCTTAAAGATGGAGACAAAAATACATTTTTTTTCCATATGTCAATAGCGGTTGGTAGAAATGCAAATAGGATAGAAAAGATCCCCTTCAGAATGGAATTCACGTGGTTCCTAGATCCCTCCTTTGAGGAAATTTGAAGAAGTGGTGGGCTACGGAGGAGAAAGGATGTAAAAGATTTTTGTTAACAAAAGAATCTGAAAAATGTCAAAATGGATGTCAAAAAGTGGAATGAGTAGAGATTTGGGAATGCATTTCTGAAAAAAGTGCTCTTACAGTAGAGTTGGGGGTTGTCCAAATGAAAATAATGGAAAAAGGGGTGAATGATGAACTAGTGTTGAAAGAAAAGGAGGTAATGGAAAATTTGCAGCAGGTTCTTCAAATGGAGGAAATTTTTTGGAAACAAAAATCTACGGTGTTGGCTTGAAGGTGGAGACGAAAATACAAAAAATTTCCACATGTCAACAGAGGTAAGGAGAAATGTAAACATGATAAGATCATTTTTTCGATTGGCGAAGTGGTTAAAAAGAAGAAAGACATTAGGGACATTGGGGTTAGGTTCTTTCAAGATTTACTCTTAGTTGAAGAAAATAATATTATCCTTGCTTAAGAGGATGTCTAGCAAATAAAAATGCTAAAAGAATGAAGAGAAAATTGGAAGGCACATATTGAAAAACATGTGCATCCTTCCTTTATGGCACTGAAAGTAGTTGCATTCAATTGGGAAGGTTGATAACCAATCATTAGTTCAATGTTTAACTAATAGCTAATTAATAACTTTAATACCCTCTCTTAATGACTAAACTGGAGACTACTCCAAATTTGTTTTGAATTTTTACAAAGAAAGTTGGACCAAAGAGTTTAGTCATTATAAATTTATAATTACAAACTGCCTTATGGATAAACAATGTGAAATTTGCAGTCCTCTAATGTTTTGTTGTTGTCCAAAGTAGGAGCTTCAATGTAACCAACAACAAAACAAAGATCCGGTCGTGTGGACATAAGATACATCAAGCTGTCCACCAATTCTTTGTAGGGTGGTACATTGACCATTGATGAATCATCTTTGGCTGATAACTTCGACCCGGTCTCAATAGTTTCGAATCCAAAATCTTGGAGATGCTGGTCAAACAAAATGTGCCAGGCTTGTGGACCTTGCTTAAGTATGTACATGGACTTAATTATCCTACAAACTAAATGATCGCTACTAGATAACCAAAAACCTCTAGACTACACCATGTATACCTCTTTGTCCAAACCTTCGTTCAAGCAACCAAACTGAGTTGTTATGGAGAGAAGAAACCGAAGTGTGACCATGTTTGTAGTGGGAGTAAAAACCAACTATGCAGTAGGGGAAAAGACCATCTCATCTATTTCGTCTTGTTGGGAAAAGCCTTTCACAACAAGACAAGCTGTGTACTCCAAATTATCAATTTTGCCCATCCATTTGCATCAAATGGGTTGTTTAATTGGTGGTTTAGGTACCATTAAAAGGTCAGAAAGGAGAGCAAAATGACCATGCTTTGCTGAATTAACAACCTCGTTTTCGGTCTTTTGAGCCAATGCCTTCGACTAAGGTATTACCTCGTGCACGACTACTCGTGAATTTGATTGAGGAATCGACTCTTTTCACACATTCTTTATAGTGGATATTCCCTCCACAACTAGTGCATGTAAATTGACTAGACCAGGGTCAACAAGCCTATGAGGAATTACATCCTCCAACGCATCTTTGTATGGTGGTGTCTCCCTCCACATCAATTTAAGTTGACTGTGGCAAGGTCAATAAGCCTATAGAAGCCAACTTGCCCAATACTTAGGATAATTACTTTGTCTTGTTTTACATCAGACACAATACACTGTTTCCTAGAGAAATGTACAACAATGTTGGGATTTTTTATTAACTAACATAAGAGATTTTTATTCATGTTAAGAACATACCTAACATTCCTTACTATGATTTTTTTAGCATCATTCAACACTACGTAAATATTTTCTATCCCCTCCACTACATATGACTGACCATCAATTGATAAAATTGAATTAGAAAAGTTTGTACTTGTAGTGAATTTGACATACCAGTTGTTACATGTAAAATCCCTGGATGCACCAGAATCAATGAATTAGTAATTGGTAGCACTATCGTTTGAGTATAATGCCATGAGGGCATACTTTTCTTCAAAATTCTGTTCTTTAACTGCTGCCACATTTGCCGCCCAAATGCTTTGTTGGGAAAGTGCATATTGTCATTTCCAACAATCCATTTTGACATGCCCAATCTTTTGACAGTAAAATCATCTCACCTGGTATTTAAAATATGAATCAACAGGGATATATTTCCTTTTCCCCTTTGACTTAATGACAAATGCACTCTCTGCTTGTCCAATACTGGACTTATTTTCATGTGTTTGTCTGCGTTCTTTCTGCATCAAATAGGAACTAACTTGATGAAATGTTAGTGTCTGACTTTTTGCCATCAAGTGTAAAGCCTCTATGAAAGATTCCTATGAGGGCCTCAAGCTATTCAAAACAAGAGCAACTATGTCGTTATCATCCACCTCTTTGTTAATGGTTGCGAGCTGGTCTTAGAGATCTTTCATCCAAAGAAGATGTTCTAATAGGAACCCATCCTCAATGATCTTTGTGGAAACTAGCAAATTCTTTAGGTATAGAACCTGGGTTTTCTCCAAAGTTTGATACTTATTTTTCAGATTGTTTCAAAGCACACTTGTCTTAGTGGCATCTTTTGGACCTTAGGGATCATGTCATTTGATAAAGTCAACTTTAACAACAAGACCTCTTTATGATGCTTGTCATAATTGACAAAATTTGTAGTAGGTCTTGTTTCAGTGCCAAGAATGATTTTATTACAATCACGATATTCCACAATTGTTAATATCTTATGACTCCAGACATTGTAATTATGCCCAATCAGTGTTTGCATTTTCAGCAGAACCATGTTTTGAATATTGGGCATTAATCACACAATATTTTGACCTTTGACATGGAAATCAATGCAAAAATAAATGCAAAGTTTGCATACAAGATTGATTACCAAAATCAATGCAAAGTCTTATGCCAAATCACTTAAATTGTTTGCAACTATTTGCCTTGAAAGTCTGCAAATCGTGATTGTAAACTTAGGTCTGGATTGCACATAAATCATGACTGTAAACTCAAATCCGGAATGTAATCTTTTGTTTCACATTCTCTCATACCCTAGATCGATTGATAGGTTTCTGGGATTTTTATTTCTCCTCCCTGTGTCTTAGCATACCAAACAATCTGTTTGCGCATACAAGTTGCAACTAGAATATGATTTGCACATAAACATAGACACTTACAAAAAATCGTCTCCAAAAATTGTGGAAATCCTTTTCCCTACCGTGCCCTACAACACATGTTTTTCCGTGCCCTACAACACATGTTTTTTCTTGCCCTAGATTCTGGGTTAAAACAAAATCACATTTTTCTCTTCGATGTCCTTCCATCTCAACAAATCAAAACTTTATCCCATCGTTTGGTTGGCATGATTCCTTCAATTTTTGGAAATCGTGTGTTTTATTTCACTCCTTGGTTCGTTCATGAAAGTCTGTAAATTGCAAAACTATTGATTGTTGTCAACCACTTCCACTATAAATTAGAACCAAAAATCGTCATTGGTGATTGCTCTAAATTTCGTCTAGAAAATATGAGATTTTTGATGTCTGCAATTTCTGACATTTGATTTGTCTGCTTTGATTATATTCTTATTTGCACTTCATATCACATTGTTTCCTTCAAATCGTGATTTTGCATCGCTGCCTTCTTAGCGATTCATACGCTTTAATTAGGGCTTCCTCAAACTAGGCTCAAACCTCTTCTTTGTTTGTACCCTTCTCCTAGGGCTTCCTCAGACAGTTTGCTTTGTTCATACCTAACTAGGGCTTCCTCAAATGATTGGCTCTGATGCCAATGTTAACAAATACGAATGATGAAAGAATGAAGAGAAAACTGAAAGGCACACATTAAAATGTGTGTGCATCCTTCTTTTATTATGCAAAAAGTAGTTACATTCAGTTGGAAAGGTTGATAACTAACCAGTAGTTTAATGTTTAACTAATAGCTAATTAATAACTTTAATAGAGAAACAACTACAAAATATTCCAAAAAAAAAATTTGATGAGGACACCAAATTTTTGATGAAACCTATTTCAAAAGAGGAGATATTTTGGATGTTTCTTCAATGGGAAAAGATAATGCTCTTGATCCAGATGATTTCCAAGCTGGGTTCTTTCAAAAGTTTTGGGACATTTGGGTAATGATGTCTGGGAAGTGGTTGAGGAATGTAGAAGAAGGCTATTCTTAAGGAATGGAACACAACATTCTTAGCCTTAATACCCAAAAAGGAGAATAAAAAATTCCTTGATTCTTATAGGCCAATCCCCTTGTGTAAGATGATCTATAAAATAGTGATGAAACTTTTAGCTAGAAGATTGAAGAAATTTACGAAAATTCTAATATCGGAAGAGCAGAGTGGTTTTGTGATGGGGAAGCAAATTTTGGGTGGGATTGTCACAACTCATGGGACTATTAATTCCTTGATTCATAGGAAGGGACCTTGAATGTACAACAAATTAGATATTAATCAAGCCTATGATAGGGTCAATTGATGCTTTTTGCTTAAGGTGCTTTGGAAATTTGGATTTTCTGAAGAATGGATTATGTTAATTCACAGTTGCATCTCCATGACTTCCTTGTCGGTGCTTATCAATGATGTCTCGGCTGGTTTTATTGCGGCATCTAGGGATCTTAGGCAAAACGATTCAATTTCCCCTTTTGTGTTTATTCTTCTAGCAAAATGACTGATTCAAAGAGATGGTTGATTAGAGTGCCGTTTAACCGTGTTGTTTAACCCTTCAAACTTCACTTCATTTCAATTTCAGTCTTGAGCATGGCATCTGCAGTAGGAGAGAGGGGAAATAAGGTCAAGAGGGATGGTATGAGCAGCGAGAAGTGAAAACAGAAAATTACATCGGAAGTGGTAACTCCTCTTTTTGGATAAGGAAATTAAGAACCCACATATGCGTCACTGGTTAGCAAGGGTATGATGGTAGCAAAGGAGCTGGATGATATCAATGTTAAATAAATTAACAAACATAGGAAGAGATTTTTGTGGATCCAAAGCAATCTATCGGGAGCAGGATGTCTTTGATATGGCCCAAAGTGTAAGTGGTGCCAATATCATGTCCAAATGTGCTGGTAATTTCCTTTTGCATGAAGACCCCATTGCTATGGAGAAAACGATGAGAGCTACTTGTGAGGAATCTTGTTTCCATCATCACATAATCTTAGACGACATAAGGGCCATTATGCAATGACAAAAGGTATTGGCAGAGAGTAATGGGGTGAGGCTGTCTAAAGAGGCCACTGTGGAAATTCCAATTTGCTGCCATCAGTCTTCCAGTGAGGAGGAAGGTATTCTACCCTGCAGTTGCACACACCCTCATTCTCCCTGTGAGATGGAGGATGATGATGCCATTATCATCAAATAGGTTCTTGTAGGTTGTGTTTTTTTGGGTAGTATATAGTGAAAAAAAAGAAAAAGTTGTCTATATTTTTGTTGTAGTAAGGGGCTTTTATAATTTGCCCTAGCCACTTTGATTCGGGTTTTTAGGACTAAGTTGGTTAGGAAGATTGTGATACTAGTGCCTCTACTGATGACATTTTCACAATACAAAAAAGCTGCTTTATGGTTAAAATAATTTTGCTTTCCTCTTGCCATGGTTTGGGTTTGGGGGGTATGCTTAAGATAGGCATGAAAGCATGGAAGGGCTGTGAAGGTAAATTTGAATTTGGAATGTTCGTGTGAATTTCATGGCTTTCTGTGTGCCAGTTGCTGTATGACTCTGTTTGCTTCCCTTACACCAAGGAGTTTTCTTGGTATTCTGTGTGAGGCAAATCCTTGATGTACTGAAGCATGATTGTGAGAAGGTTGTATGTTGAGTGCTCTTTGCTTGGATGAATCAAGTCTATGACCAGATATATGGGGGATTTCGGTGTTGTGCATTTGATTTACTGGTTGCTTGCATGACTCTCAAATGCTCTTGTTGATTGAAGTCCTTTGAGACATATTAGTGAAATGCAGTGTCAGTATTCGTGAATTGCTGAAATAACAGAATAACTCTCCATGAAGCTCTATGATTGATCTGGTATATAAGGTATATGATTGATCTGGTATATATCATTGACAAGTTTGATAAAGATTCATGCAGAAGTTCTTGGCTACTGCTGAAACAAAAAGTTGTGTTTTAATTAAGATTGCAAAGAAAATAATTCGCTACCATTATTATGTTGCTTGAATGGTTACTAGTAATAAACTATCAGTGTTTAAAATCTCATTTGTAAACTTATGACTGGAGGCTGAATGTCGTAGCATCATTACTTTACCTGATTGAGTTAATGGTATTAAAATCTCAGTGCTTAAAATTTCATTTATAGACTTATGAGTTGAGGTTGAATAAAAGATAGAATATGCATTCAATGCCTGGAAAATGCAACATTATTAACAAAGGTTCAAGTTTTATCAACAGACTTTGTATGACTATGGTTTTTCTCCATCTTGCAGTCCATTCAATTCATTGGCCAGAGCCGCTATATGTTTGTCTAGTTGGATTGTTTCCATGTTACTTGAGGCCATTGCTCTTGGTTTAAATTTTTGTTCAATCAACTGGTCATTGGCTTGAGGCTTTATATAATGTTCTAGATTTTTACGCAATACTAAGCTTCATTGTCTGTTCTTTCCTTTGACTATTTATACGAATGATGCAGAGCAAGTGGGCATTATCACCAATTTTTCTGCTATAGTGATTTGGAGACATGTTGTTGAAGTCATGTGGGCCGTAGCAGGCAGTGTTCTTTAGACAAGTAATTCAAAACTTTTGAAATGCGTCTTTAAACAGCAGCGGCCTCCTTCAGCTCTGGGTCTGAAGGCTGATTCGGTGATGCCATCTTCACATGCACAGACCTTGGGGTATCTTATCATATATGCCGGTTTATCATGTAGGTACTCCATAAAAGCTTATCATTGCATATAGAGCTCAATTAATTTGTACTTCTATGTCATTATAGTGTATTAGCATAGTAGGTTCTACCCATTAAGATTTGATTCTTTTGCTGGAAATAATGATTTCATTAGATTGGAAAATGACATATAATAACTAGAAAAAAGTTAAAAATCCAAAGGATACCATGTAAATGTTTTTCCTAATGAGTTGCACCGCATCACAGTTCATCTTAATAAGACCAAAGCTTTAGCAAGCCTATATGCAACCTAAAATACAAATAATGATACATATTTAGTCAATTCTCGGTTTACAAATCTACCAGTGCACCAAATATGAACAACCCATGGCCTAGGTTAATAGGATATGGATACAAATATGAATATGGATACTGAGGCAGGAACGGAGGGAAGGAGACAGACAGGGAGGCAGGGATTAAACCTCATGGTATTGAAAATTTGAAAGTAGACAAATAAGTTGATTTTAATTACTTTCAACGATCCTTTCATTTCAATTATGTGCACTTCATCTTAACATCATGGAGGTACCTCAGCCTGAACTCCAGACAAATGATTGAAGATTACAACAAATAACATGCTCGAATAATATTTATTGACGTTTGAGAAACTCCAATCAATGGTCTTGGGGACGCCTTTGTTTTGCATCAGAAAATCAGAGATTTTTTTTTGGGAAACAAAGGTTTGTAATATCTCAGAATCTCAATAAGTGCACTCCAGTTGTGGACCAGTAGGGAAGCTAGGAAAAAACAGTCAACTGATTGTTTTATTTTGTGTCATTTTCTCTTTTCTTGATTAGAAAAAATAACTGTATTCCAGCCATATATGGATACAACCCGGATATGAAAATGGATATTTGGATATGTCATGGATATAGTGTGGTCTGATCTGGATATGGAATGTGCTGGGAGGCATATGAGATACATATCCCTGCTGTGCCTGTACCCGGATTTGTATCTGATACATCAGATATGAATAAAGGGGGTATTCCCAGGCATGTCTGGTTAACCTAATCCACGGGTTAGCTGCAAGCATGGGGTTTTTACAATTAGAGCCAGAGGACTCTTAAAAAAAATTTGAATATGCACAATAGGCAATTGTCTTGCAAATAAATATTGCTGATTCTTTCAAGAATAATTCCTGTAACGAAATCATTTTAGGGACGACAAATCAGAAGAAATCCTTTGGCTATAGAGAGATTACAGAAAAAGATCCATAGTAATTCTTTTTAGTTGCCACTGTACCGAATGATAGGATAACACTGATAACAGCGTCATATTTTAACATTTGAAATGAAGATTCTTGGATCCTTAATGTTAATTGAAGCCACATCCAACTTTTTGAGTAACCTATGTGTACCCATCGTTAGGGAGAAGATGAATAAGATAATTACTCCAAGGAAATTGCAGCATAGATACTTTCCGTTAATAATAAAATAGTAATACTATTAACCTCACTAGTTAGGGCGAAGATGAATATGATAATTACTCCAAGGAAATTGCAGCATAGATACTTTCCGTTAATAATAAAATGGTAATACTATTAACCTCACTAGAATAAAAGGTAATATGTTGGCCTTCCTAAACAAAGATTTATGCTTTCCTTTAGTGATTAATTAATATGTATAATTAACTAACTAATTACTTCATTGTCTATAATTAATAAATCACTAGAAATTTAATCATCTATGTTTGTTCGAGTGCTGTCTCGCTTCCTTATGTGATTCAATATCGGTCTCTAGGAGTTACGAATATTGATATGCCTATTTAGATTAAACAATATTTTTTTGAATTTCTATGGTTTCCCTCACTTTCCTTCTCCAATAAGTATCTTCTTTTATAATCAATCTTGCCTTGTTGATACATATTTGGTGTTTTGTAACATAGGAATATTTGCTAATGTTGATACTTCAAGATGAAAGGCATTCATTAATGCCTCTAGTATGCTATTTGGAGAGACTTCCTTGTCTCAGGCCACATAGGGTTTACCACAAGATCACGGAGTTGTGCGTGAAATAGGGAGGTCTCTCTACTACGTTCAAAATAACAATAGAAAACGAAACTGCAAAATATGGAGTGAAATGCTGATAAATGGAAAAGATAGGACATGCTTCCCCAAGGATGGATTGCACATGTAATTCTGACTTTAAAAAAAGAGCTCTCACACAATGGTGGCCGTAATGTCCCCAAACCGGGATAAAACTGCAAAACTGAAATTCTTATCAAACCCTAGGTAAATAGGTGAAATTCAGATTTTAATTTGCAGCAAACCCTAAGCACCAATGCCTCAACAAGGCTGCAATAAAACAATTGAAACCCTAACAACAACTTCACCAATTTTCAATGAATAAATTAGGGCAAAGAAGAGTGATTTTTCCTTCAAAATCTAGATGCCACAAGTTGGGAAAAATACAGAATTAAATGCTCGTCTTTACCCTTCAAAAAATGCGATTTTATGATCCAATTTTTAACTCGAAAGGTACTAAATTAATAGCTGGAACTAATACCAAATTTACAACAATAAATGGAGCAATGAATACTAAAAAACTCCCAATAAAATATAATAAAATTATCAACAGTCCAGATCTGGATATTATGAATAAATGTAGAATTTTCCAGGCATCAATGGCTGGAAGAACCTTACAAAAATCCCCAAAAATTACTAACAACTGTTTGATCCAAAAAAAACCTGCACGCCCAACCTTAGGGAGAGGTTGTTGACCCTCCTAGGAACTCGCTGCCCTATCAAAGGATGACATTGATGCTTGGAAGCCGTTTTTGCCTTTGTGGATGCCTCAAACCTGCTCACCAAACTTGCTATCATCCTAAACACCATTGTAGGAAGAGGGATGATGGTAGACAGATCGCTGAGGTTTCCTTAGCCAAAGCGGAGACAAAGTTGATTTATGATACGCTGAAGATTCCTATTTTATATCACGCTGATGCTAGATGGTTGATTACGAGTTGGATATTTTCTTGTTATTTAGCAATTGCTTGGTTCAGTGGGTGTGTAGATCCACTAGTTGTGTTTCAATTCTGCGTAGGCTATGCAAATGTTTCAAAGAGGAAGAAGATTAATGGAAGATTGTGTGATCCTGGCTGGATTTTGTCTTCCAGTGGAAGTTTTTGGGGAAGATCTGCTAAAGTGTGAATTTTTATCTATAATTTTTGTTTGATGAGGAGTTGCCTCCTTTTGCTGCTAGATTGGTGAGAATGATTTGCCTATTGCTTTGTTGTGATTTAGTTATTGTTTGGTTTAGTGTGTGTGTGCATGCACACTAGTTGTGCTTCAGCGGTGTGGACGCTGTGTGGACATTTCAAAGAGATAGAAGATTAGCAGAATACAGTTTGCTTCTCGATGGCCTTTGTTTTGCAATGTAAGTTTCGGGGAAATTTTGCCGAAGGGAGATAGTGCCTGTATTTTCTATTTGTAGAGGAGTTGCCATACTTGTATTGATAAGGTTGTGGGATCCTTCAAACACTCTTGTTGTGTTTGACATGGTTGTGGGACTCTTAAAATCTTCTTGTTGTGAATTAAGGTTGTGGGATCCTCAAACCCTCTTAGTTGTGGGACCATTGTTCAAAATCCCCCTTTTTGGTTGTGGGTCTCAGTTTCAAAACCCTCACTAGTCTGGTTCATAGCTCTGGTTTCAAAAGCATTTATCCTATCCAATTTTAAAGAAACATACATCCGAGCATCAACATGTGACACTTGGTGTATATTTGTAGTTGGAAATCAACTTGCCAAATTGTTTTGTGATGGCTCTTTTGACATGCCAATTGTTGAGTAAATCTAGCCATGATTATTTTTGAGCCCTATCAATTTTATTATACTTGGACAATCCAAGAATGGTCTCGTGTGGTGTTCGAAATACCACATAATTTCTACAGAGAGGTGTCGCTACAATGATACCTCAAAAGGGTCTTCTTTGGCATTTGAAATGTCTGCACTATTTTTTGAATAGAGGTGTCACCACAACAATATGTCTAGATGGTCTTTCTCATCACTTAAATATCACATAAGATGTAGCTTAGGCGATACCTTATACAAGCTATATAACTCCATTCAAGTATATCCTTTTTTACCTCTACTTCATCCTTTGCTTAAGCAATATAATATATTGCCAAATCATCTTCAAATTCAATATTAAGGCTATTTACATGCATTGTAATTTTCTATATTTCATCTTCCACATGGCTTCCTCTTATAGTCAACATGTGAAATTCTCGGTATACTCCTTCACACTCATACTTCTGCTTCAATTTGTGTATTCTAAACAAGTTTAATGATAAACTACTTCAAAAATTTCTTGTTTAACCTCGCAACCAACCTTTTGCAATTCTTATTTTTTAATTTCCTTGTTCTAATTATTTTTGGAAGTGTATGATGTTACCAAAGAGATGCATGTTGTCTCAAGTGTATGTATGCAAACTTTACTCTCATTGGCATGGTGTATTTGCTAAGAATAAAAAAAATTCTCTAATGTTGATACCCAATCTATCAATTTTTCTTGACTCAAATTTGTGGAGAAATAAGTGATCTTTATCCTTGACTTAACTCGGAGGTTGGTAACAAATTTTTCTTGGATTTCATGTTCCTCCCTACCTTCACTTATACAACTAATTCTCTCCCTTTTGTGTTCTCAATAACATCTGATTTTTCTTCCATTCCTCTCAGAATCTTTACAATTTTTGCAATTCTTGGTGCTTGTCTTTATTTTTTTGCATTCCTCTCATAATCTCTACAAGTTCTGCATTCCTATGTGGGCCATCTCTCACTATTATTTAATGCAACGTCAATTTACTATTTCTTATTTGACACGACTGTTGCTACACAAATCTCGTAAGAACTCAACTATACAACAAGAGGAGTCCAACTCATTTCATTCCTCTTAACACTTAATTCAGCTGTGTATGACTCACAACTTGCTATACTCTTTAACTCCTCTCAACAACGCACAACAAGAGGATTTTATTGCTTTTCCTTTCATTTTCAAATCAACAATTGTAAACCTTTTGAACTGTTCAACCTCTATTGACATTTTTCTCTTTCGTATGAACTTTCGACTGAACTTAGAACCTGCTTTTCTTTCTCAAAGCTCTCTATGCTGGATTCTAACCTTGCACCTTACTCAATTCTCACTCACATTGCAAGGTTCACTGCTTGCAACTTACTCAAAATATCTCTGTACTATGAGGGAGTCTCTAACTTATGCTCAACACTTATTCTACTATCAACAACTTAGCAATGCTGGGTTTGAATTGCTCTGCTTCCAAATGATATAGGAGGGCCCAATATCAAAAGAACAAATGTAAACTCACTACTGATCAGAGTGCAATGGAAAAGCTAACACATAACACAATAATGGAAAACATGGCATTTGTCAATAATCTAATAAAATGGATTACATCACACTCTTTAGACTCAAAGACGTTATAATCACCTATCTTAGATTTAAAAGCAAACTCTACTATCAAATACAATAACTATTTATTCTGCAACATAGCCTACCACTATCTTGACTTATGGACTTTACTAGCAATTCTTTTGCTAGATGCATTCACTCACTTTGTTGCAATCATCTCTTTTTGAGTTTACTCTCTACTACCGAAAGAAAGTTGAAAATCACCTATCACTAATTGACAACAAATATTTATCTTCATGATTATTGTCTATTGCAAGAGGGGAGAATAAACAATGGAGAAGATGAAACGGCTCACCTTCCAACGATCATACGATGAAACTTTCAAAAATAAAAATCATAGATAGATCATTGTCTATTCCGAACAGAATGAGAGTGGAATATGGCGCTGAGCGGGGGAGGAATTTGAATTCGGGGGCTAGGTGGGAAGAGGGGAGAGCGAAGGAGAAGATCTGGACCCGTATTTAGATGGTATTTCGAGAGTGAAAAGCTCACTGTGTCGGAAAGAACCGGTATGGAAGACAAGCATACCCTATGTTCTGACGCTGAAGATTTTGGGTGGGGTTTGTCAGAAGAAACCAAAGTGAAAGATTCGTTGAATCTAATTGGCAAACACGTAGGTTTTAAACTGTTTGGTGGGACTATGGATTGGCGTAATCGTGACGTCATCCTCCAAAAATTTGAATTGCTCGTTGGCTGGGAGAGAATTAGAGCCGCACCTTGGCGTGTACCAAATACTGGAGTGGAAGACCTTGGGTGGGATTTGAAAGAAAAACCCAGAGCAAAAGATTGGATGACGCTAAGCGACATTCGTAGACTTAAGACCGTGTTTGGCAAGACATCGTACTGACGGAATACCCACAACATAAAGGTGGTATTATTTCAGGGGATTCAGAGTAGAAGTGATGCTACAACCATCTGTTGGACTTCTACTAAGCTAGGTAAGATAATGGACTGATGGAAGTTTAGAGTCAATAGCTTGTTTCACCTTGAAGGAAAATTACCCCATTTCGAGGGAGGGAGGTGTTGTCTTCTCCTTATGCTCCTATTTTATCTTGGTTTTATCCTATGAGCTGAGTTGTTTTTCTTGTTATCATCTATTTTCTACCATCTACCAAGTTGTTATTAGACTACTGAGGGCCCGACAATCTAATTTTGAGATCTAAACGGAGTCTATCCCCTTTTAACTTGATGTGAACAACATGACTTGGGCTAATGTTTTGAGGGTTCGAATGTGGATGTTAGAGGACTCTTGTAATCTCTCTATCATTATGGGGCTAGAAATTTGTGGGCTTTGATGGAGGAAGTTAAAGGATTCTTTGTCAAAACTTTTGAGGTTTCGGTGGAAGATAGAGGAACTTGTGCCTTCCCCACCTATGGATGTTAGAGGATTTCTCCCGTCTCTTTTGGTTTTTGGGGTTTGTCTTAAACTCTATGTGTAGTTTGTTGGTTGATTGGCCTGTTGTGCAACGGTCATCCCCTTTTAATTTGATGTGAACAACATGACTTGTGCTAATGTTTTTGAGGGTTCGAATGTGGATGTTAGAGGACTCTTCTTGGAATCTCTCTATCATTATGGGGCTAGAAATTTGTGGGCTTTGATGGAGGAAGTTAAAGGATTCTTTGTCAAAACTTTTGAGGTTTGGGTGGATGATAGAGGAACCTGTGCCTTCCCCACCTGTAGATGTTAGAGGATTTCTCCCGTCTCTTTTGGTCTCTGGGGTTTGTCGTAAACCCTATGTGTAGTTTGTTGGTTGATTGGCCTATTGTGCAACGGTCATCCCAAACACCATTATAGGAAGAGGGATGATGGTAGACAAATTGTTGAGGATTCCTTAGCCAAAGCAGAGACAACGCTGATTTATGATGGGTTGAAGATTCCTATTTTGTATCAAGTTGCTCTTAGATCGCTGATTACAACTTGGATAGTTCCTTGTGATTTAGCCATTTCTTTTTTAAGTGGCCATTAGATCCATTGGTTGTGTTTCAATAAAGCAGAGGTTATGTAGATGTTTCAAAGAGGCAGAAGATTAGTGGAAGACTGTTTGATGTTGGCTAGATTTTGTCCTGCAGCGGAAGTTTTGGGGTTTGGGTGGATGATAGAGGAATATGACCCTTCCCTCTTGTGGATGTTAGAGGATTCCACTTTGTTGTCTTTTCGGGAAGGGTGGATGTTAGAGTATTTCTCCTGTCTCTTCCGATTTTTGGGGTTTGTCTTAAACCCTGTGTGTAGTTTGTTGGTTGATTTGCTCGTTGTGCAACGATCATCCCAAACACCATTATAGGAAGAAGGATGATAGTAGACAGATTGGCGAAAGCGGAGACAAATCTGATTTATGATGGGCTGAAGATTACTATTTTGTATCAAGTTGCTCCTAGATCGTTGATTATGAGTTGAATAGTTCCTTGTGATTTAGCCATTTCTTGGTTAAGTGGTCGTTAGATCCATTGGTTGTGTTTCAATTCTGCAGAGGCTATGCAGATGTGTCAAAGAGGCAGAAGATTAGTGGAAGACTGTTTGATGTTGGTTGGATTTTGTCCTGCAGTGTAAGTTTTGGGGAAGCTCTACCAAAGTGTGACAATTTTTGTCTATATTTTCTGTTTGATGAGGAGTTGCCTCCCTTTGTTGCTAGATTGATGAGTCTGATCTACTTATTACTCTGTTGGGATTTAGCTATCGTTTGGCTTAGTGTGTGTCCATGCACACTAGTTTATGTGGAGGTTGCGCGGACATTTTGAGGAGCCTTCAAACCCTATTGTTGTCCTTGACATGGTTGTGGGAAAATGCTCTTGTAGTGAATCACGGTTGTGGGATATCTAAACCCTCTTGGTTGTGGGACCATTGTTCAAAATCCTCCTCCTTGGTTGTGGGACCATTGTTCAAAATCCTCCTCTTTGGTTGTGGGTCTAGTTCTCAAAACCCTCACTTGTCTGGTTTCAAAAGCGTTTATCCTATCTAATAAAAAAACATGCATCCAAGCATCAACATGTGACACTTGATATATGCTTGTACTTGGAAATCAACTGGCCAAAGTATTTTGTAGTGACTCTTTTGACATGTCAATTGCTGAATAAATTTGGGAATGAATATCTTTGAGACCTGCGAATTTTATCACACTTGGACAACCCAAGAATGGTCTCGTGTGGTGTTTGAAATATGACATAATTTCAAAAAATATGTCGCTATAATGATACCTCAAAAGGGTCTTCTTCGGCATCTGAAATGCCCACACTATTTTTTGTATCAAAGTGTCACTGCACTCACTTTATTGCAATCATATCTTTTCGAGTTTACTCTCTACTACCCAAATGAAGTTCAAAATCACTTATCACTTATTCACAACAGATATTTATCTTCTTGATTATTGTCTTTGCAAGAGTGGAGAATAAACAATGGAGAAGATGAAATGACTCACCTTCCAACCTTCATAAAATTTTGGATGTTAAGATGAAATTTTCGAAAATAAGAACCGTAGATAGATGAAATGACAAACATGTCTAATCTTGCATCTTAACATGCATCTAAGCAGAATGGGAGTGGAATATGGAGCTAGGTGAGAGGAGCAGAGGGAGGAATTCGACTTTTGGGGATATGCAGGAAGAGGGGGAGAGCAAAGGAGACGATCTGGACCAAATTTAGCTAGTATTTTGAGAGTGAAAAGGTCCATTGGGTTGGAAAGAACTGGTGCGAAAGACAGTGGTACCCTATGTTTGAAGCAGAAGATTGTGGTTGGGTTTGTCAAAAGAAACCAAAGCAGAAGATTTTCTGAATCTAATAGGCAGAGACGTAGATTTAAAATTGTGTTTAGTGAGCCTACGGACTGGTGGAATCCCTAGCATAATCCTCCAAAAAATGGATTTGCCTATTGGGCAGGTGAGAATTAGTCGCAACTTGGCGTGCACCAAATATTGGAGCGGAAGACCCTGGGTGGGATTTGAAACAAAAACCCAGAGCAAAAGATTGGATAACGCTAAGTTGTAGATTCGTAGATTTACCACTGTGTCCGGCAAGACGTCGTATTGACGAAATTCTCGCAACAAAAAGGTTGTATTATTTCGAGGGATTCAGAGTACAAGTGATGCTACCTACTGGCGGCAGATCTATTGGACTTCTACTGTGTTAAGTAAGATAATAGATTGGTAGAAGTTTAGAGTCCAGAGCTTGTTTCATCCTCAAAGAAAATTACCCCATTTCCATGGCAGGTAGGTATTGTCTTCCCTTTATGCTCCAATTTTATCTTGGTTTTATCCTATGGGAGTTTGTTTCACATAGCCTATTTGCTGTTTAGTTATCTCCCTCTCCTGTTGGGAAAGGGAGGAAGATAGGTTGTTTTTCCTGTTATCATCTATTTTCTACCATGTACCAAGTTGTTTCTAGACTACCGTGGGCTCGGGTATCTGATTTTGAGATCCAAAGGGAGTCTATCCCCTTTTAATTTGATGTGAAAAACATGACTTGGACCAATGTTTTTGAGTGTTCGAAGGTGGATGTTAGAGGATTATTCTTCGAATCTCTCTACCTTCATGGGGCTATAAATTTGTGGGCCTTGATGGAGGAAGTTAGAGGATTCTTCGTCAAAACTTTCGGGCTTTGGGTGGATGATAGAGGAATCCACCCCTTCCCCCCTGTGGATGTTATAGGATTCCACTTTGTTGCTATATTGTTGAGTTTGATTTGCTTATTGCTCTGCTATGATTAAGCTACCGTTTGGCTTAGTGTGTGTGCATGCACACTAGTTGTGATTCAGCTGTGTGGAGGTTGTGTAGACATATCGAGGAGCCTTCAAACCTTATTGTTGTGCATGACATGGTTGTGGGACCCTTAAAACGCTCTTGTTGTGAATCACATTTGTGGGATGTCTAAACCATCTTGGTTGTGGGATCATTGTTCAAATTTCTCCTTGGTTGTGGGTCTAGTTATCAAAACCTCACTTGTCTAGTTCATAGCTCCAACTTCAAAAGCGTTTATCCTATCTAATAAAAATGAACATGTATCGAAGCATCAACATGTGTCACTTGGTATATCTTTGTAGCTGGAAATCGACTAGCAAAAGTATTTTGTAATGATTCTTTTGACATGCCAATTACTGATTAAATTATGATTATCTTTGAGACCTACCAATTTTATCGCTCTTGGACAATCCAAGAATGGTCTCGTGTGGTGTTTGAAATACCACAATTTCTACAAATAGGTGTTGCTACATTGATACCTCAGAAGGGTCTTCTTTGGCTTATGAAATGTCCACACTATTTTTTGTATAGAGGTGTCACTGCAACAATATGCCAAGATGGTCCTCCTCATCAATTCAATATCACATAAGATATAGCCTAGGTGATACCTTATACAAGTTATATAACTCCATTCAAATATATCCTTTTTATTCTTCTTCTACTTCTTTTGCTTAAGCGATATAATATATTACCAAATCAACTCTACTTTCCACAACTTTCTGACATACAAATCCTCAGTTGCCGTGGATTTATCTCCCTCTCCTGTTGGGAATTGAGGAAGCTTGGTTGTTTTTCCTGTTATCATCTATTTTCTACCATGTACCAAGCTATTGCTACACTTTTGAGGACTCAACTATCTAACTTCGAGATCCAAATGGAGTCGATCCCTTTTTTAATTTGATGTGAACCCTATGAGTTTTGACAATGTTTATCAGGGTTCGAAGGTGGGTGTTAGAGGAATCTTCTTCGAATCTCTCTACGTACACGTGGCTAGAAAATTGTGGGCTTTGATGGAGAAAGTTAGAGGATTACTCGTCAAAACTTTCGGGGTTTGGGTGGATGATAGAGGAATCTACCCTTTCCCCTTTGTGGATGTTAGAGGATTCCACTTTGCTGTCTTTTCGAGAAGGGTAGATGTTATAGAATTTCACCCGTCTCTTCCAGTTTTTGGGATTTGTTTTGAAACCTCTGTGTTGTTTTCTAGTTGATTGGCCCATTGTGCAACGGTTTTGCAAAACACCATTATAGGAAGAGGGATGATGGTAGATAGATTGTTGAGGATTCCTTAGCCAAAGAGGAGAAAGATTATTTATGATGGGTTGAAGATTCCTATTTTGTATCAAGCTGTTGCTAGATGGCTGATTACGAGTTGGATAGTTCCTTGTGATTTAGCCAGTGCTTGGTTAAGTGGCCGTGTAGATCCACTGGTTGTGTTTCAATTCTGCAGAGGCTATGCAGATGTTTCAAAGAGGCATAAGATTACGGAAGACTATTTGATCTTGGCTGAATTTTGTCTTGCAGTGGATGTTTTAGGGAAGCTCTGACAAAGTGTGACATTTTTTGTCTATCTTTTCTGTTTGATTAGGGGTTACCTCTCTTTGTTGCTATATAGGAGGATTTTCGAATTGGTCTGCTGTGATTTAGCTACTGTTTGGGTTAGTGTGTGTGAATGCACACCAAGTGTGTGTGGAGGTTGTGCGGACATTTTGAGGACTCACAACCTACTATACTCTTTAACTCCTCTCAACAACGTACAACAAGAGGATTTTAACTCGTTTTCCTTATATTATCTTCAACTCAACAATTGTAGACCTTTTGAACTGAACAACCACTAATGACATATTTCTCTTTCGTATGAACTTTCGACTGAACCTACAACCTGCTTTCCTTTCTCGAAGCTCTTTACATAGGATTCTAACCTTGCACCTTACTCAATGCTCTCTCACAATGCAAGCTTCACTACTTGCAACTTACTCAAAATACCTCTATAATATGAGGGAGTCTCTAACCTATGCTCAACACTTATTCTACTGTCAACAACATAGTAATGCAGGGATTGATTTGCTTTGATTCCAAATGATATAGGAGGGTTCAATAACAAGAAAACAAATGTTAACTCACTGCTTATTAGAGTGCAATGCTAACGCAACATGATAATGGAAAACATGGAATTCGGCCTTAATCCTAATAAAATGCATTACGTCATTCTCTAGACTCAAAAGACGTTATAATCTGTGCCTACATAGGCCTTCTTGGATTTAAAAGCAAACTTTACTGTCAAATTCAATAACTATTTATTCTGCAACACACCTTATCACAATCTCGACCTATGGACTTTACAAGAAATTCTCTTGCTAGATGCACTCACTCACTTTGTTGCAATCATCTCTTTTCAAGTTTACTCTCTACTACCCAAACGAAGTTAAAAATCACCTATAACTAATTCACAACAAATATTTATCTTCATGATTGTCTATTGCAAGAGGGGAGAATAAACAGTGGAGAAGATGAAACGACTCACCTTCCAACCATCATAAGATGTTGGATTCTAACATGAAACTTTTGAAAATAAGAATCGTAGATAGATGAAATGACAAACATGTCAAATATTGCATCTTAACATGCATCTAAGTAGAGTGAGAGTGGAATATGGAGTTGAGTGGGAGGAGCTGAGGGAGGAGTTCGAGTTCGGGGGCTAGACTGGAAGAGGGGGAGAGCGAAGGAGACGATCTGGACCAGATTTAGATGATATTTCGAGAGTGAAAAGGCCCACTGGGTCAGAAAGAACCAGTGCGAATGACACGTACATATGTTTTGACACTAAAGATTTTGGTTGGGGTTTGTCAGAAGAAACCAAAGCGGAAGATTTGTTGAATCTAATCGGCAGACACGTAGGTTTTGAACTATGTTTGGCGGGATTACGGAATGTTGGAATCCCTAGTGTTATTCTCCAAATTGCCCATTGGGTGGGAGGGAATAAGAGTCGCACTTTGGCGTGCACCAAATATTCAAGTGGAAGACCCTGGGTGGGATCTGAAAGAAAAATCCAGAGCTAAAGATTGGATGATGCTAAGTGGTAGATCTGCAGTTTTAAGACTGTGTCTAGGAAGACGTCGTACTGATGGAATACCCACAACAGAAAAGTGGTATTATTTCTAGGGCTTCAGAGTAGAAGTGATGCTACCTACTAGTGGCAGATCTACTATACTTCTACTGTGCTAAGTAAGATAATGGACTGGTGGAAGTTTAGAGTCGAGAGCTTGTTTCATCTTGAAGGAAAATTACCCCATTTCCAGGAAAGGGAGATATTGTCTTCCTTTTATGCTCTTGTTTTATCTTGGTTTTATCCTATGAGAGTCTGTTTCACATACCTTGTTGGCTGTTTATTTATCTGCGTCTCTTATTGGGAAATGGAGGAAGTTGGGTTGTTTTTCCTGTTATCATTTGTTTTCTATCATGTACCAAGTTGTTATTAGACTCTCGAGGGCTCAGGGATCTAATTTTGAGATCCAAAGGGAGGCTATCGCTTTTTAATTTGATGTGATCAACATGACTTGGACCAATATTTTTGAGGGTTCGAAGGTGGATGTTAGAGGACTCTTCTTCGAATCTCTCTACCGTCATGGGGCTATAAATTTGTGGGCCTTGATGGAGGAATTTAAAGGATTCTTCGTCAAATTTTTTGGGGTTTGGGTGGATGATAGAGGAATCTACCCCTTCCCTCCTGTGGATATGAAGAGGATTCCACTTTGTTGTTTTTTTGGGAAGGGTGGATGTTAGAGGATTTCACCCGTCTCTTCTAGTTTTCGGGGTTTGTCTTAAATCCTGTGTGTAGTTTGTTGGTTGATTGACCCATTGTGCAAGGGTCATCCCAAACACCATTATAGGAAGAGGGATGATGGTAGACAGATTGTTGAGGATTCCTTTGCCAAAGCAGAGACAACGGTGATTTATGATGTGTTGAAGATTCCTATTTTCTATCAAGTTGCTCCTAGATGGCCAATTACGAGTTGGATATTTCCTTGTGATTTAGCCATTGCTTGGTTAAGCGGACGTTAGATCCACTAGTTGTGTTTCAATTCTACGAAGGCTATGTAGATGTTTGAAAGAGGCTAAAGATTAGTGGAAGACTATTTGATCCTGGCTGGATTTTGTCCTGCAACGGAAAATTTGGGGAATGTTTGCCAAAGTGTGACAATTTTTGTCTATATTATCTGTTTGATGAGGAGTTGCCTCCCTTTGTTGCTAGATTGCGGAGTCTGATTTAGCTATTGCTTTGCTGTGATTTAGCTACTATTTGGCTTAGTGTGTGTGCATGAACACTAGTTGTGCTTCAGCTATGTGGAGGCTTTGCGGACATTTCGAGGAGCCTTCAATCCCTATTGGTGTGCCTGACATGGTTGTGGGACCCTTAAAACGTTCTTGTTTTTAAGCGCATTTTTGGGACGTTTAAACCCTTTTGGTTGTGGGACGATTGTTCAAATTCCTCCTTGGTTGTGGGTCCAGTTATCAAAACCCTCAGTTATCCAGTTCATAGATCTAGGTTCAAAAACGTTTATCCTATCTAATAAAAAAACATGTATCCAAGCATCAACATGTGTCACTTGGTATATCTTTGTAGCTGGAAATCAACTTGGCAAGGTATTTTGTAGTGACTCTTTTCACATGCCAATTGTTAATTAAATTTGGGCATGATTATCTTTGAGACATGCCAATTTTATCACACTTGGACAATCTAAGAATTGTCTCGTGTGGTGTTTGAAATACCACAATTTCTACAAATAGGTGTGACTACAATTATACCTCAAAAGTTCTTTGGTATTTGAAATGTCCACACTATTTTTTCTATAGAGGTGTCACTGCAACAATATGTCAAGATGGTCTTCCTCATCACTTCAATATCACATAAGATGTAGCCTAGGTGATACCTTATACAAGCTATATAACTGCTTTCATGTATATCATTTTTTTCTTCTACTTCATCCTTTGCTTAAGCGATATAATATATTACGAAATCAACTCTGCTTTCGACCACTTTTCGACATACAAATCCTCAGTTGGTTGTGGATTTATCTCCCTCTCTTGTTAAGAAGCGAGGAAGCTATCATCTATTTTCAACCATGTACCAAGCTATTGCTAGAGTGTTGAGTGCTCGACTATCTAATTTCGAGATCCAAAGGGAGTCTATCCCATTTTTATTTGATGTGAACCCCATGTCTTGGGCCAATGTTTATCAGGATTCGAAGGTGGGTGTTAGCAGACTCTTCTTCGAATCTCTCTACCTTCACATGGCTAGAAAATTATGGGCGTTGATGGATAAAGTTAAGATGATTTCTCCTCAAAACTATCGGGGTTTGGGTGGATGATAGAAAAATCTACCCTTTCCCTCCTGTGGATGTTAGAGGATTCTATTTTTTTGTCTTTTCCAGAAGGGTGCATATTAGTGGATTTCACCCGTCTCTTTCGATTTTTAGGGTTTGTCTTAAAACCTCTGTGTTGTTTGCTGGTTGTTTAGCCCATTGTGCAATGATAATCCCAAACACTATTATAGGAAGAGGGATGATGGTAGACAGATTGTTGAGGATTCCTTAGCCAAAGCAGACAAAGATTATTTATGATGTGCTGAAGATTCCTATTTTGTATCAAGCTGTTGTTAGATGGTTGATTACGAGTTGGATAGTTCCTTGTGATTTAGCCATTGCTTGGTTAAGTGGCCGTGTAGAACCACTGGTTGTGTTTCAATTCTGCAGAGGTCATGCAAATGTTTCAAAGAGGCAAAAGATTAGCAAGGACTATTTGATCTTGGCTGAATTTTGTCTTCCAGTGGATGTTTCGGGGAAGCTTTGCCGAAGTGTGACAATTTTTTTCTATCTTTTCAGTTTGCTGAGGTGTTGCCTCCCTTTGTTGCTATATTGCTAAGGAGGATTTGCCTATTGCTCTGCTGTGATTTAGCTATTGTTTGGGTTAGTGTGTGTGCATGCACACCAATTGTGCTTTAGCTATGTAGAGGTTGTGTGGACATTTTGAGGACTCACAACCTGCTATACTCTTTTAACTCCTCTCAACAACGCACAAGAGGATTTTAACTCCTTTTCCATCTATCATTTTCAACTCAACAATTGTAGACCTTTTGAACTGAACAACCTCTAATGACATTTTCCTCTTTTGTATGAACTTTTGATTGAACTTACAACCTGTTTTTCTATCTCAAAGGCACCGTACTCACTTCTCTCTCACAACGCAAGGTTCACTACTTGCAACTTACTCAAAATACCTCTGTACTATGAGGGAGTCTCTAACCTATGCTCAACACTTATTCTACTGTAAACAACTTAGCAATATAGGATTTGAATTGCTCTGCTTCCAAATGATATAGCAGGGTCCAAAATTAAAAGAACAAATGTTAACTCAC
The DNA here is from genome assembly GCA_037957365.1 of Torreya grandis. Classification (NCBI taxonomy): domain Eukaryota; kingdom Viridiplantae; phylum Streptophyta; class Pinopsida; order Cupressales; family Taxaceae; genus Torreya; species Torreya grandis. The sequence goes on from JARHVA010000360.1 coordinate 1,147,570, forward strand.
TGCTGATCACAGTGCAATGGAAAAGATAACACATCACACGAAAATGGAAAACATGGCATTCATCATTAATCTAATAAAATGCATTACATCACTCTCTTTAGACTCAAAAGATGTTATAATCTTGGCCTACATGGGCCCTCTTGGATTTAAAAGCAAACGTTATGATCAAATACAATAACTATTTATTCTACAACCCACGTTTTCACTATCTCGACCTATGGACTTTAAATGAAATTCTCTTGCTAGATGCACTCACTCATTTTGTTGCAATCATCTCTTTTCGAGTTTACTCTCTACTACCCAAACGAAGTTCAAAATCACCTATCACTAATTCACAACAGATATTATCTTCATGATTATTGTTTATTGCAAGAGGGGACCATAAACAGTGGAGAAGATGAAACGGCTCACCTTCCAGCCATCATAAGATGTTGGATGCTAAGATGAAACCTTCGAAAATAAGAACCGTAGATAAATGAAATGACAAGCATGTCTAATATTGCATCTTAACATGCATCCAAGCAAAATGAAAGTGGGATATTGCGCTGAGTGGGAGGAGGAAAGGATCCAGGAATTCGAATTCGCAGGCTAGGCTGGAAGAGGGGAAGAGCGAATGAGACGATTTGGACTGGATTTAACTAGTATTTCGAGAGAAAAGGCCCATTGGGTCGGAAAGAACCGGTGCGAAAGACAAGCATACCCTACTTTGACGCTGAAGATTCTGGTTGGGGTTTGTCAGAAGAAACTAAAGCGGAAGATTTGCTAAATCTAATCAGCAAACACGTAGTTTTTAAGCTGTGTTTGGTGGTACTCCGTGGCAAAAGATTAGTGGAAGACTGTTGTTGGCTGGATTTTGTCTTGCAGTGGAAGTTTTGGGGTTTGTGTGGATGATAGAGGAATCTGCCCCTTCCCTCTGGATGTTAGAGGATTCCAGTTGTCTTTTTGAGAGGATGTTAGAGGATTTCTCTTGTCTCTTTCGGTTTTAACCCTGTGTGTAGTTTGTTGGTTGATTGGCCCGTTGTGTAATGATCATCCCAAACACCATTATAGGAAGAAGAATGATGTCGACAGATTGTTGAGGATTCGTTGGCCAAAGCGAAGACAACGCTGATTTATGACGTGCAGAAGATTCCTATTCTGGGGTTTGTGTGGATGATAGAGGAATCTGCCCCTTCCCTCTGGATGTTAGAGGATTCCAGTTATCTTTTTGAGAAGGATGTAAGAGGATTTCTCTCGTCTCTTTCGGTATTTGGTGTTTGTCTTAAACCCTGTGTGTAGTTTGTTGGTTGATTGGCCCGTTGTGCAATGATCATCCCAAACACCATTATAGGAAGAAGAATGATGGCAGACAGATTGTTGAGGATTCGTTGGCCAAAGCGGAGACAACGCTGATTTTTGACGCGCAGAAGATTCCTATTTTGTATCAAGTTGCTCCTAGATGGCTGATTACGAGTTGGATAGTTCCTTGTTGTGATTTAGCCATTTTTTGGTTAAGTGGCCGTTAGATTCATTGGTTGTGTTTCAATTTTCTAGAGGCTATGCAGATGTTTCAAAGAGGCGAAAGATTAGTGGAAGACTGTTTGATGCTGGCTGGGTTGTCCTGCAGTGGAAGTTTCGGGGAAGCTCTACCGAAGTCTGACAATTTTTGTCTATATTTTTTGTTTGATGAGGAGTTGCCTCCCTTTGTTGCTAGATAGTTGATTCTGATCTGCCTATTGCTCTGCAGTGATTTAGCTACCATTTGGCTTAGTTTGTGTCCATGCACACTAGTTGTGCTTCGACTATGTGGAGGTTGCGTGGGCATTTCGAGGAGCCTTCATACACTATTATTGTCCCTGACATGGTTGTGGGACCCTAAAATCGCTCTCGTGAATCACAGTTGTGGGATATCTAAACCCTCTTGGTTGTAGGACCATTGTTCAAAAATCCTCCTCTTTGGTTGTCGGTCCAGTTCATAGGTCTGATTTCAAATGCGTTTATCCTATCTAAGTAAAAAAAACATGCATCCAAGCATCAACATGTGACACTTGGTATGTTTGTAGCTCAAAATCAACTCGCCAAAGTATTTTGTAATGACTCTTCTTACATGCCAATTGCTGAATAAATTTGGGCATGACTATCTTTGAGACTTGCAAATTTTATCACACTTTGACAATCCAAGAATGGTCTCGTGTGATGTGTGAAATACGACATTATTTCTATAAATAAGTGTCGCGACAATGATACCTCGAAAGGGTCTTCTTTGGCATCTGAAATGCCCACACTATTTTTTGTATCAAAGTGTCACAGCAACAATATTTCAAGGTGGTCTTTCTCATCACTTCAATATCACATAAGATGTAGCCTAGGCGATACCTTATACAAGCTATATAACTCCATTCAAGTATATCCTTCTTTTCTTCTTCTACTTCATCCTTTGCTTACGCGATATAATATATTGTCAAATCAACTCTACTTTCGACCACTTTTGGACATACAAATCCTCAGATGGCTATTTATTTATCTCCCTATCCTGTTGGGAAATAGAGAAAGCTTGGTTGTCTTTCCCTTTATGATCTATTTTGTACCATGTACCACGCTGTTGCTAGAGAGCTGATGGCTCGACTATCTAACTTTGAGATCCAAAGGTAGTATGTCCCATTTTTATTTTATGTGAACCCTGTCACTGGGGCCAATGATTATCAAGGTTCAAAGGTGGGTGTTAGAGGACTCTTCTTCGAATCTCTCTACCTTTACGGGGCTAGAAAATTGTGGGCGTTGATGGATGAAGTTAGAGGATTCTTTGTCAAAACTTTTGGGGTTTGGGTGGATGATAGAGGAACCTACCCTTTTTCTCCTTCTAGGGATGTTAGAGGATTCCACTTTGTTGTCTTTCTGAGAAGGGTGGTTGTTAGGATTTCAACCATCTTTTTCGATTTTTGGGGTTTGTCTTAAATCCTCTATGTTGTTTGCTGGTTGATTGGCCCATTGTGTAACGGTCATCCGAAACACCATTATATGAAGAGGGAATATGGTAGATAGACTGCTGAGGATTCCTCAGCCAAAGCGGAGACAAAGCTTATTTATTATGGGTTGAAGATTCCTATTTTGTATCAAGTTGTTGCTAGATCGTTGATTACGAGTTAGATAATTCCTTGTCTCGATTTAGCCATTGTGTAGTTCAATGGGTGTGTAGATCCACTATTTGTGCTTCATTGGTGTTGAGGTTATGCAGACGTTTCAAAGAGGCAGGGGATTAGCGGGAGACACATTGTTGATGATTCCTTAGCCAAAGTGAAGACAAAGTTGATCTATGATGCACTGAAGATTCCTATTTTCTATCACGTTGCTCCCAAATGGCTGATTACGAGTTGGATAATTCCTTGTTGAGGCTATGCAGATGTTTCAATGAGGCAGAAGATTAGTGAAGACTGTTTGATCTTGACTGAATTTTGTCCTGGAGTGGATGTTTTGGGGTCTGCATAAGTGTGACATTTTTTGTCTATATTTTATGTTAGATAAGGTGTTGCCTCCGTTTTTTGCTATATTGCTAAGGATGATTTGCCTATTGCTCTGTTGTGTTTTAGCTACTTTTTGGGTTAGTGTGTGTGCATGCACACCAATTGTGCTTTAACTATGTGGAGGTTGTGCGGACATTTCGAGGACTCACAACTTGCTATACTCTTTAACTCCCTCTCAACAACGCACAACAAGAGGATTTTAACTCCTTTTCCTTCTATCATTTTTAACTAAACAATTGTAGACCTTTGAAATTGAACAACCTCTAATAACATTTTTCTCATTCGTATGAACTTTCAACTGAACTTACAACCTGCTTTTCTTTCTCGAAGCTCTTTACATAGGATTCTAACTTGACAGCGTACTCAATTCTCTCTCGCAATGGAAGGTTCACTACTTGCAACTTAATCAAAATGCCTCTGTACTATGAGGGAGTCTCTAACCTATGCTCAACACTTATTCTACTGTCAACAACTTAGCAATGCAGGATTTGAATTGCTCCGCTTCCAAATGATATTGGAGGGTCCAATATCAAAAGAACAAATGTTAACTCACTGCTGATCATAGTGCAATGGAAAAGCTAACACATAACACGATAATTGAAAACATGGCATTCGTTATTAATCTAATAAATTGCATTACACCACTCTTTTGAGTCAAAAGACATTATAATCTTGGTTTTATCCTATGGGAGTCTGTTTCACACATTCTGTTGGCTGTTTATTTATCTCCCTCTCTTGTTGGGAAAGGGAGGAGTCTAGGTTGTTTTCCTTGTTATCATCTATTTTGAGATCGCGGGCTTGGGAAAGGAAGGACGAAGTTGTTAGACTACCGAGGGCTCGGATATCTAATTTTGAGATCGGAAGGGAGTCTATCCCCTTTTAATTTGATGTGAACAACATGACTTGGACTAATGTTTTATCCCCTTTTAATTTGATGTGAACAACATGACTTGGACTAATGTTTTTAAGGGTTTGAAGGTGGATGTTAGAGGACTCTTTTTCGATTCTCTCTACCTTCACGGGGCTATAAATTTGTGGGCCTTGATGGAGGAAGTTAGAGGATTCTTCATCAAAACTTTCGGGGTTTGAGTGGATGATAGAGGAATCTACCCCTTCCCTCTTGTGGATGTTTAGAGGATTCCAGTTTGATATCTTTTAGGGAAAGGTGGATGTTAGAGGATTTCACTCGTCTCTTTCGGTTTTTGGGGTTTGTCTTAAAACCTGTGTGTAGTTTGTTGGTCGATTGGCTCATTGTGCAACAATGGTCATCCCAAACACCATTATAGGAAGAGGAATGATGGTACACAGATCACTGAGGAATCCTTTGCCAAAACAGAGGCAACGCTGATTTATGATGTGCTGAAGATTCCTATTTTCTATCAAATTGCTTCTAGATCGCTGATTATGAGTTGGATAGTTCATTGTTGTCATTTAGCTATAGCTTGGTTAAGTGGCCGTTAGATACACTGGTTTTGTTTCAATTCTGCAGAGGCTATGCAAATGTTTCAAAGATGCTGAAGATTATTTCAGACACTTTGACGCTGGCTGGATTTTGTCTTGCAATGGAAGTTTTGGGGAAGGTCTGCAACGATTTGCCTATTTCTTTGATGTGATTTATCCACTGTTTGGGTTAGTGTGTGTGCATGCACACCAGTTGTGCTTTAGCTATGTGGAGGTTGTGCAGACATTTAGAGGACTCACAACCTGCTATACTCTTTAACTCCTCTCAACAATGCACAACAAGAGGATGTTAACTCCTTTTCCTTCTATCATTTTCAACTCAACAATTGTAGATGGTTTAAATTGGACAACTTGTAATGACATCTTTCTTCTTCATATGAACTTTTGATTCAACTTACAACCTACTTTTCTTTCTCGAAGCTCTTTACGTAGGATTCTAACATTGCACCTTACTCAATTTTCTCTCACAATGCAAGGTTCACTACTTGTAACTTACTCAAAATACCTCTGTACTATGAGGGAGTCTCTAACCTACACTGAACACTTATTCTACTTTCAACAACTTAGCAATGTAGGATTTGAATTGCTTTGCTTCCAAATGATATAGGAAGGTCCAACATAAAAAGAAAAAATGTTAACTCATTGCTGATCAGAGTGCAATGGAAAAGCTAACACATAACACGATAATGGAAAACATGGTATGCGTCATTAATCTAATAAAATGCATTACATCACACTCTTTAGACTAAAAGGCATTATGATCTTGGCCTATATGGGCATTCTTGGATTTAAAAGCAAACTTTACTATCAAAGACAATAACTATTGATTCTACAACACACCTTATTGCTAGTCGACCTATGGACTTCACTCGAAATTCTCTTGCTGGATGCACTCACTCACTTTGTTGCAATCATTTCTTTTGGAGTTTACTCTCTACTACCCAAATGACGTTCAAAATCACTTCTCACTAATTCACAACAGATATCTATCTTTATTATTATTGTCTATTGCAAGAGGGGAGAATAAACAGTGGAGAAGATGAAATAGCTCACCTTCCAACCATCATAAGATGTTGGATTCTTAGAAGAAACTTTCGAAACTAAGAACCGTAGATATACGAAATGACAAACATGTCTATTATTGCATCTTAACAAGCATCCAAGCAGAATAGAGTGGTATATCGTGCTGAGCAGGGGGATGAGCAGAGGGAGGAATTCAAATTCGCGGGCTAGGTGCAAAGGGGAGAGCGAAGGAGATGATCTAGACTAGATTTAGCTGGTATTTTGAGAGCGAAAATGTCCACTGGGCCGGAATGAACTGGTGCGAGAGATTTGATGAATCTAATTGATAGACACGTAGGTTTTAAACTATGTTTGGTGGGACTACGGACAGGCGGAATCCCTAGCGTAATCCTCCAAAAATTTGATTTGCTCGTTGGGCGAGAGAGATATAGAGTCGCACCTTGGCGTGCACCAAATATTGGAGTGAAAGAACCTGTGTGGGATGTGAAAGAAAAAGCCAGAGCAAAATATTGGATGACGCTAAGCGCTAGATCTGCAGATTTAAGACTGTGTTTGGCAAGACGGTGTATTGATGGAATACCCGCAATAGAAAGGTCGTATTATTTTTGGGGATTCGGAGTAGAAGTGATGCTACCTCCTCACGACAGATCTATTGGACTTCTATTGTGCTAAGTAAGATAATGGACTGGTGGAAGTTTAGAGTTGAGAACTTGTTTCACCCTGAAGGAAAATTACCCCATTTCCAGTGCAAGGAGGTATTTTCTTTCCTTTATGCCCCTGTTTTATCTTGGTTTTATCCTATGGTAGTCTGTTTCACACAGCGTGTTGGCTGTTTATTTATCTCCCTCTCCTGTTGGGAAAGGGAGGACGCTGGGTTGCTTTTCCTTTTATCATCTATTTTCTTCCATGTACCCAGTTGTTGTTAGACTGGCAAGGTCTCGGGTATCTAATTTTGAGATCCAAAGGGAGTCTATCCCTGTTTAATTTGATGTGAACAACATGACTTGGACCAATGTTTTTGAGGGTTCGAAGGTAGATGTTAGAGTACTCTTATTCGAATATCTCTTCACGGGGCTATAAATTTGTGGGCCTTGATGGAGGAAGTTATAGGATTCTTCGTCAAAACTTTCAGGGTTTCGGTGGATGATAGAGGAATCTACCCCTTCCTTCTTGTGGATGTTAAGAGGATAACACTTTGTTGTTTTTCCGGCAAGGGTGGATGTTAGAGGATTTCACCCGTCTCTTCTGGTTTCTGGGGTTTGTCTTAAAACTTGTGTTTAGTTTGTTGGTTGATTGGCCCTTTGTGCCACGGTCATCTTTAACACCATTATAGGAAGAGTGATGATGGTAGACAGATTGCTGAAGATTCCTTTGCCAACGTGGAGACAAAGCTGATTTATGATGCGCTGAAGATTCCTATTTTCTATGAAGTTGATCTTAGATGGCTGATTACGAGTTGGATAGTTACTTGTCATTTAGCCATTGCTCTGTTAAGTGGCCGTTAGAACCATTGGTTGTGTTTCAATTCTACGGAGGCTATGCAGATGTTTCAAAGAGGTTGAAGATTAGTGGAAGACTATTTGATCCTGGCTGGATTTTGCCCTGCAATGGAAGGTTTGGGGAAGGTCTGCGAAAGTACAACAATTTTGGTCTATATTTACTCTTTGATGAGGAGTTGCCTCCCTTCATTGCTTTATTGCGGAGTCTGATTTGCCTATTGCTCTGCTATGATTTAGCTAGCATTTGGCTTAGTGTGTGTGCATGGACACTAGTTGTGCTTCATCTTTGTGGAGGTTGTGCGGACATTTCGAGGAGCCTCCAAACCCTATTGTTGTCCTTGACATGGTTGTGGGACCCTTAAAATGCTCTTGTTGTGAATCACGTTTGTGGGATGTTTAAAGCCTCTTGGGTGTGAGACCATTGTTGAAATTCCTCCTTGGTTGTGGGTCCCGTTATCAAAACCCTCACTTGTCAGGTTCATAGCTCCGCCTTCAAAAGTGTTTATCCTATCTAATAAAAAAAATATGTATCCAAGCATCAACATGTGTCACTTGGTATATCTTTGTCGCTGGAAATTAACTTGCCAAAGTATTTTTTAATGATTCTTCAGACATGCCAATTGCTGATTAATTTTGGGATTGATTATCTATGAGACCTTCCAATTTTATCGCACTTTGATAATCCAAAAATGGTCTCGTGTGGTGTTTGAAATACCACAATTTCTACAAATAGGTGTCGTTACAATGATACCTTAAAACTATCTTCTTTGGCATCTGAAATGTCCACACTATTTTTTGTGTAGAGGTGTCACTGCAACAATATGTCAAGATGGTCTTCCTCATCACTTCAATATCACATAAGATGTAGTCTAGGCGATACTTTATACAAGCTATATAACAATTGCCTCCCTTGCGAAAAGACATTTGGAAGAGACGTTTTACGGTGGAAGGTGAAGAAGTATTTATAGTCATTCGTTAGTATGGAAGGAATTCAATCAACTCATTTATTAAACATTCAATCGTGTACAAGCTTACACTTCTTATTACACTTAAGGATGAAATCCCTTGTTTGTAAAATTGGATGCAAGGACGGAAACCCATGTCATCACAACTCAAGGACAAAAACCTTTGAAATTTATATTGTATTATTTGAGATCTGACACTTCTATATTAAATCTTCATTTAAATTAATAAATATTCATTTTGAAGTACAAGTTATATATTTATTTTAAAACTAAATTTTCAAGGAAACCAATTTTTCGTATAGTATACCCGTTTGAAATATTACAGTGGTATTAAAGCAATTGTCCCTGCCAGCTCGTGAAAAAGGATTTTGGATTTGATGCATAGTCTATGAATCATGGAGTTAATAAGAAAATATGATTTGAAAACAAAGCTTTTAAGATTGGAAAAGGAACAAGAGCATCCACATTATTCAAAAAATGTTTTGCTCTATGTTTTGGAGGAAGTGGCTAACTGTTTGTCCTCTATAAGGCAATCTGATTCTAAGTCTATGTTTTGGGCATTGAATCTTTTGGTAACTCTGGCCGATTCAAAGCTGTTGAAATACCCAGATCCAGATGTGAGACTTGTGGTTATCACTTGTATTAATGAAATTACAAGGATAACACCGAAATCGTCATACATTGACAATACCATGAAAGAAATATTTCGGCTAATAGTGGAATGTGTTGGGTGAATATTTTGTCAACCAGCTAATTGGTGAGTAAAATAGGTCTCTTCAACCATAGTGTAGGGAGATAGGTCGGCCAAAGTTGCAGGTTTACCACATCCAAATGGGACAAATCTCTCCTCTCATCAAGGGGAGGTTCTCTATAACTATAAGACAACTATATACTATATATAAACAGAAAATAACACTCAGGGGTAAGATAAAACATCCATCTCTCTTTTTTCAGAGATGATGTTAACAAACAAAGGAGAAAATCTTGGGGAAAACACTGAAGACACTTCTCTTCTTTCAGAAGTGTTCTTGCAGGAATTTTTTGAGGTAGTAAAAGTAACTGGTAACCAAGGGTGTAATAACCAACGCCTTGAGATGTAGGACAAAGTCTCCACTTCGACTATCCAAGAGTGAGATACGAAGGACAATGAGGGCACAAAGTCATCTCAAAGTCCTTTACACAGAAACATAATACGAAAGATAATGAGGGCACAAAGTCATCTCAAGATCTTTTACACAAGAACATAAAGAAAATACTCTAAAGACAATTTTGGGGGCACAAAGTCTCTCCACAGTTGGCTTCAGGACACCTTCCTGATTACTTCCACTAGTTCTGCTTGTTAGATCAAATAAACAAGAACACATTCAAAAGACAGACATAAGAACAATCTCCTAAAATTATTCAAGCTATAACAGCACAAAGTCTGCAAGTCACTTGCTTTCTCATTCAAATAAAATGATATTGACAACAATTTGAGTTCAAAGTCTCAGTATTCACCTTTCAATTTGGACAGAGTTTGCTTCTGTATAGGGAAGATCTTCTGGTATTTAGCATTTTTTGTATCTCAGACAAAATGATATTTGATATTTTCGGATTATACTGTCTGGACTTTTCCCTGTAAGGTGTCGAATCAGCGTTGAGAGGAATGTCATGTCGAATTTCATCAGGCTTGAGTGACTTTAGGTCATCGTAGGAGAATGCTAAAACATCCATGTACTGGCTGAGCAAAGTAGTGAACTTGAACCTCTCAAGAGTACAGCGTTTTTCAATGTTCACCGTCTTGAGATCTTCTTTGGTACCCAGATTTACTTGATCAAACCTCTGAGACGAGCTTGAATCCGTTTGCTGCTGTTTGACGAATCTGTCATGTTGTCAAACAGCTTCTCAAGTGAAACCAGGGCTTTTGAGAATTTTGTTTTTTTTAGCCGTATGAATTCTTCATCTGTGCTTGAACTTGATTCAGGCTCTGGTTCACGCTTTTGAGGTTCACTGTCTTCAAAATGCAGCGGTTCAAAGCTGTTTTTTTGTTCTAGGAAGGCAATGATTTGGTTGTCATTGTGAAACACTTGTCAATAACTGGCATTATTAGGTACATTTGGTCTAAAGACCAGCTCAATAGTGTACTTGTCTTTTTTGAAGTCTGGGTGAGGAACCAAGAGAGTTGCTGAAACAACCAGTGCATCAACCCGGTCATTAAATTCTCTAGGAATAGCAAAAAGATGCTGAAAGCATCAAAGCTTTCAATTTGGTCCTAGACTAGATTGCGGTAGTGGCGCAGTGCATCTTTGGTTCTTGGTTTGATATAAGTTCTTCACTTGACAAACCACCAGTTCAGCGTCTCCTTCGGCATGAAGGAGCTTGATACTTTTGTCTCGAGCAGTATTTAATCCAAGCAATAGAGATTCATATTCAGCTGTGTTATTAATGTTGCTGAACTGCAATTTGTAGGATGAAAGAAAAATATCTCTTTGAGGGGATATCAACACAACTCCGGCTCGTAAACCGGTAGAGGAGCAACTGCCATCAAGTTTCAGAATCCATACCTCATTTGATACTAATTTTTCTTTGAATTTTTTTTCATTCGGAGGGGGAGATCGGTCCACACTTGCATTGCACTCCAATTTTTCTGCTGTTCTAGTTGAACTAAGCTTCAAGTTGTTACTTTCTGGAGCTTCATCAGAGGCCCCATTGACTTCGTCTGTAGATAGAAAGTAGTTACTCATACCTAAAGACTCAAACAGAATTTGAGCTTCAGGTGCCGAGGTCTGGGTAATCACATATTTTGCTTCTTTTTCAGGGAGCAATTTCTTCATAACGCCTTTGACTGGGATCCTTGCCTCAGACAAGTTGATGTTTAGTTCACCACCAACATTCTTGCAGAAATTTCGGCCAAGAAAGATGTCATAGGATGCTGGGATGTCAGCCACCAAGACAGTCATTTTGATTCTCTTGTCTGAGAACGCTGCAAATGCGAATTGGGCGTCTTTAATTTGCCTTCGCAGTGGTATTTTTTTGTTTTCTATGGAAAAACATCTCTCGAATGTCTTGGTCAGTGTAAGGCCGAGGGATTCAGCCACTTTGGCAGGCATAACATTGTCTGAAGCCCCAGAATCAATGATGCAGTTGTTCCGCTGATGTCCATGAGACATAGAAAGGTTCAGTGCTACTAGAAGCAACAGGAAGAGTAATGACAAAGTTGTCCCTGGTGGGTGCATTGGGAGAATCACGAGTCACATTGGGAATTGCTTGTCCTACAGGGACGTTTTGGTTCTTCACACAGTGACCCAGTTTATCTAATTGCTCAAGATGGGAATGCAGAAATTCAAATTTAGAGATTTGAATTTTGGTTTTCTTTATATGGTCAATGATGTCAAATGTTTGAAACGAGCTAGGAGATGGGAGTTCATCTTTTTGATTTTTGGAAGGGGAGAACTGGACTGCAAATTTGCTGTAGGTGTAGGGATATTTGGTGTACTTACCTTTCTTGCAATCACTGGGTCTTTTTGCTAGAAAGGAAGAGTGGATCTCCGCTTAGCAATTGAAACTGCTGGTTGAAGTCGCTCTTCTAACTTTTTTTTATCAGTTTGTTGGGCTGACTGGTTTTTTGATTGGGTAAACGCAACATATGATCCTTCAGTGGCATTACCGTCATTTCTGGGGTCATCCTGATAATTCAGGGAACTTATGTTGGAGTCGCCGGCTAATTCTTCTTCTTCAGTGAAGAGATTAGCATCATCTTTAAGATTCGACTCAGGTTGGAATGAGAAATTCGATTCAGCTTCAAGATATCCAATCGTTGAGTTGGTTGGAGGTGCTTCAATGGCAAGGTTATTCTTATGAGGGGGAGGGAGACGATTTGTTTGCCCTTGATTTCTTGCAGTATTGCCTTGATATGGTTGATTTTGAAATGCCCTCTTTGGTACATCTCTGTATGAAGGAGCAGATGACTTCTCTTGTGCTATTTGTTTTCTGAGGGCCAGCAATTCATTTGCTAGCTTTTGCACCATTGGATCAGTGGTGGCTGAAGGTGAGTATTCAGAAGATGAAGAGGGTTTACTTCTGTTTGGGTCTCTCCTTATCTTTCCAGCCAAGATAAGGTCATCTTTCACTTCAGTAGCTAAGTCTTAAGCAGCCTCAAGGTCTATGTGGTTAGCATGTCTCAGCAAAAAACTCACTTCAGGTAGCTGTGAGTCGATGAAGAAGCATTTGAAGTTTTCAGGTGTTGGCTGAGCAATTGCAGGAATTCGGTTTCTCAGCGTGTCAAACTTTGCTATAAAATTCATTATAGGGGTCATGAGGTTCCTTCTTCATCTATGTGAGTTGGGCCAGCAAAACATGTGCATTTTTTGCAGGGTTGAACTTGGGTTCAAATTTAGCTTTGAGTGTGTCCCTGTCAATCACTGACTTAGCTTGCAGATGGTAGAACCAGTCTGCAACAGCGCTTTATAGTGTTTCCACGAAGACCCTGACTGCAACATCTTCAAATTCCACTCTTATTATGCCACAGGGTATGCTGAAGGCTGCAATGTGTTCATTAGGGTGAACTCTTCCATCACCAAAGAATTTGGAAAAATTCTTTCTTGAGCTGCGTGGAAGTTCATGTAGAGGTGGAGTAAGATTTAGTGGGCCAAATGAGTTACCTCAGGGGCTTTGAACTGCCATGATTGGATCATGAAAAAGAGGGATAACAAATCTGGGTGGTGTACGTATGGGCAACGCTATGCTAACAGCAGAAAAAACAACTCTTCTTTGGATTGGTGTCTTGGTATGGATTGGAGGAACTCTTGGATCTTTGAAGAAGTTGGGGAGGGAACAAATTGAAATTTTTTTGTTGCACCAGCTCAAAGACAGGGTCAACAACACCTTGAACTCTTCGACTTCTGGTATAGCGTGGAGTTGCCATATTTTGAAACAAAAATGAAAAAGCACTGGTCTTATTTCAGCTTGAAGCTTAAGGCTTCAAACTACGTGTCTTTCTTCAGCGGAGTTGTCAAAAAACACTGTTGGGTGAATATTTTGTCAGTTAGCTGTCTGATTGAGCAAATAGGTCTTATCATCTACAACAAAGGAGATTGGTCGGCCCAGTGTGCAGGTTTACTACATCAGAGGTGGACGAATCTCTCCTCTCATCAAGGGAGGTTCTCTATAACTATAAGGCATCGATATAATATATATATAAGCAGAAAATAACACTCAGAGGAAGGATAAGCCATCCATTTTTTTTTTCAGAGATGATGTTCACAAACAGAGGAAAAAATTCTGTTGAAAATATTGAAGGCACTTTTTTTCTTTCAGAAGTGTTCTTGCAGGAAACAATAAGAGTTCTTTCAGGTAGTAAAAGTAACTGGTAACCAAGGGAGTAGTAACCATCACTCTGAGATGTAGCACAAAGTCTCCATCTCGACTGCCCAAGAGTGAGATACGAAGGACAATGAGGGCACAAAGTCGTACCATGGTCCTATACACAGAAACAGATTATGAAAGATAATGAGGGCACAAAGTCGTCTTAAGATCTCTTTTATATAAGAGCAAAAAGAAAACACTCTAAAGGCAATTGTGGGGGCACAAAGTCTCTCCATAATTGGCTTCAGGCAACTTACTTGATTACTTTCACTAATTTTGCTTGTTAGATCAAATAATCAAGAACACATTCAGAAGATAGACATAAGAACAATCACCTAAAATGATACAAGCTATAACAGCACAAAGTCTGCAAGTCACTTGCTTTTTCATTCAAATAAAATAATATGAACAATAGTCGGAGCTCAAAGTCTTAGTATTCGCCTTTCAATTTGGGCAGAGTTTTGCTTATGTATTGTGAAGATCTCTTGGCATTTAGCATTTTTTGTATCTCGGACAAAATGGTACCTGATATTTTCGGATTATACTCCCTGGACTTTTCCCTGTAAAGTGCCGAATCAACATTGAGAGGAATGTCATGTCGAATTTTATGAGCCCTGAGTGACTTCAGGGCATCGTAAGAGTATTCTAAAATATCCATGTTCTCGCTGAACAAAGTAGTGAACTTGAACCTCTCCTCAGGAGTACAACATTTTTCAATGTTCACCGTCTTGAGATCTTCCTTGGAAACCAGATTTACTTGATCAAACCCCTGAGAGGAGCTCGAATCCGTTTGCTGCTCTTTGACGAATCTGTCATGTTTGTCAAATAGCTTCTCAAGTGAAACTAGTTCTTTGAGAATTTTGTTTCTATTCAGCCGTAGGAATTCTTCATCCGTGTTTGAACTTGATTCAGGCGCTGATTCACGCTTCTGAGGCTCACTGCCTTCAAAATGCAGCTGTTCAAAGCTGTTTTTTTGTTTCAGAAAAGCAATGATTTGGTTGTCATTGTTAAACACTTGTCAATGACTGGCATTATTAAGTACACTTGGTCTAAAGACCAGCTCAATAGTGTACTTGTTTCCTTTGAAGTCTGGGTGAGAAACTAAGAGAGTTGCTAAATAGCTGGTGCATCAGTGCGGTCATTGAATTCTCTAGGAATAGCAAAGATGCTGAAAGCATCAAAGCTTTCAATTTGGTCCCAGACTAGATTCTTGGTTTGATACAGGGTCTTCACTTGACAAACCACCAATTCAGCGTCTTCTTTGGCATGAAAGAGCTTGATACCTTTGTCTCGATTACCCTTTAATCCAAGCAATAGAGATTCATACTCAGCTGTGTTATTAGTGTTGCTGAACTGCAATTTGTAGGATGAAAAAAATATCTCTTTGATGAGATATCAGCGCAACTCCGGCTCTTAATTCGGTAGAAGAGCAGCGGCCATCAAATTTCAGAATCCATACCTCATTTGATACTGATTTTTTTTGGATTCTTCTTCATTCGGAGGGGGAGATCCTTCCACACTTGCATTGCACTCCACCAATTCCTCTGCTGTTCCAGCGGAACTAAGCTTCAGGGTGTTACCTTCAGGAGCTTCATCAGTGGCCTCATGAACTTCGTCTGTAGATAAAAAGTAGTTACCCATATCTGAAGACTCGAACATAATTTGAGCTTTAGGTGTCGAGGTCTGGGTAACCACATATTTTGCTTCTTTTTTAGGCAGCAATTTCTTCATAACGCCTTTCACTGGGATCCTTGCCTCAGACAAGTCGATGTTTAGTTCACCACCAACATCCTTGCAGAAATTTCGGCCAAGAAGGATGCCATAGGATGCAGGGACGTCGGCCACCAAGACACTCATCTTGATTCTCTTGTTCGGGAACACTGCAAATGCAAATTGGGCATCTTTAATTTGCCCCAGCAGTGGTACTTGCTTGTTTTTCATGGAGAAACATCTCTCGAATGTCTTGGTCAGTGTAAGGTCGAGGGATTCAACCACTTTGGCAGGGATAACATTGTCCGAGGCTCCAGAATCAATGATGCAGCTGTTCAGTTGATGTTCATTTATTAGCAATGAGACATAGAAAGGTTCAGTCCTATCAGGATCAGCAGGAGTAATGACAAGGTTGTCCCTGGTGGGTGTATTCTTGGAGGAATCACGAGTCACTTTGGGAATTGCTTGTCTTAAAGAGACGTTTTGATTCTTCACAAACTGAATCAGCTTATCTAATTGCTCAGGATGGGACTGCAAAAACTCAAATTCAGATATTTGAATTTTGATTTTTTTATATGATCAATGATGTCAAATGTCTGGAACGAACTAGGAGAAGAGGATGGGAGTTCATCTTTTTGATTTATGAGAGGGAGAGAAGTGGACTGTGAATTTGGAGTAGGTGTAGGGATATTTGGTGTACTTATCTTTCTTGCAATCACTGAGACTTTCGGCTAGACTGAAAAAAACAAGTTAGCATTTGAGGATACCAACACTGTCATTGCCCATGCCTCAATTCTGGTTTGTCCAGACTATAACAAAGAGTTCACTATATACAGTTATGCTTCTGAACACACGCTTTCAGCGATTTTGGTTCAACAGAATAAAGAAGGTATGAAATCTCTTATTTTCTTCATGCGCTGTCCTCTCAAAGCTCAGGAGCTGAAGTACTCGGACATGGAGAAGCATGCTTATGTAGTGGTGAAGGCAGTCGAGCATTTTCGCTTATACATCTTGAATTCATACTACTGCCTTGGTCCCTGATACCACGGTTGAATCCATACTAACTCAGCAGGAGTTTGGGACGAAAAAAGGCAATTGGATTGCAAAAACTCAAGAGTTTGATCTAGTCATCAAACCAACGAAACTGATGCGTGGAAAAGCCCTATGCCAATTAATCACTGATAACAAGCCAGAAGAAGGGCATGAAGAAGTAAAGGTGGAAGACACACAATCATCTTTGACTTCACCACGAATGATTGGTTTCAGGGATTGCTCATTTTTTTACTTATGGTGAGTGACCTGCTCACCTATCTTATAAAGAAAGGACTATCAAGCTGAAAGCTGTCAATTTCGTCTTTTGGGACAACGGCCTATATAAGAGGAGCCTGGATGGAGTGTTATTTCGCTGTGTAGACAAGGAGCAACAAAGCCAACTTTTGAAATCTTTCTACAATCTGGTCTGTGGAGGACTTTTTTTGCTCATGTGACTGTCGATAAAATTCTTCGAGCCAGGTATAACTAGCCAACTCTCTTTCAAGATGCATACAAGTGGGTTAGGAAATATGAACTATGCCAGTGGTCATAGAGGAGCCATTCTAGCAATGGGGAATTGATTTTATTGGAGTTGTAAACCCATCTTCAAGTACTGGACATGATTATGTCCTTACAACAACAGACTACTTCACCAAGTGGGTGGAAGCTATTCCAACCAAATATGCTACTTCAGAGGGAGTGTGCAATTTCTTCAAAGAAAACATCATTTTCAGGGTTGGGGTCCCAATCAAGATTGTCACTGACAATGCAGCTTGTTTCACTCTCAGGGGATTACTCAATTCTGTTTTTACTATGAGATTACATTCTCCCACTTTTCTGATTAATTTTTACAAGGGAATAGACAAGCTGAATCAAGCAATAAGAATCTGGTGACTCATCAAGACCCTAGTGGATGACAACCAAAAGAAATGGGATAAAGCATTGGTTGATGCTCTATGGCCAGACAGAATTACACCAAAGAGAGCAATTGGTATGTCTCTTTTTCAATTTCTTTATGGACTCAATGCTGAAATACCAATCGCCTTGGAATTGTCAGCATTGAAATTGGTTAAAGCAATTGAAGATCAAACGTATGAAAGCTCCCTTGATAAGAGGATCATGTGTCTGACTGAGCTGGATGAGCAGAGAACTACGGTGGTAGACCGAATTGCTGCGCATCAAAGTCTAGTGAAGAAGCTCTTCGACCAGAAAGCAAATAACTGTGATTTTCAGATTGGAGATCGAGTCCTGCTGTGGGACAAGAGAAGAGAGCCGAAAGGGATGCATGGAAAGTTCGATTCTCTTTAGAGAGACCCGTTCATTATCCATCAACGCAATGGTGAGAATGGCCTGTTGAAGTATCAAGATGACGCTCTCTTTTCTCTGCCTCATAATGGGCAGCATCTGAAGCACTTCATTCTCTGAAGCATCAGATAAGTTCTCCTGTACATATGTATATTTGTATAATCTTTGTTTCTGTTTTGTGTTGTTTGTTTTCGTTTTTTGGAGCCTTTCTTTTTATGTAGCATGACTCCATAGTCCAATGGCACACTTAAAGGCACTGAAAATTTTGGTTTCTACTCCCCTTAGTGGTTCCAAAATTTCAACTGAAGGAAGTTCTCCAGCAGAGTTGCCAAAAAAGACTGTTGAGTGAATATTTTGTCAGTAAGCTGTCTGATTGAGCAAAATAGGTCTTATCATCTATAGCGAAGGAGATTGGTCGGCCCAGTGTGCAAGTTTACTACATTAGAGGTGGACGAATCTCCTTTGCTGTGGATATTTTGCTCAATCAGACAGCTGACTGACAAAATATTCACCCAACAATTTTTTTTGGCTACTCTTCGGGAAAATTTCTTTAAGTTGAAATTTTGGAACCACTGAGGGGAGTAGAAACCAAAATTTTCAGTGCCTTTAAGTGTGCCATTGGGCTATGGAGTCATGCTACCAAAAAAGAAGGCTCCAAAAAATGAAAATGAACAACACAAAGCAAAAACAAAGACTATACAAATATACATATGTATAGGTGAACTTATTTGATGCTTCAGAAAATGAAGTGCTTCAGACGCTGAGCATTATGAGGCAGAGAAAAGAGAGCGCCATCTTGATACTTCAACAGGGCGCTGTTCTCACCATTGCGCTGATGGATAATGAATGGGTCTCTCCAAAGATAATCAAACTTTCCATGCATCCCTTTCAGCGCTATTCTCTTGTCCCACATCAGGGCTTGATCTCCAATCTGGTAATCACGGTTCTTTGATTTCTGGTCGAAGAGTTTTTTCACCAGACTTTGATGCGCAGCAATTTGGTCTACCACCGTAGTTCGCTGCTCATCCAACTCAGTCAGGCACATGATCCTCTTATCAAAGGAGCTTTCATACGTTTGATCTTCAATTTCCTTAGCCAATTTCAAGTTGGCAATTCTAAGGTGATTGGTATCTCAACATTGAGCCCATAAAGTTGGAAAGGAGACATACCAATTGCTCTCTTTGGTGTAATTCTGTTTGCCCATAGAGCATCAACCAATGCTTTATGCTATGTCCTTTGGTTGTCATCCACTAGCTTTTTGATGATAGTCACCAGGTTCTTATTGCTTGATTCAGCGTGTCCATTCCCTTGTGAAAAGTAATCAGAAGAGTGGGAGAGTGTAATCTCATAATAGAAACAGAATTGAGTAATCTCTTAAGAAGTGAAACAAACTGCATTGTCAGTGACAATCTTGGTTGGGACCTCAAACCCGAAAATGATGTTCTCTTTGAGGAAATTGCACACTACTTCCAAAGTAGCATGTTTGGATGGAATAGCGTCCATCCACTTGATGAAGTAGTCCGTTGCTGTAAGGACATAATCATGTCCAACACTTGAAGATGGGTTTACAGCTCCAATAAAATCAGTGCTCCATTGCTGGAATGGCTCCTCTATGACCACTGGGTTGAGAGGCAGGGAAGCTAACTTAGGTCTCCCAACAAACTATTGGCATAGTTCACATTTTCTAATCCACTTGTATGCATCTTGAAAGAGAGTTGGCCAGTAATACCTGGCTCGCAAAATTTTATGCGCAGTCACAGGAGCAGAAAAATGTCCTCCACAGGGCAGATTGTGGAAGGATTTCAAAATTTGGCTTTGCTGCTCCTTGTCTACGCATCAAATGAACACTCCATCAAGACTCTTCTTGTATAGGCCGTTGTCCCAAAAGACGAAATTGACAGCGTTCAGCTTGATAGTCCTCATTTCTTTATAAGATAGGTGAGGTAAGTAAGAAAATGAGCAATACCTGAATACCACTCATTCGTGGTGGAGACAAAGAGCACTGTTGAGGTGTCTTCCACTTTTGCTTTTTCATGTTCTTCTGGCTTGTTATCAACGAATAATTGGCATAGGCCTTTTCCACGCACCAGTTTCGTTGGTTGACTAGATCAAACTCCTGGGTTTTTGCAATTCAATTGCCTCTTTTCGTCCCAAACTTTTGCTGAGTTAGTATGGATTTAACCGTGGTATCAGGAACTAAGGCAGTAGTGCGTGAATTCAAGATATTGAGGTGTCTTACACTTCTGCTTCTTCATGTTCTTTTGGCTTGTTATCAGCGAATAATTGGCATAGGCCTTTTCCACGCACCAGTTTCGTTGGTTTGATGACTAGATGAAACTCCTGGGTTTTTGCAATCCAATTGCCTCTTTACGTCCCAAACTCTTGCTGAGTTAGTATGGATTTAACCGTGGTATCAGGAACTAAGGCAGTAGTGCGTGAATTCAACATGTTGAAGCGGAAATGCTTGACTGCTTTCACCACTGCATAAACATGCTTCTCCATGTTCGAGTACTTCAGCTCATGAGCTTTGAGAAGACTGTTTATTGGTGGTTTGTCAGGGGAAGAACTTGTATCAAACCAAGAACGAAAGATTGCGCCACTACCGCAATCTAGTCTGGGACCAAATTGAACGCTTTGATGCTTTCAGCATCTCTGCCATTTTTAGAGAATTCAATGATCTCCCCCTCCCAATGAAGAAGAATCCAAAGAAAAATCAGTATCAAATGAGGTATGGATTTTGGAATTTGATGGCAGCTGCTCCTCTACCGGTTCAAGAGCGGAGTTGCGCTGATATCTTCTCAAAGAGATTTTTTCTTCATCTTACAAATTGCAGTTCAACAACACTAATAACACAGCTGAGTATGAATCTCTATTGCTTGGATTAAGGGCTGTTCGAGATAAAGGTATCAAGCTCTATCATGCCAAAGGAGATGTTGAATTGGTGGTTTGTCAGGGGAGGAACTTGTATCAAACCAAGAACGAAAGATTGCGCCACCAACGCAATCTAGTCTGGGACTAAATTGAAAGCTTTGATGCTTTCAACATCTCTGCCATTCTTAGAGAATTCAATGATCAGGCTGATGCACTGACTGTTTCAGCAACTTTCTTGGTTCTTCACCTAGACTTCAAAGGAGACGAGTACACTATTGAGTTGGTCTTTAGATCAAGTGTACCTGATAATGTCAGTCATTGACAAGTGTTTAATAATGACAACCAAATCGTTTCCTTTTTGGAACAAAAAGACAACTTTGAAAGGCTGCATTTTGTAGGCAGTGAACCTCAGAAGCGTGAACCAGCGCTTGAATCAAGTTCAAACACGGATGAAAAATTTTTACGGTTGAAAAGAAATAAAATTATCAAAGACTTGGTTTCACTTGATAAGCTGTTTGACAAACATGACAGATTCGTCAAACAACAACAAACGAATTCAAGCTCCTCTCAGGGGTTTGATCAAAAAAATCTGGGTACCAAGGAAGATTCCAAGATGGTGAACATTGGAAAATGCTGTACTCTTGAGGAGAGGTTCAAGTTCACTACTTTGCTTAGCGAGTACATGGACGTTTTAGCATACTCCTACGATGACTTGAAGTCACTCAGGGCTGATGAAATTCGACATGACATTTTTATCAAGGCTGATTCGGCACTTTACAGAGAAAAGTCTAGGCAGTATCATCTGAAAATATTAGGTACCATTTTATCTGAGATACAAAAAATGCTAAATGATAGATCTTCCCAATATAGAAGTAAAACTCTGCCCAAATTGAAAGGCGAACACTGAGACTTTGAGCTCAGATTGTTCATATTATTTTATTTGAATGAGAAAGCAAGTTGTTTGCAAACTTTGTGCTGTCATAGCTTGTATCATTTTAAGAGATTGTTCTTATGTCTGTCTCCTGAATGTGTTCTTGTTTATTTAATATGGCAAGCAGAACTAGTGAAAGTAATCAGGGAGGTGTCTTGAAACCAATCGTGGAGAAGACTTTGTGCTTTCACAATTGTTTTCAGTGTGTTTTTAGTTTCTTTCTGTGTTGAGGATTCTGAGACGACTTTGTGCCCCCATTATCCTTTGTGTTATACTCTTTGGGCAGTTGAGGTGGAAACTTTGTGTTCTGTTTCACCCTGTTGGTTATTGCACCTATGTTACTAGTTTCTTGTCACTATCTGAAAGAACTCTTTTTGTTTTTTGCAAGAACACTTCTGAAAGAAGAGAAGTGCCTTTAATGTTTCCACCAAGATTTTTTTTTCTGTTTGTTAACATCATCTTTGAAAGAAGAGAGATAGATGGTGTATTCTACCCTTGAGTGTTATTTTTTTCTTATTTATATAGTATATAGTTTATGCATATTTATAGGGAACCTCCCCTTGATGAGAGGAGATTCGTTCACCTCTGATGTAGTAAACTTGCACACTGGGCCGACCAATCTCCTTTGCTGTGGATGATAAGACCTATTTTGCTCAATTAGATTGCTGACTGACAAAATATTCACCCAACAAAATGTTTTGAGGGTCTAGATGACATCACAAGTTCTTTTGCTAAGAGGGTCACAAAATTTGACATTATGGCGAAAATCAGATCTTGTGTGCTAATGTTAGATCTAGGATGTGAGGATCTGATTCTTCATATGTTTGAATATTTCTTTGCTACTATCCATAAAAATCAAATGAAAAATGTAATAGAGTCAATGCAGTCCATTATGACTCCGGTCCTGAACAAGAGTGATGATATTTCACAAGATTTGTTATCCATACTAATGGTTGGTATTGAACAAGAATCATCACCAGTGGCACATACACTAGCTAAAAGTATTGTTGCTCAATGTTCAGAGAAACTGAAACTATTTGTGACAATTGAGGGGCTCAAAGATATTTTGCTAGATGAAGAACCACAAAAGTATTAGATGCAACAGAATCTCCAAAGAAAGAAAAATAAATCATGGAGAATGAACCAAAGAATGAAGATAAATCGGAGGTGCAATATTGTGAAGAGAAATTGGTGGTGTAAGCCCAATTTTCAGATGATTTTAATAATGTTCAGCTTGATGGAAATTTCAGAGCAGCCAACTACATGAAGCAAGTAGATGATGAAAGGGTTATGTGCATGCATCAGACAGATAAAGTCAAAAAGGAAAGATACAGGAGCAATAATGACATGAAGATAGATGCAGGAATTATGGATCAGCAAAAGTATATCAGAATCTTGAGCTTGTGTTGGCAAGAGATCTCTCATTTGATAAGGATCAAATCAATTCTTTGGGAGAACTACGTCATGTTTTATCTCTTGGACTGTAATATCCTTTTCCAAGCATAAGACAAGGGCATAGCCATTAAGGAGGGCGCAACAATTAGAATCACCCCTCTTTAGGGGAGCACAACATTTAATAAAAAATAAATCTTATATAAGTAGGCCGATCCACCTAAACATCAAGGGACGCCACCCTTTGGGACATTGCCTCCGTTGGGAAAAGACATTTGGAAGAGAAACGTCTTTCGATGGAAGGTGATGAAGCATTTATAGTCATTGATTGGTATGGAAGGAATTCATTCAACTCATGCATCAAACATTCGATCGTGTACAAGCTTACACTTCTTATTACACTTAAGGACGAAATCCCTTATTTGTAAAATTGGATGCAAGGATGGAAATCATTGCTGATAAATGGACATCAGCTGAACAACTGCATCATTGATTCTGGAGCCTCGGACAATGTTATGCCTGTCAAAGTGGTTGAATCCCTCGTCCTTACACTGATCAAGACATTCGAGAGATTTTTCTCCATGAAAAACAAGCAAGTACCATTGCTGGGGCAAATTAAGGATGCCCAATTCGCATTTGCAGTGTTCCCAGACAAGAGAATCAAGATGACTGTCTTGGTGGCCGATGTCCTAGCATCCTTGGCCGAAATTTCTGTAAGGATGTTGGTGGATAACATGGACTTGTCTGAGGCAAGGATCCCAGTCAAAGGCGTTATGAAGAGATTTCTCCCTGAAAAGGAAGCAAAATATGTGGTTATCCAGACCTCGGCACTTGAAGTTCAAATTCTGTTCGAGTTTTTAGACATGGGTAACTACTTTTTATCTACAGACGGAGTTCATGAGGCCTCTGATGAAGCTCCTGAAGGTAACACCCTGAAGCTTAGTTCAGCTAGAACAGAAGAATTGGTGGAGTGCGATGCAAGTGTGGAAGGATCTCCCTCTTCGAATGAAGAAGAATCCAAAGAAAAATCAGTATCAAATGAAGTATGGATTCTGGAATTTGATGGCCGCTGCTCCTCTACCAGTTCAGGAGCGGAGTTGTGCTGATATCTCCTCAAAGAGATATTTTTCTTTCATCTTACAAATTGCAGTTCAGCAACACTAATAACACAGCTGAGTATGAATCTCTATTGCTTGGATTAAAGGCTACTCGAGACAAAGGTATCAAGGTCCTTCATGTCAAAAGAGATGCTGAACTGGTGGTTTGTACCTGTATCAAACCAAGAACGAAAGATTGCACCATTACTGCAATCTAGTCTGAGACCAAATTGAAAGCTTTGATGCTTTCAGCATCTCTGTCATTCTTAGAGGATTCAATGATCGGGCTGATGCACTGGCTGTTTTAGCAACTCTCTTGGTTCCTCAGCCTGACTTCAAAGGAGACAAGTACACTATTGAGTTGGTCTTTAGACCAAGTGTACCTAATAATGCTAGTCATTGACAAGTGTTTAACAATGACAACCAAATAATTGCCTTTCTGGAACAAAAGGACTGCTTTGAACGGCCACATTTTGAAAGCAGTGAACTTCAGAAGCGTGAACCAGCGCCTAAATCGAGTTCAAGCACGGATGAAAAATTCTTACGGCTGAAAAGAAACAAAATTCTCATAGGCTGGTTTCACTTGAGAAGCTGTTTGACAAACACGACAGATTCGTCAAACAGCAGCAAACAGATTCAAGCTCATCTCAAGAGTTTGATCAAGTAAATCTGGGTACCAAGGAAGATCCCAAGACGGTGAACATTGGGAAATGCTGTACCCCTGAGGAGAGGTTCAAGTTCACTACTTTGCTCAGCCAGTACATGGACGTTTTAGCATACTCCTACGATGACCTGAAGTCACTCAGGTCTGATGAAATTCGACATGACATTCCTCTCAAGGCTGATTCGACACCTTACAAGCAAAAGTCCAGGCAGTATAATCCGAAAATATCAGGTACCATTTTGTCTGAGATACAAAAAATGCTAAATGTCAGGAGATCTTCCCAATACAGAAGCAAAACTTTGCTCAAATTGAAAGACGAATACTTAGACTTTGAGCTCAGATTGTTCATATTATTTTATTTGAATGAGAAAACAAGTTGTTTGCAAACTTTGTGCTGTCATAGCTTGTATCATTTTAGGAGATTGTTCTTATGCCTGTCTCCTGAATGTGTTCTTGTTTATTTAATTTGGCAAGCAAAACTAGTGAAAATAATCAAGAAGGTGTCCTGAAAGCAATCATGGAGAAGACTTTGTGCTTTCACAACTGTTTTCAGTGTGTTTTTAGTTTCTTTCTGTGTTGAGGATTCTGGGACGACTTTGTGCCACCATTATCCTTTGTGTTATACTTTTTGGGCAGTTGAGGTGGAAACTTTGTGTTATGTTTCATCTTGGTGGTTATTGCACCTGTGTTACTAGTTTGTTGTCACTATCTGAAAGAACTCCCACTGTTTCCTGCAAGAACACTTCTGAAAGATCTTGATTCGGGTTAATCAGAAGAAACCAAATCGGAAGATTTGCTGAATCTAATTGGCAGACACGTAGGTTTTAAATTGTGTTTGGTGGGACTACGGACTGGGGAAATCCCTAGCGTAATCCTCCAAAAATTTGATTTGCTATTTGGGTGTGAGAGAATTAGAGTCACACCTTGGCGTGCATCAAATATTGGAGTGGAAGACTCTGGGTGGGATTGAAAGAAAAACCTAGAGCAAAAGATTGGATGATGCTAAGCATTAGAACCGCATATTTAAGAATGTGTCTGGGAGGATGTCGTACTGATGGAATACCGACAAAAGAAAGGTGGTATTATTTCTGGGGATTAAAATTAGAAGTGATGCAATTTGCTAGCCACATAACTACTGGGCTTCTATTGTGCTAAGTAAGATAATTGAGTCGAGAGCTTGTTTCATCTTGAAGGAAAATTACTCCATTTCCAGGGTAGGTAGGTATTGTCTTCCCTTTATGCTCTTGTTTTATCTTGGTTTTATCCTATGGGACTCTGTTTCACACAGCGTGTTGGCTGTTTATTTCTTTGCCTTTCTTGTTGGGAAAGGGAGGACGCTGTGTTGTTTTTCCTGTTATCATTTATTTTCTACCATGTACCAAGTTGTTAGACTATCAATGGCTCGGGTATCTAATTTTGAGATCCAAAAAGAGTCTATCACCTTTTAATGTGATGAGAACAAGATGACTTGGACCAATGTTTTTGATGGTTTGAAGGTGGATGTTAGAGGACTTTTCTTCGAATCTCTCTACCTTCACGAGGCTATAAATTTGTGGGCCTTGATGGAGGAAGTTAGAGGATTATTCGTCAAAACTTTTGGGGTTTGGGTGGATGATAGAGGAATTCACCCTTTCCCCCCTGTGGATTTTAAGAGCATTCCAATTTGTTGTCTTTCTGGGAAGGGTGGATGTTAGAGGATTTCACCTGTCTCTTCCTATTTCTGTGGTTTGTCTTAAAACTTGTGTGTAGTTTGTTGGTGGGTTGGCCCCATTGTTCAATGGTCATCCCAAACACCATTATAGGAAGAGGGATGATGGTAGACAAATTACTGAGGATTCCTTTGCTAAAGCGTAGACAACGCTGATTTATGATGGGCTGAAGATTCCTATTTTCTATCAAGTTGCTCCTAGATGGTTGATTACGAGTTGGATAGTTCCTTGTTGTCATTCAACCATTGCTTGGTTAAGTGGCCATTAGATCCACTCGTGTTTCAATTCTGTAGAGGCTATGCAGATGTTTCAAAGAGGCTGAAGATTAGTGGAAGACTATTTGATCTTAGCTGGATTTTGTCTTACAATAGAAGGTTTGGGGTAGGTCTGCCAAAGTGTGACAATTTTTGTCTATATTTTCTGTTTGATGAGGAGTTGCCTCCCTTTGTTGGTACATTGTTGAGTCTGATGTGCCTGCTGCTCTGGTATGATTTAACTACCATTTGGCTTAGTGTTTGTGCATGTACACTAGTGCTTCAGCTGTGTGAAGGTTGTGCAGACATTTCGAGAGCCTTCAAACCCTGTTATTGTGCCTGACATGGTTGTGGGACTGTTAAAACGCTCTTGTTAATCATGTTATTTGGATGTTTAAACCCTCTTGGTTGTGGGACCATTGTTCAAATTCCTCCTCTTTGGTTGTGGGTCCAGTTATCAAAACACTCACTTGTCCAATTCATAGCTCCGGCTTCAAAAGCGTTTATCCTAATTAATAAAAGAAACATGTATCCAAGCATCAACATGTCACTTGGTATATCTTTGTAGCTAGAAATGAACTTGCCAAAGTATTTCGTAATGACTCTTTTGACATGCCAATTGCTCGTTAAATTTGGGCATGATTATCTTTGAGACCTGCCAATTTTATCACACTTGGACAATCCAAGAATGGTCTCGTGTGGTGTTTGAAATACCACAGTTTCTACAAATAGGTGTCGCTACAATGATACCTCGAAAGGGTCTTCTTTGGCATCTCAAATGTCCACACTATTTTTTGTGTAGAAGTGTCACTACAACAATATGTCAAGATGGTCTTCCTCATTACTTCAATATCACATAAGATATAGCCTAGGCGATACCTTATACAAGCTATATAATTCCATTCAAGTATATCCTTTTTCCCTTCTTCTACTTCATCCTTTGCTTAAGCGATATAATATATTACCAAATCAACTCAACTATCAACCACTTTTCGACATACAAATCCTTGGTTAGCTGTGGATTTATCTCCCTCTCCTGTTGGGAATTGAGGAGGCTTGGTTGTTTTTCCTGTTATCATCTATTTTCTACCATGTACCAAGTTGTTGTTAGACTGTTGAAGGCTCGACTATCTAAGTTAGAGATCGAAAGGGAGTCTATCCCATTTTTATTTGATGTGAACCCCATGATTTGGACCAATGTTTATCAGGGTTCGAAGGTGGGTGTTAGCAGACTCTTTTTCGAATCTCTCTACCTTCATGTGGCTAGAAAATTTTGGGCATTGATGGAGAAAGTTAGAGGATTCCTTGTCAAAACTTTCTAGATTTTGGTTTATGATAGAGGAATCTACCCCTTCCCTCCTTCTATGGATGTTAGTGGATTCCACTTTGTTGTCTTTTTGTGAAGGGTGGAAGTTAGAGGATTTCACCCATCTCTTCCGATTTCTTGGGTTTGTCTTAAAACTTCTGTGTTGTTTGTTGGTTGATTGGCCCATTGTGCAACAGTCATCCCAAACACCATTATAGGAAGAGGGATGATGTTGGACAGATTGTTGAGGATTCCTTAGCCAAAGCGGAAACAAAGATTATTCATGATGCGTTGAAGATTCCTATTTTGTATCCAGTTGTTGCTAGATGGTTGATTATGAGCTGGATAGTTCCTTGTGATTTAACCTTTGCTTGTTTAAGTGGCCATGTAGATCCACTGGTTGTGTTTCAATTCTGCAGAGGCTACGCAGATGTTTCAAAGAGGTAGGAGATTAGTGAAGACCTTGTGTTCTTGGCTGTATTTTGTAATGCAGTGGAAGTTTTGGGGAGTCTCTACCAAAGTGTGACAATTTTTGTCTATATTTTATGTTTGATGAGGTGTTGCCTCCCTTTGTTGCTATCTTGCTAAGGAAGATTTGCCTATTGCTCTGATGTGATTTAGCTACTGTTTGGGTTAGTGTGTGCATGCACACCAGTTGTGCTTTAGCTATGTGAAGGTTGTGCAGACAATTCAAGGACTCACAACCTTCTATACTCTTTAATTCCTCTCAACAACGCACAACAAGATTATTTTAACTCCTTTTCCTTCTATCATTTTCAACTTAAAAATTGTAGACCTTTTGAACTGAACAACCTCTAATGACATTTTTCTCTTTCGTTTGAACTTTCGACTAAACTTACAAGCTCTTTATGTAGGATTGTAACCTTGCACCTTACTCAATTCTCTCTCACAATGTAAGCTCTACTACTTGCAATTGACTCAAAATACCTCTGTACTATGAGGGAGTCTGTAACGTATGCTCAACACTTATTCTACTGTCAACAATTTAGCAATGTAGTGTTTGAATTGCTTTGCTTCCAAATGATATGGGTCTAATATCAAAACAACAAATTTTAACTCATTGCTGATCAGAGTGCAATGGAAAAGCTAACACATAACATGATAATGCAAAAGATAACATTCGTCATTAATCTAATACATTGCATTACATCACTCTTTAGACTCAAAAGACGTAATCTTGGCCTACATGGGCCTTCTTGGATTTAAAAGCAAACTTTACTATCAAATACAATAACGATTTATTCTGCAACACACCTTATCACTATGTCAACCTAAGGACTTTACAAGAAATTATCTTTCTAGATGCACTCACTAACTTTGTTACAATCATCTCTTTTCGAGTTTACTCTCTACTACCCGAACGAAGTTCAAAATCAATTATCGCTAATTCACAACAGATATTTATCTTAATGATTATTGTCTATTGCAAGAGGGGAGAATAAACAGTGGAGAAGATGAAATGGCTCACCTTCCAACCATCATAAGATGTTGGATGCTAAGATGAAAGTTTCAAAAATAAGAACCGTAGATAGATGAAATGACAAAGATGTCTAATATTGAATTCAGGGGTTAGGAGAGAAGAGGTGGACAGTAAAGGAGACGATCTGGAACAGATTTAACTGGGAATTCAAGCATGAAAAGACCCACTGGGCTGGAAAGAACCGATGCGAAAGACAGGGGTACCCTATTTTCAAAAGCTGAAGATCCTGGTTGAGGTTTGTTAGAAGAAACCAAAGCAGAAGATTTGCTGAATCTAATCTGCAGACACAGGTTTTAAATTGTGTTTGGTGGGATTACGGATTAGCAGAATCCCCAACATAATCCTAAAAAAAAATGATTTCCCTGCTTGGCAGGAGAGAATTAAAGTTGCGCCTTGGCCTGCACCAAGTATTGGAGCGGAAGACCCTGGTTGGGTTTTGAAACTAAAACCTAGAGCAAAAGATTGGATGACGCTAAGTGGTAGATCCATAGATTTAAGACTGTGTTTGAGAAGACGTTGTACTGACGGAATACCCACAACAGAAATGTGGTATTATATATGGGGATTCGGAGTAGAAGTGATTGTACCTCTTGGCGGCAGATCTATTGGACTTCTACTGTGCTATGTAAGATAATGGATTGGTGGAAGTCTAGTGTCTGGATCCCATTTCCAGGGCAGGGAGGTATTGTCTTCCCTTTTTGCTTTTGTTTTATCGTGGTTTTATCCTATGGGACACTGTTTCACACACCCTATTTGCTGTTTATTTATCTCCCTCACCTATTTGGAAAGGGAGGAAGCTGGGTTGTTTTCCCTGTTATCATTTATTTTCTACCATGTACCAAGGTGTTATTATATTGCCGAGGGCTCGGTTATCTAATTTTGAAATCGAAAGGGAGTCTATCTCCTTTTAATTTGATGTGAATAACATGACTTGGACCAATGTTTTTGAGGGTTTGAAGGTGGATGTTAGAGGACTCTTCTTTGAATCTCTCTACCTTCATGGGGCTATAAATTTGTGGGCCTTGATGGAGGAAGTTAGAGGATTCTATTATTTTGAACTGAACAGTTGTAGACCTTTTGAACTAAACAACCTCTAATGACATTTTTCTCTTTCATATGAACTTTCGACTAAACTTACAACGCACTTTTCGTTCTCAAAGGTCTTTACGTAGGATTGTAACCTTGCACCTTACTCAGTTCTCTCTCACAATGCAAGGTTCACTACTTGCTCAAAATATTTCTGTACTATGAGGGAGTCTCTAACCTATGCTCAATAATTGCTCAACTATCAACAACATAGCAATGTAGGATTTGAATTGCTCTACTTCCAAATGATATAGGAGGGTCCAATATTAAAAGAACAAATGTTAACTCACTGCTGATCAGAGTGCAATGGAAAAGCTAACACATAACACGATAATGGAAAACATGGCATTCGTCATTAATCTAATAAAATGCATTACATCACACTCTTTAGACTCAAAATACGTTATAATCTTGGCCTACATGGGCCTTCTTTGATTTAAAAGCAAATTTTACTATCAAATACAATAACTATTTATTATGCAACACACCTTATCACTATTGACCTATGGACTTTACAAGAAATTGTCTTGCTAGATGCACTCACTCACTTTGTTGCAATCATCGCTTTTTGAGTTTACTCTTTGCTACACAAACGAAGTTCAAAATCACCTATCACTAATTCACAACAGATATTTATCTTCATTATTATTGTATATTGCAAGAGCGGAGAATAAATAGTTTAGAAGATGAAATGACTCACATTCCAACCATCATAGGATGTTGGATGCTAAGATGAAAGTTTGAAAAATAAGAACCGTAGGTAGATGCAATGACAGGTATGTCTAATATTGCATCTTAACATGCATCCAAGCAGAATGAGAGTGGAATATGGAGCTGAGTGGGTGGAGTGAAGGGAGGAATTCGAATTCGGGGGCTAGACAGGAAGAGGGGGAGAGCAAAGGAGACGATCTGGACCAAATTTAATTGGGATTTTCAAGAGTGAAAAGGCCCACTGGGCCGAAAAGAATCGGTGTGAAAGACAGGGGTACCCTATGTTTTGAAGCTGAAGATTCTGGTTGTAGTTTGTTAGAAGAAAGCAAAGCGGGAGATTTTCTAAAATCCCCAAGGAGATTATTGAATTCGAGGAGAGGGGCTGCCACTTCACATGAAGAAATTGCTGCTAAGGAGAAATCACTGCCAAGGAGAAGCGATGCCATTTAATACAACTATCATTAAATGAAAATGTCAAACGGAATTGTTGTTGGAAGTGAACGAAAGTGTCAAACATAATTGTTGTCTGAAGTGAACGGAAATGTCGATAGAAATGTTAATGGAATCGTCGACGGAAATGTCAATGGTCACATTTTTTGGTGAAGAGGTGCCTCTTGGATGGGATGCCTCCTTTGCGAGAAGTTTTTAAAGACTATATAAACTAGAAGAGATGTGGAAGTATGAGGCATCCAATTATGAATTCAATCATCATACTCGTATTAGCGTCATGCTATACAACCACTCTCAAGGGCGAAAACCCATTGTGGACTTATATTTTAATTAATTTATCATTTTAAATGCAATATTTATATTTATAAAAAAATAGGTTTTCCGAGAAAACCAAATTAATGTAAAATATTCCGATTTGGAATATTACAGTGTTATCAGAGCTGTTTTTCTTGACAGCCTTTAAACCATGGGGTCGCTACATAAGGAAATAATGGACAGTTTCGAGTCGTACAACACCCTTTCCGCTGAGATTCGATAAGAAATCTCTTTTTCAGACTATTTGGATTTAAAAGAGTCACGAATGGAAACAAGGACTATGAAGAAGACGAGTTTGTAAATCATAGTTATGGGAGTACTGAATATGATGAAAAATTGAATTTTCTTGAGGTCCAAAAAGAAAGGAAGATGACAAATTCTAAGACTGACTTCCCTATCCGAGAGCAAACGAATGAAGCATCCAATGTTGAACTAAGGGAATACCCAAACATACTTATCCAAGAAGAAGTCGATATTTATGGAGACTTTTCTATTGGGAAGAATGACATAAAAACTTTGGATATTAGAGATGCACACGAGTTATCTATCCAAAACACTAATGATAATGTTGATATGTATGTTTACGTCAGAGTGAAGATAAACTTCAGTGTGTGCAAGAGAGAAGTCTTAAGGATTGTTCCTCGATCACAGGATCCAAGTTTAATATACCAATTGATTGTCTAATTAATGCACACTATCAAGAATATATCATGGGCTACGGTCTTAAAAATAAAGAAGATGAAGAGCCAACTAAAGTAATTGATAGAATATGGGAAAATCAGGAGTCAAAGTCAGAATATTGGATGAGCTTAATTATAGCCACGATTCTCAGCGATCCACAACAAAAGATGAATTGGAGGCGCTCTTTTTTTTTTTAGAGTTCAAATATTGGCTTGCTAGCCATTTAAACGTAGACGAACCATACCGTCGGATATATTCCAATGCATTGGGCCACCACCATCTACCCAACATCAAGACCAAGTTGTTTTAGCAATAGTATCAACTAATAAATTTACTCTACACATCAAACTAACAAATTGTTTAAAAAATGAAATTAGAGGCCAAACTTTGGTGGCAGTCAAAAGATTCCCCGACACTCAATTTTAAATGGAGAGACAAGGCATATAATTGCTAACAAAGATGGAAATGCACAACTATGCATGTATTCAAGTAGAAGCCAAATTATGCTTCATAAAAAATATGTAGAAAAATTCTCATTGAATTATGGTGAGAAGAAGCAAGTATCAAATTCACTTTTGGGAATGGCATTAGTTGGAAAGCAGATTAGATTTGAACTTGTTCAGACACTCCAAATTGAAGAACGTAAGCTCCGTTTATTATTTGTTCAGAAGTGGTTAAGGGAAGAAATTGAACAACAACAAATTATGTTAATGTGTGACAAGGCATATCATAAATTTGTGAATCTTTGTGAACATCCAAGAACTAATCTTCCCAGGGATGTCACACTCTTTCAAAAGGAAATTTGTGGAAAATGATTGAAGGAAGAATTTCAAGATCGCAAAAAGTTTTTAGAAGCTAGTTGTACATATAAGGATGTTAAGGCCATTCGTAACAGAGGAGTTGCCAAATACCATGAGAGAATGTTGAAGGAATATTCCAAAACAAAGGACAAGTTTGAATGGCATGGTTACAGGGACAAAGATCCATCTGTTGTACATCTTGATGTCATTCAAGCTGAGATATCAAGCATCAATATGGTTGTTGGGATTGATGGGAAATCGGGTAACTCTATGATAAAAGAAGCTTCTAGATTACATATTAAAGTATGTTGTTCTTTGCGGGATGTTTTCAGAAATGTTCCAGAAGTGACCATTAACATACAGGTTGTCTTATGGCATAGAGTAATGTCTGATAAGAAGTACATAGTTATCATAGGCTGTGCTTGTTCGAATATATCCAAAGAGAAATTTTCCTTCGAATGTAAGAGAATTTCAAAAAGGGAAGTCACGTATACATCAAGTGAGAATTTTGTTCCGACTACTGACCAAAGTACTGAACAACATAGTGCAAATCTTTGAACAAAACAAGTGCACTAAGTTTAGTAACATAAGCCAAGGTGGCAAGCAGCTACAACAAAAATCACAACTTTGTGTGCAAAGATTAGCTGAGGATGCTAGGGTTGAATGTGAGAATGCCTTGTTCACATGTGATTATGATAGTACACTTGTAGAAGGAATGTTACTTTGGTGCTCTGTGAATATGTCTCCAAATTTGGAGGCTATTGCATTGATAATGGAAATTAAGGGTACAAGGATTCAAACTCATAGCCCAATACTGGGTTGGCAACTAGGAGATAATAGATTCAGATTTGAAGAGATGGGTGTACCAAAAAGGCAGATAATAGATTCATGTTCCTCGCTTTTAGAAATTCAACCGTATTCCAACAAGATTAAATTAATGGTGAAGTTGGGTATAGCATGGCTACAAAGGGATTGTAAATATGATAGTATTAATGAAGCATGCCTTTATGACTTTTCAATTTTCTATGACTTTGAAAGAGGGACAAATTTGGATCAACATAGGGCCACTATGGAATTCATGTTTGCATTCCATGGAAATTCTACATGTACTTGGTACTCTATCATAAGGAATGGCTTAAAGGGTTTCGGTAAGATAAAGTACATGTCTATTGGAAATGTTTGTATCCACCTCTCGATTGACAAGAGTTATTCATATTTTTGTTGCTATCCTTCTCTCTTGAGTGAAAATAAGAAACCTAAAGATTTCAGAGTGTTGGTTCGTTGTAAAATTATCTCATGGAAAACGTATACAAACTTTTTTGACATTTTGGTGATTCCCAATGACGCTGAGGTTGTGATACGGTATTTGCTTGCATGGAGTTCATATGATCCTTCTTTTAGATTGTTAATAGAAGATGCAATGTGGGGAGGAGCCTTATTGAGCATTCCAATTTGCAATTGCTTGAGGACACACAATATGAGGCATGGAGGTCTGTAATATCACCAAGGAGGAAAGCGCCGAATTCGAGGAGAGGCACTGCCACTTCACATGAAGAAATCACTACCAAGGAGAAATCACTGACAAGAAGCGTTGCCATTTAATACAACAATCATTAAACGGATATGAACAAAAATATCAAACGGAATTGTTGTCGGAAGTGAATGGAAGTGTCGAACGGAATTGTTGTCGGAAGTGAACGAAAATGTCGACGGAAATGTTAATGGAATTGTCGACAAAAATGTCAATGGTCACATCTTTTGGTAAAGAGGTGCCTCTTGGATGGGACGCCTCCTTTGGGAGAAGTTTTTAAAGACTATAAAAATGAGAAGAGATGTGGAAGTATGAGGTGTTGGAAATTTGAGCAAGGAGACAGTGGATAGTTTTGATATCATGATACAGAAAGCAGTCTGAGGACTGAAGAGTGATCATTCCCATCTAGGGCAGCATGGAATTGCCATTGCTGTCATTGAGATTGAAACCGATCATGCATTAATCGCGTTGAGTAGACTTGTGGAGTAAATCGCGTTTGTGAAATGCTCTTACTTAGAAGAGGCAATCGGGATAAGTCAAGAAGTATTGAAAACTTAGAATAGTCTTGAAGAATTCCTTTGGAGGAATTCTTTCGAAAAGAATGGCAAGGACAATTCTTTTGGAAAAATTGTCAAGTCTTTTTCGGGCAAGTGGACCATTTCAAAAAGTTCGAAGGGTATATTTTGAATGTTCTAAAGGGCAAGTGGGCCTTTTCAAAAAGTCTGTAGGGTATGTTTTGAACGTTTCGAAGGGCAAGTAGACCTTTTCAAAAAGTCCGAAAGGTATGTTTTGAACGTCGCAAACGGTATGTGAACACTTGTGTAAAAGCCGAAGGGTAGATTGCAGAAAATCCGAAGGGTATATTTTGAACGTTGCAAAGGGTATGTGGACACTCGCAGAAAAGTTCGAAGAAATGACGCGGACAAAAAGTCCGAAGATATGTCTTGGACAAAAAATCCGAAGAAATAACGTGAACAAAAAGTCTGAAGAAAATATTTTCGAAGGACATCTCCGAATGGAAGCCAATGACGAATTCTTTCGGAGAAATTGGGGGACACTTAAGGAAGAAATGGACCCGGACAAAAAGTCTGTGGAAATTGTCCTGAAGATACAATGGCCAGCAACAATTTGTATAAAGGAACTTTTCGAAGGAATTAAAGCAAGGTTAAAAGACGATCAAGTCTTCAAGGATCAATGTTGCCTGGAATGTTACAAGAATGCTGAAGAAAATAAGATCACGCCAACATGCCGAAGTTTAATGCTCAATACATAGGGTAAAGATCGAGCATATGGAGGACAATTGAAAGGAAACGAAGTGAACCCTTGATATAGAAGCAACAAGATGTAAAAAGGGAAGAAAAGAAGCTCGATGGTTAAAACTAATGCTGATTTAAAAGATCAATGGCTCATGTTTGATCGGTGCATTAGATCCAATGGTGCAAAGCAAACTCAGATCCTCCAAGTGCAAGTGCATTTGACAAGAGTCAAAAGGTCATAAGGAAAGATCCAACAAAGAAAAGAACGTGAACTTGGCGCAACGAAATAAATAAAAAGCCCACAATCAATGTCTTCTAATTGTCCGTAAAGGAACACCTGAAACTGGGGATGAACTCGATATATCTTTATGGAGCTCGAGATATTCAATCAAAGTGATCGAGGAAGCGGCGCAGTTAAGTAGAAGTGCAGATGGCAAAGATAGTAAACACATTTGAACGTTGCTGTTTGAAGCATGAATCGAGACACGAAGTCAGAGTCATGTTGAATGTAGATCAAAAGTGATCGAAGAAGTGACGCATTTAAGAATAGTAGAAGTGCAGATGCCAAAGATAGTAAAGGCATTTGAACGTTGTCGTTTGAAGCATGAATCAAGACATGAAGTGAGAGTCACGTGGAAAGTAGATCAGAAGTGATTGAAGAAGCAGTGTAGTTAAGAATAGTAAAAGTGCAGATGCCAAAGATAGTAAAAAAATTTGAACGTTGACGTGTGAAACATGAATCGAGACACGAAGTCAAAGTCACATTAAATGCAGATCAGAGGTTTGAATTGGTTAAGAACAGTTGAAGTGTGAACACTTTATAGATAGAAAATCCTGAGATGCATTTGTCTATATATGCTACGAACAGAACATTTGAAAGTGTCTTTTGTTGTTGCTGCGATAATAATTAGAGTGTTAACTCAAAATTGTTGAGTGATGACATATGCAGACAACGTAAAAAGGCAAAGAAAATAAGGTGTGTCAATATAGAAGATATCCAGATACAAAGAGATAAAGGCAGATACATCGAGAAGGCACACAACGTAGGTGCAGTTACAGACTAGACTTGTAACAAAAAAGTGAACAAAATTCATTTTGAATCTCTTTTGTATTTTGAAGTTGCAACTTCATTTCTCTGATAGGTAGGTGCCATCAGAGAAATTGAGTTGGTGTTCAGTTAGGAAGTTGATGCTTCTTTAGAGCGGGTGCTCTTGAATGTAACTAGTGTGGTTTGTCTATGAGACTTTTTTTCTGTGAGGCTGGATAAAAACGGTAGCTTCTAGTAGTTTTTCTCATCGTGATTTTTTCCTTTGAGTTTTCACGTAAAAATCTGGTGTTGAGCATTTTTATGTGTGTGTATGATCTCAGTTTTTGTTCTTTACTTTGCATGTATTTTAAGTATCTTGTTTTAAAGTTTTAAGAACCGGGTTTTAGTTCATCTACTGATTCACCCCCCTCTCAGTAGATAGTGTGTTCAACAATTGGTATCAGAGCGTAGGTTCCTTAGGAGAAGCTTAGTCGGCTCAGGTAGATCGTGGGTGGTGAACACAATGGCTTGCCTAGAAGGATCTTCATCAAACAAGGCTCCTGCTTTTTGGGGCATAAGAATGGAAGCATGTTTGTCTTCCTTAGGGTTTGATGTATGGATGTCAGTGGTAAATGGTTTCACAACTCTTGCTCTAATTCCTGTTGATCAGGCGGCCAAAAAGGCTTATGAGAACAACGCCAAAGCTAGGAATGCTATTTTTTGTGGGTTGTCAAACTTAGAGTTTGTCAAAGCTGTGCACTGCGAGAGTGCAAAAGACATTTGGAATAAGTTAAAAAGTATCTATGAAGGAGATGTTAAAGTGAAACAGGCCAAGCTGCAAACGCACAAAGGACAGTTTGAAACCCTGAAGATGAATGAAGAAGAGAAGATCGCTGACTACCTCTTCAGGGTAGATGAGATAGTCAATGCCATAAGAGGAGTTGGAGAAACAATAGAAGAATCGACTATTGTCAACAAGGTTCTGAGATCCCTTCCATCAAGATATGACTCCAAACTTTCGGCTATTGAAGAAGCAAAAGATTTGGACAAGCTTACCATTGATGAACTACATGGAACTTTTACAGCTTACGAAATGAAGATATGAGAGACAGACATGGTCAAGAGAGAAGCAACCTTCAAAGTAGTAAAGTCTGTAAAAGAAGCCTCTGTGCTCAATTTTGAGGAGACCGATGATGAAGAAGCAAATTTTGTCAGAAAATTGAAGAGAAGATCAGGGAAGTATAAAGGAAAACTTCCGTTCAAACACTTCACTGCAAAATGTCCATTCAATAAGGACAACGCCGATCAAGTTGAAAATATCAAAAAGGTAAAACCACATTATGCTAAGAAGAAAAACTTCTTCAAGAACAAAAAGGGGTTATATAGAAAAGAAGAAAGTGACTCAGTAGAAGAAAGTAATAGTGACAGCGTTGACGATGAGAATGACTATGCCTTTCTAACTGAGGGAAATGAGTTCCTATTTATGGCAGAGGAATTCACCTCCTTGAATCAAGAACAAAATGAAGATGAAGATTGTGATGAAGGAGAAGGTGAGATTGATCTTGAAGGTGAACTTGTGTGTGCTCTTGAAGAAATTGAAAATCTGAGAAACGAAAACTCAATGCAGAAGAGACGAGAAGGAGCTTGAAAAGGCTAATCAAATGATTGTGACGGTAAAAACTCAAGTTGAGAAAGCCAACAAAATAGTAGAAGTCATCAAAATGGATCTCTAGTCAAAATCCAACGAATGCATGAGACTAGAATCAGAGGTAGTATCCTTGAGGAAAAAACTTGAGAAGGCAAGAGACCAAGTAAACAAAAGCTTAAA
Source organism: Torreya grandis (assembly GCA_037957365.1). Lineage (NCBI taxonomy): Eukaryota > Viridiplantae > Streptophyta > Pinopsida > Cupressales > Taxaceae > Torreya > Torreya grandis. The sequence goes on from JARHVA010000360.1 coordinate 1,186,818, forward strand.
GCGAACGAAATGATTAAAAGCTCTTAGTGAACTGATCAATACACAAAAGCCTTCAAATGAAAAGTCAAGGCTTGGATACGATAAAGAAAAAGGATCCTCAGCGTGTACATTGATGAACTTGTATGATAATTTCAAGAAAGGAGGAGAAGCAAAAGCTATGAACGGAAAGATCAACAAAGAAGTTATGAAGGCAAAGATCAAAAAGGACATAAAGACTAATCCAAGGTAAGATGCAGAAGGATACATCAAAGTGGTAGACCTGAAAAAACAGAAAGATAAAGTTCTCGGTATACTACACCAAAGAACGTTCTGACCAGGTATGCTATGTCTTTTTATGGTTATTGTTTTAGTTGTAATCAGTTTGGTCATAGGGCTATTGATTGTAGAGCCTTACTATAAGATTTAATTTTGCTAGTAGAAATTCATTTGCTCCTTTGACAGATTCAAATTTAATATGTTACAATTGCAATAATTCTGGACATAAAGCTAAGTATTGTATAGCTAACATTGTAATGACAAAAAAATACAGTTTAGGCAAAGGCATGTCTTTAAATGAGAATAGAGTTTCAAAGGCCACTCTTAAAGAAAAGAAAAAGGCAGATGACAGACCCAAAAAGATGTGGAAGGTGAAAGATCAATCCTATGCCAAAGAGCAAAACTTGTGGGTCATAGACAACCGTTGCTCAAAGCATATGACTGGGAGACGAGCAAATTCACCAGTTTAAGCAGATGCAAGGAAGGGACTGTTAGTTTGGGTGATAACAGTGTAGTCAGAATCAGAGGTAAAGAAACCTTGCACATAGATGGCAAGCTTCCTACACATGACGCCCTGTATGTTAAAGGACTTAAACATAATCTTTTAAGTGTAAGTCAGATGTGTGATAATGGTTATGAAGTCATTTAATGTTGAAGGTTGTAAACTAAAAAGAGCGAAAGCAACATATACAACTTGATTGAAGAAAATGATGCAAGTTGCCTCATAGGTAAAGTCGATGAGCGCTGGTTATGGCATAAAAGAATGGGTCACGTCAACTTTGACAATCTATTCAAAGTAAGCTCTAACAAGTGTGTTAGACATATGCCCAAAATAATCAACCCTGTAGACATCACATGCAGAGCGTGCCAACTAGGAAAGCAGACAAGGGTCAGATTTGAAACGAAAGAATATGCGACCTCAAAACCCTTACAAGTAGTTCATACCGATTTATGTGGTCTACTAGGACAAAAGGATCCAAAGGTGTATACTAATTTATGCTATCTGTAGACGACTTATCAAGGATGACATGGGTAACCTTCTTGAAAGATAAATCACAAGTCTTTGAGATATTTAAGATTTTTAGGGCCATGGTTGAGATTGAAATGGGAAGAAAAATCAAATGTCTAAGATCAGACAAAGGTGGAGAATTCACTTCCAACGAGTTAATAGAAAATTGTGAGAAGCATGGGATTAAGAGACAGTACTGTGCTGCACGAACTCCACAACAAAATGGGGTTGTAGAAAGAAAAACCAGAACAATGAAGGAGATGCCAGAACAATGCTGAAAGAGGAAAAACTTCCTAATGGATATTGGAAAGATGTTCAAACAACAATATATATCCTAAACAGAGTTCAACTTAGGATAAAGAGTGATAAAACCCCATATGAATTGTGGTTTGGAAAATCTACATTCGTAAAGTATTTCAGAGTGTTTGGAAGCAAGTGCTACATCAAAAGAAAAGAGGTCAAATTGGGAAGTTTCGAGTCAAGATGTGATGAAGGAATTTTTATTGGATACTTCACTCACAACAAACCCTATGTGTTACAACAAACTTCTGCATAAAATAGTTCAAAGCAGCAACGTCAAGGTAGAAGGATTCAAACAAGTTGAGCCTAATGAGATCAGAATTGAAGAATCAAAAGGAGCAGAAAATGCAGTAGAAGATAGTGAAGAGGAAGAAAAGAGTAAAAGGGACCCTGCAAGGTTTGTCAAAAAGGAACATCCCAAGGAGCAAGTAATTGGCAACAAAGATGAGGGCGTTTAGATTAGGAGAAGAACTGTAATAAACAAGGAGCAAGTAAACATCGCTTTACTTTCAAAAATTGAGCTTAAGACCTTCAATGAAGCCAACAAAGATGAAAATTGGCTAACAACCATGGAAGGACTCAACGAAATTGAAAAGAATAAAACTAAGGAATTAGTTCTTAGACCCTCGAACAAGAATGTAATACGAACTAAGTGGGTTTACAGAAACAAACTCAATGAAGATGGGGCAGTCATAAGAAACAAAGCTAGACTGGTGTGCAAAAGATATGCACAAGTAGAAGACATAGATTTCGAAGAAACATTGTTGCAAGACTGAAAGCTATAAGAATGTTCTTGACATTCTATGTTCACAAGAAATTCAAGGTATATCAAATGGATGTGAAGTCAACATTCCCAAATGGAATCTTAGAAGAGGAAGTGTACATTGAACACCCAGAAGGATTTCAGTTAGCAGAGGAAGAAAATTATGTGTGCAAACTAAAGAAAGCTTTGTATGGTCTAAAACAGGCACCAAGAGCATCGTATTCACGCTTGGATCAATACCTGCAACGACAAGGTTTCGGAAAAGGGTGCACAGACAACAATCTGTATTTTAAATCAGAAGGTGAGCATATGCTGATTTTTGTTGTCTATGTGGATGATATTATCTTTGGAGGTGGTGATAGTAACATGTGCAAAAATTTTGCCACGCAAATGCAAAATGAGTTTGAAATGTCAATGCTGGGAGAACTCTCATTGGTTTATAAATTACACAAACTAATGAACGGATATTCATATCTCAAGCAAAGTATGCGAAGGACATACTCAAGAAATTTAGAATGGAGGACAACAAACCAGTTGGTACTCCCATGATGATTGGCTGCAAGCTAAGCAAAGAAGATGAGTCTCCGGATGTAAATAATACGTTGTATAGATCAATGATAGGTAGCCTGTTGTATTTAACAACATCAAGATCAGACATCATGCAGGCAGTATGCATGGTTGCATGGTTTCAAGCAGCCCCCAAAGAATCACATGTTAATGCTGTAAAATGAATTTTCAGGTACATCAAGAGCACAATTGACTATGGGTCGTGGTACACAACTAGCGAGGATATTACTTTGGTTGCATATATTGATGCTGATTGGGTAGGAAGTGTGGATGACAGAAAAAACACAAGTTATGGTGCACTCTTTTTGGGTAACAGACTTGGGTTTTGGCTGAGCAAGAAGCAAGAATCGATTACACTCTATAACTGAGGCAGAGTATGTTGCAACAGCTGTTTGTTGCACCCAAGTCTTTTGGATTAAACAAACTTCAAAGACATAAAGGTAGAATATCAAACACCTATCTCTATTTACTGTGATATTTCAAGTGCCATAAATCTATCCAAGAATCCAGTGATGCATTCTAGAACCAAGCATATCTCCATAAATTATCATTTTTTGAGAGAAAAGGTAGCAAGTCAGGAGGTCACAATGGAATATGTGCCAACCAAAGATCATATTGCAGATATCTTTACCAAGCCTCCTCTCAAGGAGCAATTTGAGTATCTGAGAGTGAAGTTGGGAGTTGTAGCTCCCACCCCATACCACTAGACTCTTGTGATAGGTTAGAAGTCCAGGGGGAGCATTGTAGGGTTTTTATTAAACTCTTGGATTAAGAGCGAAGGCAATTTGCTATGTACTTTACATATCATTTGCCATTTGATGTTGAGGATCAGACTAAAGTATGTTAGATCTAGATTTCTAGGCTCATCTATGTAAGAAATATATCTATTGTTGATTGGTCTTTCAGACCAATGCCATGGTGGTGCTTTCTTTCTGGGTAACAGACTTGTGTCTTCGCTGAGCAAGAAGCAAGAATCGATTACACTCTACAGTTGAAGCAGATATGTCGCAGCAGCGGTTTGTTGCACTCAAGTCTTGTGGATGAAGCAAACTCTCGAGGACATGAAGGTAGAATATCAAACACCTATCTCTATTTACTGTGATAGTTCAAGTGCCATAAATCTATCCAAGAATCCAGTGATGCATTCTAGAACCAAGCATATCTCCATAAAATATCATTTTTTGAGAGAAAAGGTAGCAAGTAGGGAGGTCACAATGGAATATGTGCCAACCAAAGATCAAATTGCAGATATCTTTACCAAGCCTCTTCCCCAGGAGCAATTTGAGTATCTGAGAGAGAAGTTGGGAGTTGTAGCTCCCACCCCATACCACTAGACTCTTGTGATAGGTTAGAAGTCCAAGGGGAGCACTTCAAGCTTTTTGTTAAACTCTTGGATTAAGAGTGAAGGCAATTTGCGATGTACATTACACATTGTTTGCCATTTGATGTTAAGGAGCAAACTAAAGTATGTTGGATCCAGATTTCTATGCTCATCTATGTAAGAAATATATCTATTGTTGATTGGTCTTTCAGAGCAAAGCTATATCCAGGATCGGTTGAAGCATATGAAACCCAGAGAGTCATAGTAACAGTTCAGGTTGGTGTGCAAAGAAATGTCTTGAACAAAAGGTCTGATGAAATGATGCGGACAAAAATTTCGTGTCTTCGGACAAAGTCCGAAGAAATAATGTGGACAAAAAATCCGAATAAAAGATTTCCGAAGGATATCTCCGAATAGAAGCCAATGACGACTTCTTTTAGAGAAATTGGAGGACACTTAAAGAAGAAATGGACTCGGAGAAAAAGTCCGCAGAAATTGTCCCGAAGACACAAAGGCCTACAACAATTTGTATAAAGTAAACTTTCGGAAGAATTAAAGCAAGGTTAAAAGACGAGCAAGTCTTCAAGGATCGACGTTGCAAGGAACGTTACAAGAATGCCAAAGAAAATAAGATCACGTCAACATGCCAAAGTTTAATGTTCAATACAAAAGGTAAAGATCGAGCATATCGAGGACAATCAAAAGGAGCGGAAGTGAACCCTTGATATAGAAAGCAATGAGATGCAAAAAAGAAAGAAAAGTAATGCTGCTTTAAAAGATCAATGGTTCATGTTTGATTGGTGCATTAGATCCAATGGTGCAAAGCAAACTCAAATTATCCTCCGAGTGCACGCGCATTTGACAAATGCCAAAAGGTCATAAGGAAAGATCCAACAAAGAAAAGAACGTGAACTTGGCGCAATGAAAGAAATAAAAAGTCCACAATCAATGTCTTCTAATTGTTTTATAAGGAACAACTAGAACTGGTGATGAACTCGATATATCTTCACGGAGCTCGAGATAATTCAATTGAAGTGATCGAAGAAGCGGTGCGGTTAAGTAGAAGTGCAGATGCCAAAGATGGTAAAGGCATTTGAACATTGCCGTTTGAAGCATGAATCGAGACATGAAGTCAGAGTCACGTTGAATGCAGATCATAAGTGATCGAAGAAGTAACGCAGTTAAGAATAGTAGAAGTGTAGATGCCAAAGATAGTAATGACATTTGAACGTTGTCGCTTGAACCATGAATTGAGACACGAAGTCAAAGTCACATTGAATGCAAATCAAAAGCTTGAATCAGTTAAAAACAGTTGAAGTGTGAACACTTTATATATAGAAAACCCTAAGATGCAATTGTCTATATATGCTACGAACAAAACATTTGAAAGTGTCTTTTGCTGTTGTTGCGATAATAATTAGAGTGTTAACTAAAAAATTGTCGAGTGAGGACATATGCAGACAGCGTAAAAAGGCAAAGAAAATAAGGTGTGTCAATGTAGAAGATATCTAGACACAGAGATAAAGGCAGATAAGCTGAGAAGGCACATAATGTAGGTGCAGTTATGGACTAGACTTGTAACAGAAGAGTGAACAAGATTCATTCTGAATCTCTTCTGTATTTTGAAATTGTAGCGTCATTTCTTTGATAGGTTGGTGCCATCAAAAAAACTGAGTTGGTGCTCAGTTAGGAAGTTGATGCTTCCTTAGAGTTGGTGCTCTTGAAGTAACTAGTTAGGTTTGTTTGTGAGACTTATTTTTTGTGAGGCTGGATTAAAACAGTAGCCTCTAGCAGCTTTTCTCACTGTGGTTTTTCTTTTTGGGTTTTTACGTAAAAATCTGGTGTTGAGCATTCTTATGTGTGTATGATCTTTGTTTTTGTTCTTTACTTTGCATGTACTTTAAGTATCTTGTTTAAAAGTTTTAAGAACCAGGGTTTAGCTCATCTCCTGATTCACCCCCCTTCTTAGTAGATAGTGTGTTCAACAATTGGTATTAGAGTTGTCGAAAGTGAACAGAAATGTTAACGGAATTGTCGACGAAAATGTCAATGGAAATGTGATGCCTCCCAAAGGAGGCATCACATCTTTTGGTGAAGAGGTGCCTCTTGGATGGGATGCCTCCTTTGGGAGAGGTTTTTAAAGACTATAAAAAGCAGAAGAGATGTGGAAGTATGAGGCATCTAATTATGAATTCAATCATCTAACTTGTATAAGTGTCATGCTATACAACCACTCTCAAGGATGAAAACCCTTGTGATTATAACAACCCAAGGACAAAACCCCTTGTGGACTTATATTTTATATAATTTATCATTTTAAATGTAATATTTATATTCATAAAAAAATAGGTTTTATGAGAAAACCAAATTAATGTAAAATATTTCGATTTGGAATATTACAGATTTGCTTAATCTAATCGGTAGACACGTAGGTTTTAAATTGTGTTTGGTGTGATTATGCACTGGCGGAATCCCCATTGTAATCCTCCAAAAATTTGATTTGCTCACTGGGAGGGATCTGAAAGAAAATCCAAGAGCAAAATATTGGATGACGCTAAGCTGTATATCTGCAGATTTAAGATTATTTGGCAAGACGTATTGATGGAATACCCACAATACAAAGGTGGTATTATTTTTGGGGATTCAGAGTAGAAGTGATGCTACCTCCTGGCAACAAATCTATTGGACTTCTACTTTGCTAATTAAGATAATGGACTGGTGGAAGTTTAGAGTAGAGAGCTTGTTTCATCCTGAAGGAAAATTACCCCATTTCCAGGGTAGGGAGGTATTGTCTTACCTTTATGCTCCTATTTTATCTTTGTTTTATGCTATGGGAGTCTGTTTCACACAATTTATTGGTTGTTTATTTATCTCCTTCTCCTATTGGGAAAGGGAGGAAGCTGGGTTGTTTTTCCTGTTATCTATTTTCTACCATGTACCAAATTGTTGTTAGATTGCGTGGTTATCTATTTTTGAGATCCAAAGGGAGTCTATTCCCTTTTAATTTGATGTGAACAACATGACTTGGACCAATGTTTTGGAGGGTTCGAAGGTGGATATTAGAGGAATCTTCTTCGAATCTCTCTACCTTCATGGGGCTAGATATTTGTGTGCCTTGATGGAGGAAGTTAGAGGATTCTTCGTCAAAACTTTTGGGGTTTGGGTGGATGATAGAGGAATCTACCCCTTCCCTCCTGTGGATGTTAGAGGATTCCACTTTGTTGTATTTTTGGGAAGGATGGGTGTTAGAGGATTTCATCCGTCTCCTCCGGTTTTTGGGGTTTGTCTTAAAACCTATGTGTAGTTTGTTGGTTGATTGGCCCATTGTGTAGTGGTCATCCCAAACACCATTATAGGAAGAGGGATGATGGTAAACAGATTGTTGAGGATTCCTTAGCCAAAGCGGAGACAAAGTTGATTTATGATGGGCTGAAGATTCCTATTTTCTATCAAGTTTCTCTTAGATCGCTGATTACGAGTTGGATAGTTCCTTGTTGTCATCTAGCCATTGCTTGGTTAAGTGGCCGTTAGATCCAGTGGTTGTGTTTCAATTTTGCAGAGGCTATGCAAAGGTTTCAAAGAGGCTGAAGATTAGTGGAAGACTGTTTGATGATTGCTGGATTCTGCTCTGCAATGGAAGGAGTGGGGAAGGTCTGCCAAAGTGTGACAATTTTTGTCTATATTTTTTGTTTGATGAGGAGTTGCCTCCGTTTGTTGCTAGATCATTGAGTTTGATTTGCCTATTGCTCTATTGTGATTTAGGTTTTGTTTGGCTTAGTCTGTGTGCATGCACACTAGTTGTCCTTCAACTTTGTGGATGTTGTGTAGAAATTTCGAGGAGCCTTCTAACTTGCGCCGGACATGGTTGTGGGATCTCTAAAATGCTCTTGTTGTGAATCACATTTGTGGGATGTCGAAACCCTCTTGGTTGTGGGACCATTGTTCAAATTCCTCCTTGGTTGTAGGTCCAGTTATAAAAACCCTCACTTGTCCGGTTCATAGCTCCGGCTTCAAAAACGTTTATCCTATCTAATAAAAAAAACATGTATCCAAGCATCAACATGTGTCACTTGGTATATCTTTGTAGCTAGAAATCAAATTGCCAAAGTATTTTGTAATGACTCCTCTGACATGCCAATTGCTGAATAAATTTGGGCAAGATTATCTTTGAGCCCTGCCAATTTTATCACATTTGGACAATCCAAGAATGGTCTCATGTGGTGTTTGAAATAACACAATTTCTACAAATAGGTGTTGCTACAATGATACCTGAAAAGGGTCTTCTTTGGCATCTGAAATGTCCACACTAGTTTTTGTATAGGAGTGTCACTGCAACAATATGTCAAGATGATGTTCTTGATCACTGTAATATCACATAAGATGTAGCCTAGGCGATAACTTGTATACCTTATACAAGTTATATAACTCCATTCAAGTATATCCTTTTTTTTCTTCTTCTTCTTCATCCTTTGCTTAAGCGATATAATATATTACCAAATCAACTCTACTTTCGACCACTTTTTGACATACAAATCCTCGGTTGGCTATGTATTTATCTACCTCTCCTTTTGGGAGTCTATCCCATTTGTATTTGATGTGAACCCCATGACTTGGGCCAATGTTTATTAGGGTTCAAAGGTGGGTGTAAGTGGACTCTTCATCGAATCTATCTAACTTCACGTGGCTAGAAAATTGTGGGCGTTGATGGAGAAATAGGATTCCTCGTCAAAACTTTCGTGGTTTGGATGGATGATAGAGGAATCTACCATTTCCCTCTTATGGATGTTAGAGGATCCCACTTTGTTGTCTTTTTAGTAAGGGTGGATATTAGAGGCTATCACCTGTCTCTTCCGATTTTTGAGATTTGTCATAAAACCTCTGTGTTGTTTGCTGGTTGATTGGCCCATTGTGCAATGGTCATCCCAAACATTATTATAGGAAGAGGGATGATGGTGTACAGATTGTTGAGGATTCCTTAGCCAAAGTGAAGATAGAATATTTGTGATGGGCTAAAGATTCCTATTTTGTATCACCCTGCTGCTAGATGGTTGATTAGGAGTTAGATGGTTCCTTGTGATTTAGCCATTGCTTGGTTAAGTGGCCGTGTAGGTCCACTTGTTGTATTTCAATTCTACAGAGGCTATGCAAATGTTTCAAAGAGGCAAAAGATTAGTGAAGACTGTTTGATCTTGGCTGAATTTTGTCTTCCATTGGATGTTTTCGGGAAGCTCTGTCGAAGTGTGATAATTTTTGTCTATATTTTTTGTTTTTTGAGGTGTTGCCTCTCTTTGTTGCTATATTATTAAGGATGATTTGTCTATTGCTTTATTGTGATTTAGCTAATGTTTTGGTTAGTTTGTGTGCATGCACACCAGTTGTGCTTTAGCTGTGTGGAGGTTGTGCGGATGTTTCGAGGACTCACAACCTGCTACTCTTTAACACCTCTCAACAACGCACAACAAGAGGATTTTAATTCCATCTTCTAATTCGTATGAACTTTCGACTGAACTTACAACTTGCTTTTCTTTGTCAAAGTTCTTTACATTGGATTCTAACCTTGCACCTTATTCAATTCTCTCCCACAATGCAAGGTTCACTACTTGCAACTTACTCAAAATACCTCTGTACTATGAGGGAGTCTCTAACCTATGCTCAACACTTATTCTACTGTCAACAAATTAGAATGCAGGATTTGAAATGCTCTACTTCCAAATGATATAGGAGGGTCCAATATCAAAAGAACAAAAGAAAACTCACTGCCTATAAGAGTGCAATAGAAAAGCTAACACAACACCATAATGGACTTCGTCATAAATCGAATAAAATGCATTACATCACACTCTTTAGACTCAAAAAGACCTAATAATTTTGGCTTACATGGGCCCTTTTTGATTTAAAAGCAAACTTTACCATCAAATACAATAACTATTTACTCTACAACAAACCTTGTCACTCTCTCGACCTATGGACTTTACAGGAAATTCACTTGCTAGATGCAATCACTCATTTTGTTGCAATCATCTTTTTTCGAGTTTACTCTCTCCTACCCAAACGAAGTTCAAAATCACCTATCACTAATTCACAACAGATATTTATCTTCATGATTATTGTCTATTGCAAGAGGGGAGAATAAACAGTGGAGAAGATGAAAGGGTTCACCTTCCAACCATCATAAGATGTTGGATGCTAAGATGAAACCTTCGAAAATAAGAACCGTATATAGATGAAATGACAAACATGTCTAATATTGCATCTTAACATGCATCGAAGCAGAATGAGAGTGGGATATGGAGCTGAGTGGGATGAGCGGAGGGATGAATTCGAATTCGGGGGCTAGGCGGGAAGAGGGGAAGAGCGAAGGAGACGATTTGGACCAGATTTAGCTAGTATTTCGAGAGTGAAAAGGCCCAATATTGGTGCGAAAGATAGGTGTACCCTATGTTTTGAAGCTGAATATTCTAGTTGGGGTTCGTCAAAGGAAACCAAAGCGGATGATTTGCTGAATCTAATAAACAGATATGTAGGATTTAGCTGTGTTTGGTGGGACTATGGACTAGTTGAATCTCCAGTGTAATCCTCCAAAAAATTGATTTGCCCACTAGGCGGGAGAGAATTAGAGTTGGACCTTGGTGTGCACCAAATATTGGAGTGAAAGAACCTGGGTGGGATCTGAAAAAAAAGCCAGAGTAAAAAATTAGATGATGCTAAGTGGTAGATCCACAGATTTAAGACTGTGTCTGGCAAGACGTCGTACTGACGGAATACCTGCAATAATCAACCTCCTTGCGTACAGGGGATGTTACCTCCTTGCGGTAGATCTACTGGACTTCTTCTGTTCCAAGTAAGATAATGGTTTGGTGGAAGTTTACTGTTGAGAGCTTGTTTCATCTTGAAGGAAAATTACCCCATTTCAAGGGCGGGGAGGTATTGTCTTCCTGTTATGCTCATTTTTGATCTTGGTTTACCCTATGGGAGTCTGTTTCACACAACTTGTTGGCTGTTTATTTATTTGCCTCTCTTGTTGGTTAAGGAAGCTGTGTTGTTTTTCTTGTTATCATTTATTTTCTACCATGTACCAAGTTGTTACGACTGTTGAGGGCTCGTGTATCTAGTTTTGAGATCCAAGGGGAGTCTATCACCTTTTAATTTGATGTGAACAAGATGACATGGACCAATGTTTTTGAGGGTTCGAAGGTGGATGTTAGAGGACTCTTCTTCGAATCTCTGTACCTTCACGGGGCTATAAATTTGTGGGCCTTGATGGAGGAAGTTAGAGGATTCTTTGTCAAAACTTTCAGGGTTGGGGTGGATGATAGAGTAATCTACCCCTTCCCTCCTGTGGATTTCAAGAGCATTCCACTTTGTTGTCTTTCCGAGAAGGGTGGATGTTGGAGGATTTCACCCATCTCTTTCGGTTTCTGGGGTTTGCCTTAATATCTGTGTATAGTTTGTTGGTTGATTGGCCCATTGTGCAATGGTCATCCCAAACACCATTATAGGAAGAGGGATGATGGTAGACAGATTGCTGAGGATTCCTTTGCTAAAGCGTAGACAACGCTGATTTATGATGGGCTGAAGATTCCTATTTTCTATCAAGTTGCTCCTAGATGGTTGATTACGAGTTGGATAGTTCCTTGTTGTCATTCAACCATTGCTTGGTTGAGTGGCCATTAGATCCACTCGTGTTTCAATTCTGTAGAGGCTATGCAGATGTTTCAAAGAGGCTGAAGATTAGTGGAAGACTATTTGATCTTGGCTGGATTTTGTCTTACAATAGAAGGTTTGGGGAAGGTCTGCCAAAGTGTGACAATTTTTGTCTATATTTTCTGTTTGATGAGTTGCCTCCCTTTGTTGCTAGATTGCTGATTCTGATTTCCCTGTTGCTCTGCGGTGATTTAGCTACCTTTTGGCTTAGTGTGTGTGCATGCACACTAGTTGTGCTTTTGTTGTGTGGAGGTTGTGAGGACATTTTGAGGAACGTTCCAACCTTATTGTTGTGCTTGACATGGTTGTGGGACCCTTAAAATGCTCTTGTTGTGAATCACGTTTGTGGGATGTCTAAACCCTCTTCGTTGTGGGACCGTTCTTCAAATTCCGCCTTCTTGGTTGTGGGTCTAGTTATCAAAACCCTCACTTGTTCGATTAATAGCTCAGGGTTCAAAAGCATTTATCTTATTTAATAAAAAAAAACATGTATCCAAGCATCAACATGTGACACTTGGTATATCTTTGTGGGTGGATATTAACTTGCCAAAGTATTTTGTAATGACTCTTCTGACATGCCAATTGCTTAATAAATTTTTGCATGATTATCTTTGAGACCTGACAATTTTATCACACTTGGAGATTCCAAGAATGGTCTCATGTGGTGTTTGAAATACCACAATTAATACAAATAGGTGTCACTACAATGATACTTGAAAAGGGTCTTCTTTGACATCTGAAATGTCCACACTATTTTTTGTACAGAGGTGTCATTGCAACAATATGTGAAAATGGTCTTCCTCATCCCTTCCATATCACATAAGTTGTTTGAAATACCACAATTAAGACAAATAGGTGTCACTACAATGATACAAGCTATATAACTCCATTCAAGTATATCCTTTTTTTCTTCTTCTACTTCATCCATTGCTTAGGCAATATAACATATTACCAAATCAGCATTACTTTTGACCACTTTTTGACATACAAATTCTTGGTTGGTTGTGGATTAATCTCCCTCTCTTGTTGGGAAATGGAGAAAGCTTGGTTGTTTTTTCTGTTATCTATTTTCTACTATGTACCAAACTGTTGCTAGACTGTTGAGGGCTCGACTAAGTAACTTCGACATCCAATGGGAGTCCATCCAATTTGTATTTGATGTGAATCCCATGACTTGGGCCAATGTATATCAGGTTTTGAAGGTGGTTATTTGTGTACTCATCTTCGAATATCTCTACCTTCAAGTGGCTAGAAAATTGTGGGCGTTGATGGAGAAAGTTAGAGGATATCTCGTTAAAACTTTTGGGGTTTGGGTGGATAGAGGAATCTAGCCTTTCCCTCTTTTTGTGGATGTTAGAGGATTCCACTTTGTTGTCTTTCCGAGAAGGGTGGATGTTAGAGCATTTGACCTGTCTCTTCCAATTTATGGGGTTTGTCTTAAAAATTCTGTGTTGTTTGTTGGTTAATTGCCCCATTGTGCAACTGTCATCCCAAACACCATTATAGGAAGACGGATGATGGTAGACAAATTGTTGAGGATTCCTTGGGTAAAGCGGAGACAGAGATTATTTATGATGGGCTGAAGATTCCTATTTTGTATCAAGTTGTTGCTAAATGGTTGATTATGAGCTGTATGGTTCCTTCTGATTTAGCCATTGCCTAGTTAGGTGGCCGTGTAGATACACTGGTTGTGTTTCAATTCTGCAGAGGCTATGCTGATGTTTCAAAGAGGCAAAATATTAGTGAAGATTGTTTGATCTTGGCTGAATTTTGTCTTGCAGTGGATGTTTTAGGGAAGCTCTGCGAAAGTGTGACAATTTTTGTCTATATTTTATGTTTGATGAGGTGTTGCTAAGGATGATTTGCCTATTGCTTTGCTGTGATTTAGCTACTGTTTGGGTTAGTGTGTGGGCATGCACATCAGTTGTGCTTTAGCTCGGTGGAGGTTGTGTGAACATTTCGGAGGATTTTAACTCCTTTTCGTTCAATCATTTTCAACTCAACAATTGTAGACCTTTTGAACTGAACAACCTCTAATGACATTTTTCTCTTTCGTATGAACTTGGATTTGAACTTACAACCTGCTTTTCTTTCTCAAAGCTCTTTACGTAGGATTCTAACCTTGCACCTTACTCAATTCTCTCTCACAATGAAAGGTTCACTACTTGCAACTTACTAAAAATACCTCTGTACTATGAGGGAGTCTCTAACCGATGCTCGACACTTATTCTACTGTCAACAACTTTTAGCAATGCCAAATTTGAATTGCTCTGATTGCAAATGATATAGGAGGGTCCAATATCAAAAGAACAAATGTTAACTCACTGCTGATTAGAGTGCAACATGGAAAAGCTAACACATAACACGATAATGGAAAACATGGCATTCATCATTAATCTAATTAAATGCATTACATGACATTCTTTAGACTCAAAAGATGTCATAATCTTGGCCTACATGGGCCTTCTTGGATTTAAAAATAAACTTTACTATCAAATACAATAACTTGTTATTGTGCAACACACCTTATCAGTATCTCGAGCTATGGAATTTTCAAGAAATGCTCTTGCTATATGCACTTGCTTACTTTGTTTCAATCATCTCTTTTTGAGTTTACTCTCTACTACCCAAATGATGTTCAAAATCACCTATCACTAATTCACAACATATATTTATCTTCATGATTATTGTCTATTGCAAGAGTGGAGAATAAACAGAGGAGAACATGAAACGACTCATCTTCCAACCATCATAAGATGTTGGATGCTAAGATGAAACTTTTGAAAAGAAGAACCGTAGATAGATGAGATGACAAACATGTCTAATATTGCATCTTAACATGCATCCAAGCAGAATGAGAGTGAAATATGGTGCTGAGCAGGGGGAGTGAAGGGAGGAGGGGGAGAGCAAAAGATTTAGCTTGTATTTCTAGAGTGAAAAGGCCTACTGGGTCAAAAAGAACTAGTGCGAAAGACATGCATACCCAATGCTCTGAAGCAAAAGATTTTGGTTGGGGTTTGTTTGAAGAAACCAAAGCGAATTTTTTTTCGAATATAATCAGCAGACATTTATGTTTCTAACTTAGTTTGGTGGGACTACGGAGTGGCAGAATCCCCAACATAATCCTCCAAAAATTTGGTTTGCCGTTTGGGCAGGAGAGAATTAGAGTCGCACCTTGCCATGCACCAAATATTGGCGTAGAAGACCCTAGGTGGGATCTAAAAGAAAGACCCAGAGCAAAAGATTGGATGACCCTAAGCGGTAGATCTGCAAATTTAAGATTGTCTCTGGGAAGATGTCGTATTGATGGAATACCCGTAAAAAAAAAGTGGTATTATCTATGGGGATTAAGAGTAGAAGTGATGCTACCTCCTAGTGGAAGGTCTACTGGACTTTGACTGTGTTAAGTAAGATAATGCACTGGTGGAAGTTTAGAGTCGAGTTTTTATTTCATCTTGAAGGAAAATTACCCCATTTCCAAGGTAGGGAGGTATTGTCTTCCCTTTATGCTCTTGTTTTATCTCAATTTTATACTATGTGAGTTTGTTTTAGACAGCGTGTTGATTGTTTATTTATCTCCCTGTCCTGTTGGGAAAGGGAGTAAGTTGGGTTGTTTTTCCTGTTATCATCTATTTTCTACCATGTACCAAGTTGTTACATTGCTGAGGGCTTGGGTATTTAATTTTGAGATCCAAACGGAGTCTATCACCTTTTAATTTGATTTGAACAACATGACTTGGACCAATGTTTTTTAGGGTTCGAAGGTGGATGTTAGAGATCTCTTCTTTGAAATTCTCTACCTTCACGGGCTAGAAATTCCTGGGCCTTGATGGGGGAAGTTAGAGAATTCTTCATCAAAACTTTCAGGGTTTGGGTGGATGATAGAGGAATCTACCCTTTCCCTCCTGT
Organism: Torreya grandis; assembly: GCA_037957365.1. Classification (NCBI taxonomy): domain Eukaryota; kingdom Viridiplantae; phylum Streptophyta; class Pinopsida; order Cupressales; family Taxaceae; genus Torreya; species Torreya grandis. The sequence continues at coordinate 1,202,646 of JARHVA010000360.1, forward strand.
GGATGTTAGAGGATTCCACTTTGTTGTCTTTTCGGGAAGGGTGGATGTTAGAGGATTTCACTCGTCTTTTTCGGTCTCTGGGGTTTGTCTTGAAACCTGTGTGTAGTTGGTTGATTGGCCCATTGTGCAATGGTCATCCCAAACACCATTATATGATGAGGGGTGATGGTGGACAAATTGCTGAGGATTCAAAGCTGATTTATGATGGGCTGAAGATTCTTATTTTCTATCAAATTTCTCCTAGATGGCTGATTATGAGCTGGATAGTTGCTTGTCAATTAGTCGTTGCTTGGTTGAGTAGCAGTTAGATTGACTGGTTGTGTTTCAATTTTGCAGAGGCTATGCACATGTTTCAAAGACGCTGAAGATTAGTGGAATATTGATGCTAGTTTGATTTTGTCTTGCAACGGAAGGTTTTTGCAACTCTGCCAAAGTGACAATTTTTGTCCGTATTTTCAGTTTGATGAGGAGTTGCCTCCCTTTGTTGCTAGATTGCTGATTCTAATTTGCCTATTGCTCTGTCGTGATTTTACTATCGTTTGGCTTAGTGTGTGTGCATTGACACTAGTTGTGATTTAGATGTGTGGAGGTTGTACGGACATTTCGAGGAGCCTTCAGACCCTATTGTTGTGCCTGAGATGGTTGTGGGACCCTTAAAATGCTCTTGTTGTGAATCACGTTTGTGGGATATCTAAACCCTGTTGGTTGTGGGACCATTGTTCAAATTCCTCCTTCCTGGTTGTGGGTCCAATTATCAAAACCCTCACTTGTCTAGTTCATAGCTCTGACTTCAAAAGCGTTTATCCTATCTAATTTAAAAACATGTATCCAAGCATCAACATGTGACACTTGGTATATCTTTGTCGCTGGAAATCAACTTGCCAACTTTTCTTGTAATGACTCTTCTGACATGCCAATCGTTGAATAAATTTGGGCATTATTATCTTTGAGACCTGCATATTTTATCACACTTGGACAATCCAAGAATGGTCTCGTGTGGTGTTTGAAACACCACAATTTCTATAAATAGGTGTCGCTACAATGATACCTCAAAAGGCTCTTCTTTGTCATTTGAAATTTCCACACTATTTTTTGTATAGAGGCGTCACCGAAACAATATGTTAAGATGGTCTTCCTCATCACTTCAATATCACATAAGATGTAGCCTAGTTATGTGTAGCTTAGTGTGTGTACATGCACACTAGTTATGCTTCAGCCTTGTGGAGGTTGTGCGAACATTTCGAGGAGACAAAATATTATCGTAAAATGGAAAACATTTCGAGGACACAATAATGGAAAATGTGGCATTTGTCATTAATCTAATAAAATGCATTACATCAGTCTCTTTAGACTCAAAGATGTTATAATCTTTGCCTACATGGGCCTTGGATTTAAAAGCAAACTCTACTATCAAATACAATAAATATTTATTCTACAACACACCTTATCACTATCTCAACCTATGGACTTTACTAGAAATTCTCTTGCTAGGTGCACTCACTCACTTTGTTGCAGTCATCTCTATTCGAGTTTACTCTCTACTACCCAAACGAAGTTACAAAGTGGAGAAGATGAAACGGTTAGCCTTCCAACCATCACAAGATGTTGGATGCTAAGATGAAATTTTCGAAAATAAAAACTATAGATAGATGAAATGACAAACATGTCTAATCTTGCATCTCAACATGCATCCGAGCAAAATCAGAACATAATATGGAGTTGAGTGGGAGGAGCGGACGAAGGAATTCAAATTTTTGCGTTGGGCGTGAAGAGGGGGAGAGCGAAGGAGACGATCCAGACTAGGATCTAGATGGTATTTCGAGAGTGAGAAAGCCCATTGGGCCAGAAAGAACTATTGTGGAAGACGGGTGTGCCCTAAGTTCTTATGCTGAAGATTTCGGGTGGGTTTTGTCAAAGGAAACCAAAGTGAAAGATTTGTCGAATCTAAGCGGCAGACACTTGTGTTTTAAAATGTGTTTTGTGGGACTATGGAGTGGTGGAATCTCCAACGTCATCCTCCAAAAGTTTGAATGGCTCGTTGGGCGGGAGAGAATCAGAGCAACAACTTGGCGTGCACCAAATACTAGAGTGGAAGACCCGGGATGAGATTTGACAGAAAAACCCAAAGCAAAAGATTGGCTGACGCTAAATGATGGATACTCAAATTTAAGACTGTGTTTTGCAAGACATCTTGGCGGAGTAACCACGGCTAAAAATTGGTATCCTTTCGGGGGATTCAGAGTAGAAGTGTTTCTACCTTCTGGCGGCAAATCTACAAGTCTTCTATTGCGCTAGGTAAGACAAAGGACTGACGAAAGTTTAGAGTCCAGAGCTTGTTTCACCCTGAACGAAAATTATCCCATTTCAAGGGCAGGGAGTAGTCTTCCTTTTATGCTCCTGTTTTATCTTGGTTTTATCCTATGGGAGTCTGTTTCACACAGTCTGTTGGTTGTTTATTTATCTCCCTCTTCTTTCTGGAAAGGGAGGAAGCTTGGTTGTTTTACTTGTTATCATCAATTTTCTACGATATACTAAGTTACTGCGAGATTGCTGAGGGCTCGACTATCTAACTTCGATATCCAGAGGGATTCTATCTCCTTTTCATTTGATTAGAACCCCATGACTTGGGCTAATGTTTTTCAGGGTTCTAAGGTGTATTTTAGAGGACACTTCTTCAAATCTCTCTACCTTCGTGGGTCTAGAAAGTTGTGGGCCTTGATGAAGTTAGAGGATTCCTTGTCAAAAATTTTGGGGTTTGGGTGGATGATAGAGGAATCTACCCCTTCCTCATTTTGTGGATGCTAGAGGATTCCACTTTGTTGTCTTTTCGGGAAGGGTTGATGTTAGAGGATTTCACTCATGTCTTCCGATTTTTGGGGTTTGTCTTAAACCCTCAGTGTTGTTTGTTGGTTGATTGCCCCATTGTGCAACAAACCCTATCCAACTTTCTCGACTTATTGAGTTTACTAGAAATTTGCTTGATAGATGCCCTTGATGGCCTAATCTTCCCTCCATGTAGATTAACTGACCAATCATTTCTATAAATGGGATCCAAACCTCCTATGATGAGATTGATTGTTTGATCTAGTCACCATTGATCCGCCATACCCCATCTTGCCTCCATGCATGGGGAGAATACTTATCCCAGCCATGGGGAAATCCCCCCATTCACCAAGGAATATACCCACAAATCAAGGGAAACAAAAACGTCCCACAATCTCTATTGTGGTCAATAACCCACCTCATTTTATTAGTACCCTCAATTTGGCATCGTCACACTCTAGTACCGCCAATGCAATATTGTCACCCTCCCTTATAAGCATTCAACCCCCATGGAGACGAGAACAATAAGTATCCCCTACCAAATATAAATGGATCTTCAAACACCTCTACCTTCAATAGAGGTAGTCAACCTTCATAGAAAAAATCAAGTCACTGGGTAGCTAGCCTTGCCTCACTATTGAGCTATCCACCCACAATGGATAGAAGCCCCCACCAAATTGCCCGCCTCCAATCAAGAGTCATCGTCCCTAATCTTGTCTCCTTATATAGAGGGAACCTAACTAATCCATCTCACCCCAAGAATGACATATATCACGAGACTTTCATATCATATCCATAGTAAACATACCTTGTATGCAATGGTAATGATTTATTGACAACTTCAAATCAGGTATACAATAGAATTATTTTTTGACACACTCCTATCATGTATATAACAATAGTATCTCATTACACTCAACATACTCATGTTGTCTTTCGAAATGGAGTACACTTTAGTAACATACCCTATTCATTACCCAGGTACATAATTTAAAAATAAATAAAAAATTTTGGTGAAAAGAAACTTGATGAAAAAGCACAAACTTGTAACCACCGAGAGCTAGAGACATGATGCACATCACGTGTATCATATGTGCAAATATATACTTTGGACCTTCGCTATCGATTCCAACGTGTTATTATGTGAGAATCTTATGACGCAAATGGATTAGGGGGCTATCAATTCCATGTGGTCTTTTACTTCTCAAATGCCTCTAGTCTAACGGTCGTACGCCACATGTGGGATGCATTTTCTAAACTGGATGGAAAATAGTGCAATGTTAGTTTCAATAAATTGAGGTTCTCGATTGTTCAATATGTGCGGAAGGTAGATAACTGCTCTTTAGTCCTCAGCAACACACTCATGGGCCAAGTCGAAGGAGCAAAGCTTGTTGCTGAATTATGAAATCAAAGTTTTTAGCACAATGTACTTGAGGATCCTAAACTCGCTCATCTCTGCATTACCATCTTCCGTAATGTATGTGCCTTTTATTCAAATATACAACAATATGACTTGTCACCCCATTTTCTCCCTCTAATCAAAATACAACAAGTCTATCTCGACCATATGTTTAGATAACAACAAATGGCTTGCGTGTGAACTCACCTACCCTTACAAATACCCCAAAAACGCGGGAGAGGGAATATGCTCATCTTCGGCCTTGGTCTCCTTACTGGAGGAACCCAACCATTCCATCATCTAGGGAAGGAAGTGCAGATCTTTTGTGGTAGTGGGCATTATTACGATGAGGTGAACAATCACTTCAATTTGTTACTCTTCTCTAATCTGGATGATTACAATTGGGGCTATTGGGTCCAGCACCTCTCTAGACAAGAATGTTTTTTGTCTTTTAGAATTGGCCTTAATTTCCATAAGCATATGAATATCCCCATTGTAAATATCATGGTCTAATTATTTCAATCTTATTCTCGAGTCGATCATTTTGTAGAGACATTTAGAGGGAATTGCAACCTATCAAGATGCTCCCAAGGATCATGACATAGGGCGTCTACTCAAGAAGATATAGACTTGATGCATGAGGAAACACAATGTTGGGCTGAGTTGGTGGAAATAAAGAATGGCACCCCTTATCTCTTGTGCTAACACTCCCAAAGAATAGATTAAAGAGCAAATCAATGGGGAACAGATTGAAGATTGAATACCAAATATATGGAACATCTTGAATTACCAGGGTGAGCTATGGAACATTTTGAATTACCAATGTGAGCTTTGGAACATATCGAATCACCAGATTTGTAGAACGTATCAAATTACAAAAATGAACTTTTGTACATATTGAATCAATATAAAGGAGATTATGATCGAGTTATATACTTGACAAATAGAATAATATATAATATTATTTAGGGTAACACACCTCTCACCCAAATATTTCTTTTTTTGTCGGGGAAACAATCTGCTTAGTTCTTTACTCGGGCAAACTAACTACTTACTCATATAGTATCTCTTCAATCGAGGGGCATATGCTCTCACTCATTTCAATTTTACAACTGAGCACAACTGTCCAAGCCCCATAGATAGGATATGGGTCGACTTCCACCGGTGAAGCTTAACCAACATACAAAAATGCTGTTCGACAATAAATAGAACAATAGATCAACATATTTCAATATGCGTGCGCAGTTGGATTGGTAGCGGCACATCGCAAGGTCTAAACTTGTTGACAGAGCAAAATTTTTAGTCGATAGTAGTGGACAACCAACATTAATGCGTGTTGGTTATGCTTTGACACTTCCACCTACCTTCTCTCTTGATAGATCACCCCACCACCTTCACTATTCACTAGACATCAACCTTACTCTACATCCATTCAGCCGATAAGACGAGCATATATACTAGGTATAGTGGATATCGGCTAATCAGATGGATGTAGGGAGTGTGCTTCGTCCTCCCTTATCCTTTCGGTAGACGAAACGAAGTGGCTAACGAGATAGTGTCCAAACTATCTATATATCTCTAACAAAATGAAGTGCCCTATCTATTCTATATATCTCTAGCAAAACGAAGTGCCCTATCATTTCGATATATCTCAAACAAAATGACGTGCATATTTACACATCTATAGTCAAGTCGCCCACCATCTATTAGATCTGTAAACTATGACCAACCAGCACCCACATAACTGCATACGTCTCCGCTTTCCCCTTTTTTACCCCAATTACTAGTTCTAGTGCTAGTCGAGATAGAGGTTTTTTGCCAAGAGACACAATTATGTCCAAAAATATAGTTACAAAGAGGCGAGACCTAGGGACACAAAGCCTTTTGATATGGATGGCTGACACCAAACACTGTTATGTTATTGATTGACTCCACCGCCTCATCGCATTATATAAATCATAACGAATGTGATTCCTTCAGTTTTTTACTCAATTGCTTCCATTGGATAGGTAGGTTTACTTACCCTATATCTATATAGGTCAATACCCTTAGATTTGAAGTCATTAAGGAGGACAGGAGGCTCTCCAAATCTACTGCCTTGTCCTCCAATTGGCTCTCCAAATCTACCGCCTTGTCCTCCAATTAAGATCTATAGGGCCTTACTATAGAATAGAATGACCTATATATAGTTGGAAGGTGGTATAAAAGAACTAGATAAGATAATTCATATAGGGGTGTAGGTTGGGTGTTGTTGAGGTTGAAAAATCAATTATACCAATGGCCCTACCCACTATAATATGAGTGGTGTCCCAATGTGACTATATGAGTTTGGTTTGACTCTTGTCTATTTATGCCCATGCTCTGCCCCTGGGGGGATGGGGGGTGGGTGGAGAGGTGTTGGTTTACGTCAATAAACCTTACTATAAATAGCTGATATATATAGCTAGTTGGCTTGGCTTAGTGGGGGCTTGCCCCCCCCATATATTTATTTGGGCAAGGAGATCCATGTATTATATAGAGAAGTATCACTTATGGTTGAGAGAAATAGAGACTAGAGATGTGCACTTGGGCTGGCTCACAATTAGTTGCCCATATCTATTATAATTATAATAGGTAGGCAAGGGAGTTCTTTAGACTAGCTATGTAGTGTGGCACAATTATCTAATTCTAGACTATTACTATTAACGGACTATGTTGTTGTTGTAACATCTATGCTAGAACTCTCTAGATATGGATATAGATGCTTGTCTATCAGCTGTAACGTATTGCTAGAAGGGAGTCTACTCTAAGTTGGAACTTCTTGCCGACTATAGGTTATAGGTCTGCCCATCTATCGCCTATAATCTATTGATAGTAGCGAGTCTACGTTAGGATCACTCTCCATATATAGATATATACCCATCTACTAGCTATTTTTTGTTGAATGGTATGCTAAAAACACTTTCTGACTATACCTATATATAGCTGCCCATTTACCGACATATATTATATAGCTGCCATCAATGAATTGTAAAGGAGACATCATAGCGGAGAGGGGAGCAAGGGGAGAAGGCTATATTTCTTGGTATTGATAGGGGAGAGTAGAAGCTCGAACTCTTTTCTCTCTCTCTCTCTCTCCTCGGGGTCTCAAAGTATGCATAGTAAGATAGTTTCATCTGTAGTGGTAGAGCAAATATATTGTAGCATACCATAGGTAATGGGTGAGGTGGTGTGACCAAATGGAAGATAGGGTATGGGGGCTGATAGATAAGTCCCTTGGTGTAACTAAACTGTAGATAAGGTTACATTGATCTTGATTAGGGGATAGGTGAGTATAGATCCATTTGGCCTACCCTCATCAAAGTATAGGCCAATTGAGTGGATAAACCTTTGCCTCTGCCTTAGACATTTCCTGTCTTTAGTAGCCCTGCCTCTAGGGAGCTTGATTCATACTGTGAGGGAGAGATCTATTGGCATGGAGTTCAGGACTAGTCGAATTATTCTATCTCTATTCTACTCCACTCACTAAGGTAATTGAGGAGGAAGTGCCCGTAAATATAATATATAATTACAATCACTTAGCTTGGGTACTAAAAACCTAGAACCCTGTAGAGTAATTTTTACTATAAGTCGTATTTAATTTATTTTTTGGTTTGAGCACTGCATTTTTGGTTCCTGCATTTCCTTGGACGTCGCGGCAGAGTTTTGGAAAAGAGGGCGAGTTCATTTTGCCTAAGTGTCGAAGTGCAGCGGAAGCTGCCAAGTGTCGTCCTCCAAGCACAGGTCCTTTTCCCTTTTTCTGTTTCTTTCGTTTCAATTTTTGGCCTAAGTATCAAATTCGAGCGAAAGCTGTCGAGTGTCGCTTTTCGAAACACGGAGACGGCCAGCTGTCACTCTCCGAGTCCCCTTTTGTAACTTTCGGGAAGGCCGCGGAATGTGCCACGTATCTAGTAGCAGTTAAGCAGAACGTACTATGTGTCAGTATCCGCGTCTCATAGAGGCACCTGCGTTTCATTCTACCTTTTTGATAAAGACTTTCAACGAGCTAAGCAGCAACAAAAAGTGGAAAGCGCCAGGTGGCAGTTGCGAAAGGCCCTGAACTACCTTTTTGCAGGGGAAGCGGAAGTCACCACGGGTCAGCATCCGGGAGACTTTGGTTCAATGCCTGGGTCCAATGCTTTCGTTCAACGCATGAAGGCTTCATTTCATTTTGCTAAGTGTTGAAGTGCAGCGGAGGCTGCCAAGTGTCACTCTCCAGGTCCCTTTCTACCCCATCCCCAGAGAAAGCGGGAGGCACCACATACCCCTAGCAAGAGAAGCGGAATGTGCCACATATCTTTCCGGGAGCAGCGGAAGTCGCCACGTGTCAACTTTCGAGGGACCATCTTCGACCCTGATTGCCGAATAAAGTTTTTAGTGGGTCCTGGACGTTATTTCAAAGGACTAAGGAAGCGCCAAGTGTCAACATGCAAACATTGCCACGTGCATCCGTCCCTTCGTAGAAAGTTGCTCGAGCAAAGTACATAGTGAGTTTTGTTTTGATAAAACTGCAAAGTATCGAGGAAGCGAATTGCGACAGGTGTCGAAGGCGGAGCATTCCAGAGCAGAATACAGAGAAAGCAGAAGCGGCCAAGTGTCATTTTCCGGTGCCTTCTAGACGAAAGGGAGGATTTTCATGAATTGACCAAGTCTCCTCTTCCGTTCAACAGAACAGAGTGCCCGTATACCTGTTACGGCAAAGATGGAAGGAAAGCTCGGCGAGAGTTATTCCGAGTAGATAGAACAGTGCATTGGGTAGGTTTCTGGGGCTTGCAAGAATTGAAGACGCCGTCTGTTTGTCCCCTAACATCAGAGGCAGAGTAGACATGTATTGCCATGCTGCGGTCAGAACAGCCGTCCCACTCCAGCATGGCCTTTCTTGATAAAACCAAGATACATCTGAAGCATTGAAGACGCCGTTTGTTTTGTCCCCTGTGAGTGAATCACAGAGTAAAATTACGCGGGAAAGAAAGTGATGTAAGGAGACATCTGAGGCTATAAAAGAGAAAGAATTGTAAATCTAAAAAAAATGAGGGGGGAATTTTCTCATAGTTTTAGACTTTTTAAAGTTTTTGACCAGTAATATCATTTGCTCTTGTCTCAATTTTCTTGACTTGTAAAGTTGATATAACCGTGCATGTTTCTGTGCCCTTTATGTCGCTGAATGAATTAAGGAAATTTGAGCTCCATGCCTTGGTTGGTGTTGTCTGTGTCATTTGCAAAGTAGTTTATGCTATAGATTTTCTGGAGTTGTGATTAGGAATGTCATTTGCTTTTGTCTCATTTTTTTGAATCGGAAGGTTTATATAACTGTACGTGACTTCTGTGCCTCTTATATGATTGGAAGATTCTGTTAAGAAGATTGAACACTATGCCTCGGTTGACGTTCCCTGTATCTCAGTGAAAGACTCTCCTGTTGTGAGCCTCTGTTTTTGTTATTTTAATTTTTTACATTGATCATGCACTTGTCTGCTCTTAAATGTAACTGAATCTTATAATAGTCTCACTGTGCTCAGGTTAGGATTAGGATTACACTCAGGGGCATCGCCATAGTTAGGTTTCATTTTTTGCATCTGCGTTTTTGTTTAATCTCCTGTCCCTTTTCTCCAACAACTGATACAAAAGAAGAGACTAGCTTCTCTAAAATCTGGAGGTTGTTTCAAGCTGCATTGTCCCACAGCTTGAAACTTCCCATTGTTGACTAAGATCAAGCGCAATTTTAAGTCATCAACAGTTTCTGGCACCCCCGGTGGGACCAGTCTTGAAGTTTTCTTTCAGGACCGCACGAACCAAAGAGCTACGAGGAGTTGGAGCTGTGGACCGGTCACCAGATCGCAATCTGCTACAAATCCAGGTATTTTTTTACCACATCTGGTAATTAGTCCAAGAAGAAGAGCTAACCAGTTTGTACCAGTAGCAAACATGGTAGCCCATGTACCCCCAAGAAATTACGCAAGCTGGAACACTGGTAGTCCCTTAATCCTCTCAACACCACCAGCAGTTTGGGACCCTATCTCAGTAAATGCTCTAAAAGCTCTGTCCAAATTCAGTGGGAAAGACTCAAAAACACTCGTAGAACATCTTCAAGATGTATCAGATGTCTGTGCCATACATGGTGTCACGGAGCAAAATGTGGCCTTAAAGTTGTTAGCAACGTCATTCATAGGGAAGGCCTTAGAATGGTATCGGTCTTTAACCCCAAATACCATATCTACATGGGACCAGCTCGGAGATCAGTTCTTTGAAAGATTTGTAGAGAAAGGTGACAAGTCTTCTTTATTACAACAGTTGATCACCATTCAAAGGGGACCACAAGAGGACATGACTGACTTCAACACCAGATTATAAAAAACGTGGGACAGAATCCCTGTTGCAGCTAAACCACCACCTGGTATGGCCATAGTATTCTATCTCAAGGCTTTAAATTCAGATATATCTGTTATGATTCAGTCACTGGGAGGACACACTTTGCCAGCGGCTTATGACCTTGCGGTTAGAGTTGAGAATCATTTAATTGATGCTGGAAAGATACCTCCAAAGCCTCCCATGCCTGTATTTCTAGAAATTACCCTGCCCTTACCTCAAGAAATCCCCAAAACTGTAAACCCGCCTGTGTCTGTACACTTACTCTCCATCTTCCGCGAAGCCACCGGTCCCTGTTCAGCCATCTGAGATGGATGATATCACGAGTATGCTAATGACATTCTCCAATGCGCTGATTAATATAAAGAGGCAGCAAAATACTTTCCCTAAGCCCCCTTATCAAAACTATTAAGGAAACATGTTTTCGTCCTAACCAAACCAATATTAAGGCCCTCCAAGGCAAACCAATCATTAACCAACAAATCAATTAGTTGCAATTCCCACACCCTCACAGACCCTTCCTCCCAACTCAAATAAGGAGATGGTCTCAGGCCAGAATAATTATGTGGACGATACTAATGCTTGGTGTTTCTCTTGCAACGATGCTCACACACCCAGAGATTGTCCTAGAGTTAATCTACAACAATGGGTGGCTGAGCAAAGAAGAATAGATGGTCAGTTTGCCAGTACTAGTAACAGTCAAGCCTATCAGTCTCTCGATATGCAGAATTCAGTCTTAGTGGCCCAGATGCAAGGAATGTCTTTGCAACAAGAAGAGATAGCCCCAAAACATGCTTTGTTCTTATGGGTTGAGGATGAAGAAACAGTTTTCTTGAATGAAGCATCTACCTCCCAAAGGCCAGTAGTGCAATCTGATTGTTACACCAGATCAAAGAGGAGGATGGTGGAGCAACCCGAGATTGCAAGTAGTCAGGTCAAGAATAATCTTCCATCTCAAGGGCAAAAGAACGCTGCGATTAGACAAGAAGTGCTTCAGCCGGTACAAGATCAAGGGATCCCTGTCCAGATTCAAGAAAGAACGAGATATCCTTATTTCCAAAAACTTCAGTCTTTGGGACCAATCAACATAGTGGACCAATTAAAGAAGACTCCAACGCAAGTATCTATATAGGATATCTTGGATATTCCTGAACAAAAGACACTACTGCTAGAAGCTCTGCAAGGGCAAGCGGTACCTAAATATGCTGTTACCAAAGAAGGACTTGCTGGAAAGGAAAAACTCAAAGACACGGTTCCTCCAAAGACAACAGCCTTCATAAATGATGCAGCACAAGTAAGTAAATCCAAGCCAGAGCCTTTCTATTTGACTCTAATAGTTGGAAAGAAACTCCTGCATAATGCATTGATAGATTCGGGAGCTAGTACAACTGTGATGCCCAAGCAAATAGCAGATGCTTTGAAAATAAAATATGAACCGCTTGCAAAGGGAGTTATGCAGCTAGATGGCAAAACAGTGCAAACCATTGGGAGAATTAAACAACTCCCCTTGCAGTTATACACATGTCCCAACATAATTGTCAACCAAGATATAGTTGTCATAGATATCTCTCATGTCTTTGGTTTATGTTTATCCAGAGACTTTACATCAAAAATAGAAGATATATGTCTCTTGACTGGTCTCACCTCATCCTAAGAACTAGATATAGTTCAAAGATGAAAATTCTTTCTTAACCACTGTCCAAAGACCATATTACCAACGAGCCAACAACAGGATTAGAAGCGGATCATGCCATGCTGAATAAAGAAGAAAGGATTTTTGTTGAAGAACTAGGCGACTGGACTGAGCATGATCAAGAAAAAGAAAACAACCAGTTGTTGGCTATGATGCATAGAGACCAATATGGGAACTATGACTCTACTGGTTTGGGCACGTATATCATTTTTGATGGGGACAAGGCAATCCCAAATGTTATAAGGAAAGAGGCACCTACTGCTCAAGATTCAGAGCTTTGGGCTCTAAATTTTGATGGGGCTAGAAGTAAACATGGTGCTGGAGCAGGAATTTGCCTTACTGCTCCGAATGGTGATAAGATTTTAAGGGCTATCTGGTTCCAATTTGCTTGCACCAATAATTATGCAGAATATGAATCATTAGTACATGGGCTCCTGTTAGCCAAGAAAAAGGGAATAAAGAACGTAAAAGTAAAAGGAGATTCAGAATTAGTAGTAAAGCAAATTAGGGAAAAGGCAGTAGCCAAAAATGTGAGAATGAGATCCTACAGGCATAGGATTTGGAATTTGATAGAAGATTTTGACGCTTTTAATATTAAGATAATCCCTAGAAGTCAAAACTCTGAGGCTGATAGGATGGCTCAGATTGGCTCACAGTTTAACCCAACTGGCCTATTGGTTAACAATGAGTCAATATAAGTTATAGTTAGACCGACCATCCCAGACAATGATGAAAATTGGCAAGTGTTTGAAAATAATGCTCAAGTAGTCTCTTTCTTACAAGAATCAGATGAATTTGCCGATCAGTTGCAAACTAAAATTGAAGAGGCATATGGCGATCAAATTATACAATTAAGGACTAATAAGCTCCCCAAGGGATTGATCACCTTAGAAAACTTGTTTGACCCAGAGGATGTGAGCCTGAAAAAGAAAAAGTTCCAGGTAGATTCAGAATTTTGGCACAATCCCCTTAGGTCTGCTTCCTTAGGTAACATCTTTTCAAGCTCTTGGATTATATATTGGCACAGTCCCCTGCCTCTAACCATCTTGGTGGGTCTGACCTCTACATCATATTCAAGGATCTTAGTGATCCAATTTGCTCTTTTCTCAGTAATCTCCCCCTCCATGATGTATTCTCTGACACTTGAGTGAGCTGCAAGTATCAGAATTTTGTTTTATGATATCAAATGCCTAAATTTTTTGAGAGCTTTTACCATGGTATAGGCTTGTCTTTCCACAAAATTGTACCTGGTCTCATAATCTCGGAGAGTTCTTGAGAAAAAGGCTATTGGGTGCTCCCCCTCTAGTTTGTCATTCTTTTGAGTCAAGACAGCAACAATACTTGACTCCCCTCCGTAGACATACATTACGAAGGGCATAGAAAAATCTGGGTTCTTGAGCACTGGGGCTGTTGAGATAGCCTTCTTGACCCCCTCAAAAGCTTGCCTTCTTTCTGTAGTCAACTTGAAGACTAGGTCCTTTTTTAGCAAGAGTGTCATTGGTCTAACTAAACCTGCAAAATCAGATATGAATACTGACAAAATTGATCTTCCCTAAAAAAAACTGGGTTGTTTTTTTATTTAATGGAAGGCATAGGTTTATTATAGCTGCAATTCTCTCGGGATCTATAGAAACTCTTTCTTTCGATACTATGTGCCCCAACAGTTTACCCTGAGGTACAGCAAAAATACATTTCTTGGGATTCAATGATATCCCAAAATCTTGACATTTCTCCAAGACAGATTCTAAATGATCAAAATGATCATCAACGTTTTTTGAGAAAACAGTGAGGTCGTCCAGATAGACCACAATGACCCTGTTTCTGAGTTCACCAAAGGCTACATCCATAGCTCGTTGAAAGGTGGCTCCTGCATTTGATAAGCCGAATGGCATCTTTGCATAGGTAAATGTTCTCCATTTGGTAGTGAAAGCAGTTTTGTACCCAGAGAAACCATCAAGTAAAGAAAACCTCTTTGATCCAGCCACAATTTGCAGAATTTGTTCCATGGAAGGCAAGGGATAGTGGTCTTTCAGAGATGCTCTATTTAGATCTCTGAAATCCACACACAGCCTTACATCCCCATTCCTTTTCCTAACTGGGACTAGATTTGAGACCTAGGTTGAGTGTTTGATTGAAAATATTATTTTTGAATCTAAAAGTTTATGTAACTCATCTACCATTAGACGCTGAATCCTTGGATTTACTGGCCTCTATTTCTGTCTGATGGGTTTGGACCCTTCAGTCAACTCTATTGTGTGTTGGATAATGTCTCTGTTGTATCCATGAAGGTCATCATAGCTCCAAGCTATCATTCTGTCATATCTCTGACACAATTCAATTAATTTTTCCTTTTCTTCTTTAGTTGTAGAATTTTTCACTTTTAGACTCTTTTCGTCACTCACCTCTACCTCGGAATAGTCTGCTTTATTTACCTGAAACTTTTTCTTTTTCAGGCTTACATCCTCTGGGTCAAACAAGTTTTCTAAGGTGATCAATCCCTTGGGGAGCTTATTAGTCCTTAATTGTATAATCTGATCACCATATGCCTCTTCAATTTTAGTTTGCAACTGATCGGCAAATTCATCTGATTGTTGTAAGAAAGAGACTACCTGAGCATGATTTTCAAACACTTGCCAATTTTCATCATTGGCTGGGATGGTCGGTCTAACTATAACTTTTATTGACTCTTTGTTAACCAATAGGCCAGTTGGGTTAAACTGTGAGCCAATCTGAGCCATCCTATCAACGTCAGAGTTTTGACTTCTAAGGATTATCTTAATATTAAAAGCGTCAAAATCTTCTATCAAATTCGAAATCCTATACCTGTAGGATCTCATTCTCACATTTTTGGCTTCTGCCTTTTCCCTAATTTGCTTTACTACTAATTCTGAATCTCCTTTTACTTTTAGGTTCTTTATTCCCTTTTTCTTGGCTAACAGGAGCCCGTGTACTAAAGATTCATATTCTACATCATTATTGGTGCAAGCAAATTAGAACCGGATAGCCTTTAAAATTTTGTCACCATTTGGGGCAATAAGACAAATTCCTGCTCCAGCACCATGTTTACTTCTAGCCCCATCAAAATTTAGAGTCCAGAGTCTGAATCTTGAGTAGTAGGTGCCTCTTTCCTTATAACATTTGGGATTGCCTAGTCCCCATCAAAAATGACATACGTGCCCAAACCAGTAGAGTCATAGTTCCCATATGGGTCTCTATGCATCGTAGCCAACAATTCGCTGTTTTCTTCTTCTTGATCATATTCAGTCCAGTCGCCTAGTTCTTCAACAAAAATTCTTTCTTCTTTATTCAACATGGCATGATCCACTTCTAATCTTGTTGTTGGTTCGTTGGTAATATGGTCTTTGGACAGTGGTTCAGATAGAATTTTCATCTTTGAACTGTATCTAGTTCTTAGGATGAGGTGAGACCAGTCAAGAGACATATATCTTCTATTTTTGCTGTAAAGTCTCTGGATAAACATAAACTAAAGACATGAGAGATATCTATGACAACTATATCTTGGTTGACAATTATGTTGGGACATGTGTATAACTGCAAGGGGAGTTGTTTAATTATCCCTATGGTTTGCACTGTTTTGCCATCTAGTTGCATAACTCCCTTTGCAAGCGGTTCATATTTTATTTTCAAAGCATCTGCTATTTGCTTGGGCATCACAGTTGTACTAGCTCCCGAATCTATCAATGCATTATGCAGGAGTTTCTTTCCAACTATCAGAGTCAAATAGAAAGGCTCTGGGTTGGATTTACTTACTTGTGCTGCATCGTTTACGAACGCTGTTGTCTTTGGAGGAACCATGTCTTTGAGTTTTTCCTTTCCAGCAAATCCTTCCTTGGTAACATCTTTGGATACCGCTTGCCCTTGCAGAGCTTCTTGCAGTAGTGTCTTTTGTTCATGAATAGCCAAGATATCCCATATAGATACTTGCGTTGGAGTCTTCTTTAATTGGTCCACTATGTTGATTGGTCCCAAACAAGTTTTTTGGAAATAAGGATACCTCGTTCTTTCTTGAATCTGGATAGGGATCCATTGATCTTGTACCGGCTGAGGCACTTCTTGTCTAATGGCAGTGTTCTTTTGCCCTTGAGATGGAGGATTTTTCTCCACCATCCTCCTCTTTGATCTGGTGTAATAATTAGATTGCACTAGTAGCCTTTGGGAGGTAGATGCTTCGTTCAAGAAAACTGTTTCTTCATCCTCAACCCATGAGAACAAAGAATGTTTCAGGGCTATCTCTTTTTCCTGTTGCAAGGACATTCCTTGCATCTGAGCCACTAAGACTGAATTTTGCATATCGGGAGACTAGTAGGCTTGACTGTTACTGGTACTGGCAAACTGAGCATCTATTCTTCTTTGCTCAGCGACCCTTTGTTGTAGATTACCTCTAGGACAATCTCTGGGTGTGTGAGCATCGTTGCAAGGGAAACACCAAGCATTAGTATCATCCACATAATTATTCTGGCTTGGGACCATCTCCCTATTTGAGTTGGGAGGAAGGGTCTGTGAGGGTGTGGAACTGCAACTAATTGATTTGCTGGTTGATGATTGGTTTGCCTTGGAGGGCCTTGATATTGGTTTGGTTGGGACGAAAACCTGTTTTTTTGATAGTTTTGATAAGGGGGCTTAGGGAAAGTATTCTGCTGCCTCTTTATATTAATCAGCGCATTGGAGAATGTCATTAGCATACTCTTGATATCATCCATCTTAGATGGCTGAACAGGGACTGGTGGCTTCGCGGAAGATGGAGGGTCAGTGTACAGATACAGGCGGGTTTACAGTTTTGGGGATTTCTTGAGGTAAGGGCAGGGTAATTTCTAGAAATACAGGAATGGGAGGCTTTGGAGGTAACTTTTCAGCATCAATTAAATGATTCTTAGCTCTGACCGCAAGGTCATAAGCCGCTAGCAAAGTGTGTCCTCCCAGTGACTGAATCATAACAGATATATCTGAATTTAAAGCCTTGAGATAGAATACTAAGGCCATACCAGGTGGTGGTTTAGCTGCAACAGGGATTCTGTCCCACGTTTTTTAAAATCTGGTGTTGAAGTCAGTCATGTCCTCTTGTGGTCCCCTTTGAACGGTGATCAACTGTTGTAATAAAGAAGACTTGTCACCTTTCTCTGCAAATCTTTCAAAGAACTGATCTCCGAGCTGGTCCCATGTAGATATGGTATTTGGGGTTAAAGACCGATACCATTCTAAGGCCTTCCCTTTGAATGATGCTGCTAACAACCTTAGGGCCACATTTTGCTCCATGACACCATGTATGGCACAGACATCTAATACATCTTGAAGATGTTCCACGAGTGTTTTTGAGTCTTGCCCACTGAATTTGGGCAGAGCTTTTAGAGCATTTACTGAGATAGGGTCCCAATTAGCTGGTGGTGTTGGGAGGATTAAGGGACTACCAGTGTTCTAGCTTGCGTAATTTCTTGGGGGTACATGGGCTCCCATGTTTGGTACTGGTACAAACTGGTTAGCGCTTCTTCTTGGACTAATTACTAGAGGTGGTAAAAGAATCCCTGGATTTGTAGTAGATTGCGATCTGGTGACCGGTCCACAGCTCCGACTCCTCGTAGATCTCTGGTTCATGCGGTCTTGAAAGAAAACTTCAAGACTGGTCCCACCGGGTATGCCAAAAACTGTTGATGACTTAAAATTGCGCTTGATTTTAATTAGTCAACAATGGAAAGTTTCAAGCTGTGTGACATTGCGGTTTGAAACAACCTCCAGATTTTAGAGAAGCTGGGCTCTTCTTTTGTATCAGTTGTTGGAGAAAAGAGACAGGAGATTAAACAAAAACGCAGATGTAGGAAATGAAACCTAACTATGGCGATGCCCCTGAGTGTAATCGTAATCCTAATCCTAACCTGAGCAGAGTGAGACTATTATAAGATTCAGTTACATTTAAGAGCAAACAAGTGCATGATTAATGTAAAAGATTGAAATAACAAAAATAGAGGCTCACAACAGGGGAGTCTTTCGCTGAGATACAGGGAACGTCAATCGAGACATAGTGTTCAATCTTCTTAACAGAATCTTTCAATCATATAAGACGCGCAGAAGTCACGTACAGTTATATAACCCTCTGATTCAAGAAAACGAGACAAAAGCAAATGACATTTTTAATCACAACTCCAGAGAATCTACAACATAGAATACTTTGCAAATGACACAGACAACATCAACCAAGGCATGGAGCTCAAATTTCCTTAATTCATTCAGCCACATAAAGGGCACAGAAACATGCACGGTTATATCAACTTTACAAGTCAAAAAAATTGAGACAAGAGCAAATGATATTACTGGTCAAAAACTTTAGAAAGTCAAACTATGAGAAAATTCCCCCCTTTTTTTTTAGATTTACAATTCTTTTTCTTTTATAGCCTCAGATGTCTGCTTACATCACTTTCTTTTTCGCGTAATTCTACTCCGTGATTCACTCGCAGGGGACAAAACAGACGGCGTCTTCAATGCTTCAGATGTATCTTGGTCTTATGAGAATAGGCCATGTTGGAGTGGGACAGCTGTTCTGACCGCGGCATGGCGATTCATGTCTAGTACCTTCCTTAGCGCCTGAAATTCATCATTCAATCACTTGCTTGGTCTCTCAACTGTCTACTCTGCCTCTGATGTTAGGAGACAAACAGACGGCGTCTTCAATTCTTGCAAGCCCCAGAAACCTATTCAGTGCACTGTTCTATCTTACTCGGAATAACTCTCGCCGAGCTTTCCCTCCATGTTTGCCGTAATAGGTAGACGGGCACTCTGTTCTGTTGAACGGAAGATGACACTTGGTCAATTCATGACAATCCTCCCTTTCGTCTAGAAGGCACCGGAGAACGACACTTGGCCGCTTCCGCTTTCTCTGTATTAAAATAAAACTCACTGCGTTCCTTGCTCGGGCAACTTTCTAGGAAGGGATGGATGCACGTGGAAGTCCTTGCATGTTGACACTTGGCGCTTCCTTAGTCCTTTGAAATAACGTCCGGGACCCACTACAATCTTTATTCGGCAATCGGGCTCGAAGATGGGCCCTCGAAAGTTGAGACGTGGCGACTTTTGCTGCTCCTGGAAAGATATGTGGCGCATTTCGCTTGTCTTGCTAGGGTTATGTGGCGCCTCCCGCTTTCTCTGGGGATGGGGTAGAAAGGGACCCGGAGAGTGACACTTGGCAGCCTCCGCTGCACTTCAGCACTTAGCAAAATGAAATGAAGCCTTCATGCATTGAACGAAAGCATTGGACCTAGGCATTGAACCGAAGTCTCCCGGATGCTGAATCGTGGTGACTTTCGCTTCTCCTGCAAAAAGGTAGTTCGGGGCCTTCCACGACTGCCACCTGGTGCTTTCCACTTTCTGCTGTTGCTTAGCTCGTTGAAAGTCTTTATCAAAAAGGTAGAATGAAACGCGAGTGCCTCTATGAGAGGCGGATACCGACACGTGGTGCGTTTCGCTTAACTGTTATTGGATACGTGGCACATTCCGCGGCCTTCTCGAAAGTTATAAAATGGGACTCGGAGAGTGATAGCTGGCCGGCTCCGTGTTTCGAAAAGAGACACTCGGCAGCTTCTGCTCGAATTTGATACTTAGGCCAAAAATTGAAATGAAAGAAATAGAAAAAAGGAAAAGGCCCTATGCTCGGAGGATGACACTTGGCAGCGTCCGCTGCACTTCAACACTTCGGCAAACTGAACTCGCCCTCTTTTTCAAAACTCTGCGGCGACGTCCAAGGAAATGCAGGAACCAAAAATGCATTGCTCGAACCAAAAAATAAATTAAATATGACGAGAGTAAAAATTACTCTACAGTTACTGGCGACCTCTAGGACTTTTGAGCCTGCTCAAAAATAACCTGACCTCCTGCTGGTCAAAATTTCAAAATTATGAAAATTACAACTTCAAAAGAGCTGTTAACATATGTTTAAAACACTTATTTAAAAGTAAAGCGGGAAAACAACAAAAAAACAATGCGAGAAAGGGAAATTATTTAACTATAATACATGAGAGACCCAAGTCAATTGAAATGTTTCAAATAGATTTCGTTTACAAGAATCTCTTCAGGTTCTCCTTCCATCGACTCTAGCTCGAAAGAATTCTTCTGCTTGCATGCGCGAATTCTATACGAGCCAGTCCATAGCGCCTCGAATTTGGTATGCTGATTTGTTTTGGCAGCCCTTGCATCCCATTTCAAAACGATCGAGCCCACTTCAAAATTAGGATTCGAAGTCCTTTTATCAAAACAATGCTTAACCATTCCCTGATGCTTGATCAGTGAATCATGGGCCATATCCCTCTTTTCCTGAATCTCTAGAAGTTCTGCGAGTCTAACCTGCATGGGGCCATTTTCTTCAATCTCAATTTGTTTGATCAGCTGAAGAGCAGAGATTTCCAAATTTAGGGGGATCACAGCAGACTTTCCATATCCAATTCGTACGAGGACATTTTGATCACCTGCTTAGGCATGATTCGATCAACCCATAATGCTAGATTAAGCATTTTATGCCACTCTTTGTGATGATCAGCCCCTATTCTTTTGATGAGTCTTATCAGGTTGTTGTTAGTTGATTTTGCCAGACCATTGGCTTGAGGGTAATAGTTAGATGAAGTTTTCAGATATATTTCATGTCTCAAGGCAAAGTTGGATACTTTAGACCCCAAGAACGCTTTAGCGTTATCTGAGATGATGGTACGAGGAGCCCCAAAGCGAGTAGTGATACCCCCTAGAAAATCTAAGATCACATTCTCTGTTGCTTCTTTAAGTGGGACTGCCTCGGTTCATCTGGTGAAATAGTTTGTGGCAGTTAATATCCATTTGTGACCCATACTGGACACTGGGTTTATCATTCCAATGAAGTCAAGACTCCATTAAGCAAACGGTTCATCCATAATTATAATACTGGCAGGATTGACATTTTCTAACCAGCTGATAACAGTATACAAATAAAGTAGGCTAGAAATATCCTGCCTCACTTATTTTTATGGCTGTGGTCTTTGCATAAAAATGCCCCCCTGATGTTCCATGATGCATCTCATGTAGTATCCTCTTAGCTTCAGCCTGTTCCACACACCTTAACAATTTTCCATCTGAATTTTTTTTGAAAAGGACTTGTTCAATTAAGACAAAATGAACTCCCTGTACCTATAATATCTCCTCTTGTTTCGAGGGAGTTCTTTCGGATAAACCCCATTTTTCATAAATTGAATCCGACTTGTGACCCAGGATTCTTGATCAATCTCTTGTAATTTTAGCACCGTCTCCATCTCTCTTTCTGAATCTGCTTCCTTAGGTAATATCTTTTCAAGCTCTTGGGTTATATATTGGCACAGTCCCCTGCTTCTGATCAGTGTGGTGGGTCTGACCTCTACATCATATTCAAGGATCTTAGTGATCCAATTGGCTCTTTTCTCAGTAATCTCCCCCTCCATGATGTATTACCTGACACTTGAGTGAGCTGCAAGTATCAGAATTTTGTTCCCTGATATCAGATGCTTGAATTTTTTGAGGGCTTTTACCATGGTATAGGCTTGTCTTTCCACAAAATTGTACCTGGTCTCATAATCTCAGAGAGTTCTTGAGAAAAAGGCTATTGGGTGCTTCCCCTCTAGTTTGTCATTCTTTTGAGTCAAGCCAACAACAATACTTGACTCCCCTCCGTAGACATACATTACAAAGGGCATGGAAAAATTTGGGTTCTTGAGCACTGGGGCTGCTGAGATAGCCTTTTTTACCCCCTCAAAAGCTTGCCTTCCTTCTGTAGTCCACTTGAAGACTAGGTCTTTTTTTAGCAAGAGTGTCATTTGTCTAACCAAGCCTGCAAAATCAAATATGAATTTAATAACAAAATTGATCTTCCCTAAAAAGGACTTGATTGCTTTTTTATTTAATGGAAGGGGCAGGTTTATTATAGCTGCAATTCTCTCGTGATCTATAGAAACTCCTTCCTTTGATACTATGTGCCCCAACAATTTACCCTGAGGTACAACAAAAATACATTTCTTGGGATTCAATGATATCCCAAAATCCCGACATTTCTCGAAGACAGATTCTAAATGATCAAAATGATCATTAACATTTTTTGAGAAAACAGTGAGGTCGTCCAGATAGACCAGGATGACCCTATTTATGAGTTCACCAAAGGCTATGTCCATAACTCGTTGAAAGGTGGCTCCTGCATTTGATAAGCTGAATGGCATTTTCGCATAGGCAAATGTTCCCCATTTGGTAGTGAAAACAATTTTGTACTGGTCTTCCTCTGCTAGCCAAATCTGGTTGTACCCAGAGAAACCATCAAGTAAAGAAAACCTCTCTGATCCAGCCGTAGTTTGCATAATTTGTTCCATGGAGGGCAAGGGATAGTGGTCTTTTAGAGATGCTCTATTTAGATCTCTGAAATCCAAACACAGCCTTACATCCCCATTCTTTTTCTTAACTAGGACTAGATTTGAGACCCAAGTTGAGTGTTTGATTGGAAATATTATTTTTGAATCTAAAAGTTTCTGCAACTCATCTACCATTAGAGGCTCAATCCTCGGATTTACTGGCCTCTGTTTCTGTCTGATGGGTTTGGACCCTTCAGTCAACTCTATTGTGTGCTGGATAATGTCTCTGTTGTATCATGAAGGTCATCATAGCTCCAAGCTATGACTGTCATATCTCTGACACAATTCAATTAATTTTTCCTTTTCTTTAGTTGCAAAATTTTCCACTTTTAGACTCTTCCCGTCACTCACCTCTACCTCGGAATAGTCTGCTTTATCTACCTGGAACCTTTTCTTTTCCAGGCTTACATCCTCTGGGTCAAACAAGTTTTCTAAGGTGATCAATCCCTTGGGGAGCTTATTAGTCCTTAATTGTATAATCTGATCACCATATGCCTCTTCAATTTTAGTTTGCAACTGATCGGCAAATTCATTTGATTGTTGTAAGAAAGAGACTACCTGAGCATCATTTTCAAACACTTGTCAATTTTCATCATTGTCTGAGATGGTCGGTCTCACTATGACTTTTACTGACTCATTGTTAACCAATAGGCCAGTTGCTGGGTTAAACGGTGAGCCAATCTGAGCCATCCTATCAGCCTAAGAGTTTTGACTTCTAGGGATTATGTCAATATTAAAAGCTGACTTAAAATTGCGCTTGATCTTAGTCAGTCAACAAAGTCCTAAGCTAACCTATAGGCGAGGGTGCAGTGGCACTGACCACTAATCAATGGAAGATGTGGGTTAACCATAAAGTAATCGGGCTCCGAATCTAAACATGGCTATATGGCTGGTTATGTGGAGAGATCTATGCTTTTCAGCATTTTGTATCGGGGAATAGTGGAGTAACTCAATCTAATTTCGAGAGATATAGTGTATTAGGGTTGATTATAGATCAAGTGTATATATATATATATATATGGAGCACTCCCCATTGCTATCATCCTATTTATCCATTTTGGGCGTACATCACCCCTAAATCTATGTAAGGGTTGTAGGAGCAGGAGGGTTTGCTCTCTTATGTATGGCCCTCCTTCCTTGCCCGATCATGGATTGGTCTGAGTGTAACGAGGATAGGAGTGTAGATTCTTAGTCCAAACACAACAAGGATTTCTTGGGAGATGGGTTGGTTGACCTCTATACATAAACATTTGAGAAAAGGTAGTTTAATGAGTTCGATTGATTATATAAATATAATTCCTACAGGTACTCGAGTCCTCATCTCTATATGTATCTATTCTACATGTATATAAATGCAGGTGTATATAGACCATGTTCATTGACTAAACTAAAGGATATATCTATTTTTATATAGTGTATAAAAGTCTACTATGTATGTAATGCAATAAATATATGTAAGCTTGTTCAATTGGTAGGCCCTTGTCTTTGTCTGCTTTACGAGGAAGGGGAATCTTGACAATATGTAATGTTACTCAATCGATGAAAGGACTTTAAGGGTGCTCGCTTCCTGATTGCAGAGATACAACTTGTCCCACAACTATCTATAGTTTGCACCCTACATATATATGGTAACAACCTCAACCGATAGTACACTATAATCGCCTGGACATTATATATATCTAGGTTGGGACAAGGACTTGATTGTTGGCTATATATCTAGTTGATGCTCTCTCTCTCTCTATATATATTCGATGATATAGAGTTGTTATGCTTGGGAGGATCTATTATATAGATGGAATGAAAAGTGCTCGACTAATGGGCTATATATATAGTGGGTGAGGATGTAAAGTTGGCACCCTATATATATATATTGTGATGGCTAGTCTATATCTCTTATCTATCCTATCTAGACATAGTGGGCGACTACCTTTGGTTTGAACTAGAACTAGATAGGCCTTGTTGATCTACTATATCAATGAGGAATGCCACATACAAAAAGGCCCATCGGCACCCACTATATATATATGGTAAATAGGATATAGGACATCCTCAATCTCCCCGCCTATATAGGCCTCTCCATCTATCTATATATATGCACGGTTGAGATCCTAGACTAGATAATAGCTGTGAACCCATACTGTTTCCATTTATATATAGGTGTGGCAGCTCTGGCTATATAGGCTCTTAGTTGTGTTGATGGGCTCCCTACTATATATATGCTATATGCTACTCTGTCGGTCAAGTGCCCTATATCTAGTTAGGGTGAGTTTTGCTTATAGGATCCCCTTGATCTATTGCCCGCTTTATGAGCAGAGGCAGCCCCACTATCTATTATCTATGAACTGCTTTTGAGTTGAGGCATTGCCACTATCTACAATCTATTGCTTGCTTTATGAATAGAGGCAATCTCGCTATCTATTATCATTCTATCGCTCACTTTATGAGTAGAGGTAGTCCCACTATCTACCATATATATATAGTCAGTAAGGGCCTATCTGGTTATAGTTCCCTCATCTCATATATATAAAGGGGGTCTATTTGGGTAATTGCCCGCTATCTGGGTTGTGCAATTAACAACCTATCTCTATGTGGGACTATCTATCTCCCTCTCTATCTGGGATCGACAACCTAACCTATTTGGGTTGGAATTTGGCATTCTATTTTAAGCTCCTTCATGCCTTGGCTTCTCAGTGGCTAGGGGGAGTCCCTCCATATATACAGGCCTTTCATGCCTAGCAGGAGGGGAGGGTATTTCTGATTTCGTCAAATGGATATATCTATACAGGGCTAGTGGCCATATATATCTATTTGGTGGAGTTTACCATGCATGCATGAGTGCTCTATATATCTATTTTTTTTTGGGGATTCATCGATGCCAATGGGAAGATAGGGTACCGGTATGGCTCCTATTAGATGAATATGGAAATGAGCCAAGTATAGCGAGATAGATAGTCGTGGGCAGTCATAATTAGAGGAGTATAGACAAGATAACATGTCTCATATCAACTTGTTTGGTTCCAACCCATTCCCCATATATGTAGATAGGCAGGTTAGACTCCAATGCTAGTAACTTAATGCCTGCTCTTTGTCTTTGTGGTCTTGACCCTATCTATGATATACGGGAAAACCATGGTATTGATAGCTACTACTAATATTGATGGGGTATTGAGTAAATCTTATATGGAACCTAATCTGAATGATTCCCATCTCATCATAGACTTATACCTATAGGGTTGAGGTGTCAAATATATACATAATATCTACTTGCATAATATTATGTATATAGTTAGATATCTATATACTAAAGATGAGTGGTAGCTTACTAGGATGTATATACTCGTGTGTGTGGGGCCGATAGGCGATAGATCGAGGAGGGATATATAGATAGTTGGCACCTCCTCTCTTGCCCTATAAATTGATATGCTTGATAGGCAATAGATTGAGGGTGATTTTCTATAACGAGGCCCTCAAGTTAGTAGATAGAGGACGAGGAACCCTATATATCTATTTGGTGGAGACTATCTATAGTAAATCCACACCTTATATAGATA
This sequence comes from Torreya grandis, assembly GCA_037957365.1. Classification (NCBI taxonomy): domain Eukaryota; kingdom Viridiplantae; phylum Streptophyta; class Pinopsida; order Cupressales; family Taxaceae; genus Torreya; species Torreya grandis. The sequence goes on from JARHVA010000360.1 coordinate 1,228,890, forward strand.
TAGATATATGCCAAACCTTATCTTTATATATAGCTTGACCATTGGCCCTATATATAGGACTAACACTGGAACTTAACCATATATAGATAGGGGGTTGGGGTCGAGGGCTGCTAAAGAGTTGGGATCGGCACTCCCCTGCCCCTAGAGAATAAATAATCTATTTGGGCCTCCACTTGACCCCAACCCCCTCTTCCCTACTCTCACCTTCCCCTTTATCTAGCAGTGCCAAAAGTCAGACAAGCTATCACACACAAGGCCTTTTTTAAATTCGTATAGTTATACATGAAATATTTCAATGGCCACAACTCAGTTGTTTAAATGAAGAGATAATGAGCGGGTTCTGTTTCCGAATTTGGTGTTAGGCATAAGGGGAAACTATCTCTTTCGGCTGTTATGATGAGCCCTTAAATTTCATTAAATAACTAAGATTTCCATTAAGGAACCACTATATTATTCACTTTGTGCCTCCCTTGGATGAATATCTTCTTCCCTTGGGTGAATACTTTCTTGTCATTATCTTGGAAATAATCGAGACCACGGGAATGTTCAAGGAAACGAAATGTGATTGAATCTTCACGTTAACTCCACCTGTAAACGAAGGGCTGAGTGAACAACACTTCTCTGCATCTGATAGGTCCCTTAGTGGACAGCTTAAGGGGATCAAGCAGACCTGTCAATCAAAATGAGAAACATGTACTGCATATTCACCTGGGTTTAGGAACAAGAACCCTATAACCATACCAACATCACTTCTCTGCATCTGATAGTGGCCCTAATTCTTGCGCTCCGACTTCTTATATTGATTGTAACCTTATTCACATACCCCCACATCTCCTAGTGACCATTCAATGAAGTATAGTTGTGCCCTTATTCATATAATCTTGTACCATATTTTAATTTTAATTTTTAAGGTACATCTTGGCTGGTTTGGAAAGAAAACTCTGTGAGAACATATATCGGAATGATACATGGACCTTGATACTTAAGATTAGAAATCAAAATTCTTGTAATTGTTTAAGCTGGTATTTCCTACCAAATGTATTTCACGGTATTGATAGAAGAGAAATAAATTTGTTCTCAGAGACAAGGACCAAGCCTTCATTTACTTCAACTTTGAAGTCACTGTCAACAACACTATTCTGTGTGTCTATCCAGCCTCAGTTCGATGAAGATTAGACATGGAACTTCCTTAAAAAACAAAGTGGGACTTGAAAACCAACACATAGATCATGTTTATGATCATATAAACATTGAACTAGTTTCAACTGTACATGATCCTTGTACACGGTGGGACTTGAATGAACCCAAGCAATAAATATGTTGGTGTTCACCTGACACCTAGCAGCAGTTACATGGTCTCTGTCGCCAGTCTATGTATGAATATTGTCCTCCAAGATTGTTTAGATGAAGTTTAAATGATGGATACATTAGTCTTTTGATGTCATTTTGCTGATGTCCTCCCTAAATATTAACTTTTCAATTCAGATATGCAGCAGCATTTTACCTATGAATTTTTTAGGTTCCAAACTTCTTGATGAATACATCATTATTTGTGTTCAGTTATGCAACAACTTTTTACTTATGTTGTAAACTGGCCTTGGTAGCCTTCCCTCTCTTGGATTTAATTGTAATCCTGTTATTGATATATGGAAGGATTCTCATGGGATTGGCTACTAATTTGTATACAGAATGCAATAAAATAGGCACCATTGTAGATCAGGCTTTGTCCTCCATTAGAACAGTCTATTCCTTTGTGGGAGAAAAGAGAACAGTAGAAAAATACTCAGTTGGTTTGGATGAATTGATGAAGCTATGGTTAAATAGGGACTGGCAAAAGGTTTGGCCATTGGTAGCAATGGAGTTTCTTCTACCATCTGGGCATTCATTGGAGCATATTCAGCATTGATTGCAATCCATAGAGCAGAAATTGGTGAAGAAATTTGTTGAAAAGACACAAAGCCTTTCAAGATGATCACTGATTGCACAGCCAATAATTATCTTTTTACATGAGGCGAGAAATCATCAGGGCCTTTTTACAAATAGTTAGTGTGCTCTTTGTAAACACTTTACAAATATCTCTATTAGGTGGTCACAGCTACAACACCTGATAAAAAAAAATTTCCCGTTATTATTTGATTGATTTCCATACCCTTTTTCCAAGCTTCCATTTTTTCACATGCTGGGAGGAGTCTGACAGAGGTTATTGAGCTTGTATACACATCTTCTATATTACAATGGATTTCAACTTAATGAGGTATGCTCCCCTAATCAATAATCCAGTCTCGATTGCAGTCATTGTTGGAGTGTACCAAAGGCCTTTACTATTCTATTCCAAAGATCTAAGCTCCTAAAGGGAGGATGAAAAAAAAAATAGCATATGGGACAAGTGAAAATCCATTACGGAATTTTCTATTATGTGATTCTGAGTGCATATTTTATTGATAAAACAGTGCACCAAAAGATCAATACCTCTGAATTGCACAATGTGTGAAGCAAAACATCCTCTTATACCACATGTTCTATCGAACACCTTCGTTTTGGCATTTCTAATCTATATCAAGCAGCCCACAAAGCAAACACCGAACAATATTGAGGGAAAAAGGCTGGACAACTCTTTATCCTACTATCTCCTACACCTGGAAACTTCATGTTTCCAGATTCTGAAGGTGAAGCGTAGTTTTCTAGTTGTATGGCTAAAGGGTTGCCAATAAAGGGTGACAATGCTGGAGATTGCTTAGCCCCCCTTTGCCAAGTTTTAATACTAAAGGATTTGATTATGAAAAACCTTGCTTCACCTTATCTGGAGAAAAATATTTATGACCAAAACTTGATAAAGTTCCTGGATCTGTCTGGATCACTAGCGGTGCATTGAATATATAGACGAAAAACAAAGTATTACAAACTACCATAGCTGCATACTCTAGCACATTATTGCCTAAAAAGGGGGTAAAAGGCGTAGAAGGAAAACTAGTAGCAAGAATAAATTTGTAATAGCTATTATGTGTTAGGTTGTCTTCCATTCTTTAAACTTGGTGTGAATGTGTTTGAGCCTTGCCAAGCCACAGTTACGCAAACCAAAGTTCCCACACAAAAAACATACACATGATCATGCAGTATCTCCTATGTGTGAGAGGAGGATACCATTGCACCCGTAAATATAATAAAGACATTTTTTATGCACAAAAGTCTTTCCTCTTTATAGTTCTGAGTTTTACAACTTTTAATTGAGAACAAAATCTTTCCCTTTGTTGCAGCCTTCAGAAATTAGCTTTATTTCTATGGAGGGAAAAGGATGAGCATAAATCATATTGGTTATTTGCCGGTCATTGCACTGCCCCATGATATTGTTTACACCCTAGTAATTGTACTAACTATTTTTGACTGCTTCAATAATTAGCCTCAAGTCCCCTTCTATGAATTTTTTCCTAGCTCTAAGCAGTACCAGTACAGAAGCTGTTTACAGCTGCCTCTGGATGTGCTGTTGGTTTTGGTTTCAGTCTCCGTCGCTGTGTAACAAAAAAAATACTTCTGTACATGGAAATTTGTTCTTTACCTCGTTTGAATGAAAATATGATAACTGCCTCCACTATTATTGTGTTTTGGCACAGCAATGTGATTTAGTTGGAAATATTTTTTCTTAATCTGAGCATACATGATTGATGTGCCTTACATTTTTGTTATAGCAAGACTGCATTGTTTTAGAGGTGGGCAAATTTTTATGTTCTAGAAGCAGTTAGAAGTGCAACTGGTCTTTCAGTGGAGAAACACTTATATGAATTACAAAAAACTGAAGAAAAATGTCAGACAAATCACATAGCACATTGCAGCCAAAGATCACCACCGTCTCACCAATCCACTTGTAGTACCCACATTCAGCAAACATTCTCCTTGTTCCTCCATGGTAATAAAAAAATTCATGTGTTAATTCATACACATCATGATACCCTTTAATCGAATTGATTTGTTTTGGGTTTCATACGAATTTATTCGCAGCTTATACATCATCATAAAGCAGAACCCAAACAAAATAATAGTGGAGGTTGCAGTGAGGAGGTGGTAATGGGAAGATATTTTTAATGTACTATAACATAATAAGATTTTTTGGTTGATTTATTTGTCTTCTCTCTCTCTTTCAATATAGCATAAAGAAATCCACGTCTGCTATACCTTCTCCGTTACTTTTTTCCTGCCAATTTTATGTTCACTTTCTTTTGCATTATTGTATTCTCACACTATAAGCTTTGCAGAAAAAACTGAAGAAAAATATCAGACAAAGCACATAGCACATTGCAGCCAAAGAACACCACCCTCACACCAATCCACTTGTAGTACCCAGAATCAGCAAACATTCTCCTTGTTCCTCCATGGTAATAAAAAATTTCACGTGTTAGTTCATACACATCATGATACCCTTTAATCGAACTGATTTATTTTGGGTTTCATACGAATTTAATCGCAGGTTATACAACATCATAAAGCAGAACCCAAACAAAATAATAGTGGAGGTTGCAGTGAGGAGGTGGTAATGGGAAGATATTTTTAATGTGATATAACATAATAGGATTTTTTGGTTGATTATTTGTCTTCTCTCTCTCTCTTTCAATATAGCATAAAGAAATGCACGTCTGCTATACCTTCTCCGTTACTTTTATCCTGCCAATTATATGTTTCACTTTCTTTTGCATTATTGTATTCTCACACTATAAGCTTTGCAGAAACAGGGTGAATCTAGTGCTTAGGTGTGCAATTCCCCAAACGGTTGTCACCATTCACTCATATTGTCCAGCACTACCCCCTCTTATTGTCAATTGGGAAATGTCATCGTCTCAATTCAGGCGGAATAGTATCTAGTCAACAATATGAATTTGCTAAAACATATGGCCTTCATTGCAACCTAGTGTATTAGAACGAATAAGCAAAGCAAGCCTTTCTTTAAGTTGTACATTCCAATCAAATTACTACCAAGATTTTTTACTATTTCTTAGTATCATGGACAATCTGATATTCTTTCTTCTTGAGAAAGTAAAGAAATGCTACCAAAAGGCATAGTAACTAATGGCTTCTAACCAATTGAGCTAATGGCTTCTTTGTATTGATAATTATTGCAAACAACCTCTACAAATCTCCCCACCACAAGTCTTCTTCAAATCCACTTGAACATAAAAGAGAGACTGAGCTGCTACTTAATCTCCTGACACTTCCATCCTCAAAATTTCATAATCCCTTGCATCTGTTCCTGTTGATTCCTCAGTGAGCCCAAACAGTGTTAAGAGTACCCAATTAAAGAAAAACGATGTCCAGATTCTATCTTTATATTTTTTGAGCAGGTCAGAGTATTGGATTCATGGCAAATGAGTTAGTTGCTAATGTATTATGATAGTTCATTATTTCAAATGAAAGGTGTAGGCGGATTGGTAAGGCGGGGACCTAAAAATTCACCTTTATGCTTATATATTTACATTGAGGTCTGTAGCACTTAGTCTTTGTGCCATATCAGATGACTTGTCATCTAGGTTCACTAATACCATGCAGAAAATCTTATACTGTTGCACATGGATATAAACGATACACCTTCATTATGATACTAGTACTCTAGACACCAAAGGCATGCCCGGTATGATAGGTCAACTTAGAGCTCAACCAATGTGAACTAGAAAGTGAACCTATAACCAACACGCTTTTAAGAGAAGCGCATATGATGATTACTTTTAGCTTTCTTTAGGCCAAATGCTCTACTTCATTTAAAGTACACATTTCCTTATCTAAATGTTGTCTCATTTAGGGTACATATAATTAAAAAAAAGGATTCTTGCATCCCGTCAAAACATGGAGGGGAATTTGCTCAAATTATTGGTATTTACCTATTAAGGGGATTCACAGATGCTGGTTGGCGCCTCCTTCTTCAGGGCAAATTATCATCACAATAAGAACACTTCCAATTTTGGAGGTACAAATGTTGAACCTTTCCTTTGTGGAGTATCAGCGATAGCCGTTTGGCACATGCCATCTTTTTTTCAGTAGCTGGCAGTAACTGAATAAAAATGTAGTTAATGTTATGCATACAAATTGTGGTATTTTTAACTTTAAATTGTAAAAGCTTAACATAAGTACATTTTAGTTATGTTAATTTTGCCGGATTGGTTTAATGCCATAGAGAATGAACTTTATGTGTTGTTCAATACATGATCTTTTAAATGTATGATACACTTGTACCGTTCCTTGCAAATGATACCATAATAATTTTAATGGCATTTCAGTCCTCTGATCTTGAGGTGATTGGTCTGACTACAATCTTTGGCAATGTCGACACCCAAGATGCCAAATGAAATGCCTTGTATGTGGTATGGAGCTTGTGTTATAATTTTTGTTACATTCAGATTAAACATTATTATGTGAAAGTAATTAAATGGAAACTAGAAGTTTTATGAAATTGGAATGGAGCTATGTCTTGATTATTGCGTATGGTGACTTAATTCTGGATCATTTGTAGTTATTGTATAGCAGTTCATAGCAAGGATTTCTCTGCATCATCAACAAAAACGTTGTTGATATCAGGGTGCTAATACCAAAACAACATTGTGAAGTTGCAGGATTTTCAGATGTGCCATTTGTCAAGGGCAGTCCAGAGCCTTTGGAGGTAATTAATATACTAGCCATGTTTCATTGCTATTGGTGTACACCTAGGACTATATTTGCCCTGTTTTCATAGCCCAATTGAAGAATTTAATTTTTAAAACTACAGGGCTAAATCCACATTGTTATTAGATGCCACTGTGACTCTTGGTGGTTTAGAAGATATTCACTGGCCGCAAAAATCCTGCTAGTGACATCCTACCTTTCTGACCCAAACAATTTTCTTTATCATCTCAAAACACTAGTGGTTCTTTATGGATGCACCTTCATCACTTCTTGGAAACTATAAAACCCAATTAGTCAAAAACTCTCTTATGCTGAGAGAAGCCATACCCTTCCCATTTAAGTGTAGGCTCATTGTACCTAGGGAGTAGGGGCTTGGAAAAATACTTCAGCTTAATATTTAAGTTTTGCAATTAGCCGGAATGAGAAGTTAACAATTTATCAAAAAAGTTGAGCAAACAAGCTTAACATCCTCACAACTTTTGGGAAATTGTGATTTTGGGATTGAAGTAGTGCCATTTAAGAACAAAATTAGTTTACGTCGAGGTTTTACATAAGCTTGTCAAAATGGTAAACTTGATGAGTAGTTTATTGCATTTATTCTTGTAATGGAAGATTTACGTGAACCCATGATGAACTAAAAAGTGAACTTATATCCAACACTCTTTTAAGAGAAGCCCATATGATGATTACTTTTAGCATTCTTTAGGCCAAATGTTCTACTTCATTTGAAGTACATATTTCCTTATCTATATGTTGTCTCATTTAGGGTACATATAATTCAAAAAAAAGATTCTGGCATCTTCCTCCAAACATGGAGGGGAATTGCTCAAATTATTGATATTTTCCGATTAAGGGGATTCACAGAGGCTGGTGGGTGCCTACTTCAGGGCAAATTATCATCACAATAAGAACACTTCCAATTTTGGAGGCACAAATGTTGAACCTTTCCTTTGTGGAGTATCAGCTATAGCCGTTTGGCACATGCCATCTTTTTTTCAGTAGCTGGCAGTAACTGAATAAAAATGTAGTTAATGTTATGCATACAAATTGTGGTATTTTTAACTTTAAATTGTAAAAGCTTAACATAAGTACATTTTAATTATGTTAATTTTGCCGGATTGGTTTAATGCCATAGAGAATGAACTTTATGTGTTGTTCAATACATGATCTTTTAAATGTATGATACACTTGTACTGTTCCTTGCAAATGATACCATAATAATTTAATTGGCATTTCAGACATCTGATCTTGAGGTGATTGGTTTGACTACAATCTTTGGCAATGTTGACACCCAAGATGCCAAATGAAATGCCTTATATGTGGTATGGAGCTTGTGTTATAATTTTTGTTACATAGATTAAACATTAATATGTGAAAGTAATTAAATCGAAACTAGAAGTTTTATGATATTGGATGGAGCTATGTCTTGATTATTGCATATGGTGACTTGATTCTGGGTCATTTGTAGTTATTGTATAGTAAGTAGTTCATAGCAAGGACATCTCTGCAGCCTCAACAAAAATGTTCTTGATATCAGGTTGCTAATACCAAAAGAACAGTGTGAAGTTGCAAGATTTTCAGATGTGCCAGTTGTCGAGGGCAGTGCAGACCCTGAGTATAATTAATATACTAGCCATGTTTCATTGCTATTGTTGTACACCTAGGACTATATTTGCCTTGTTTTCATAGCCCAATTGAAGAATTTAATTTGTTAAACTACAGGGCTAAATCCACATTGTTATTAGATGCCCCTATGACACCTGGTGGTTTAGAAGGTATTCACTGGCCTCAAAAACCCTGCTAGTGACATCCTACCTTTCTGACCCAAACAATTTTCATAATCATCTCAAAACACTTTGTGGTTCTTTATGGATGCACCTTCATCACTTCTGGAAAACTATAAAACCCATTTAGTCAAAAACTCTCTATGCTGAGAGAAGCCAGACCCTTTCCATTTAAGAACAAAATTAGTTTATGATGAGGTTTTACTTAAGCTTGTCATAATGGTAAACTTGATGAGCAGTGTATTGCATTTATTCTTGTAATGGAAGATTTACGTGAACCCAGATTCTTGTAATGGACGATTTATGTGAACCCATGGTGTACTTGAAAGTGAACTTATATCCAACACTCTTATAAGAGAAGCCCATATGATGATTACTTTTAGCATTCTTTAGGCCAAAGGCTCTACTTCATTTAAAGTACATATTTTCTTATCTATATGTTGTCTCATTTAGAGTACATATAACTCGAAAAAAGGATTCTTGCATCTTCGTCTTAACATGGAGGGGATTTTCTCGAATTATTGATATTTACCTATTAAGGGGATTCACAGATGTTGGTTGGTGCCTACTTCTTTAGGGCAAATTATCATCACAATAAGAACACTTCCAATTTTGGAGGCACAAATGTTGAACCTTTCCTTTGTGGAGTATCAGCGATAGCCGTTTGGCACATGCCATCTTTTTTTCAGTAGCTGGCAGTAACTGAATAAAAATGTAGTTAATGGTATGCATATAAATTGTGGTATTTTTAACTTTAAATTGTAAAAGCTTAACATAAGTACATTTTAGCTATGTTAATTTTGTCGGATTGGTTTAAGGCCATAGAGAATGAACTTTATGTGTTGTTCAATACATGATCTTTTAAATGTATATTACACTTGTACTTTTCCTTGCAAATGACACCATAATTATTTTAATGGCATTTCGGTCATCTATTCTTGAGGTGATTGGTCTGACTACAATGTTTGGCAATGTCGATACTACCCAAGATGCCAAATGAAATGCCTTGTATGTGGTACGGAGCTTTTGTTATAATTGTTGTTACATTCAGATTAAACATTAATATGTGAAAGTAATTAAATGAAAACTAGAAGTTTTATGAAATGGGAATGGAGCTATGTCTTGATTATTGCATATGGTGACTTGATATGGGTGATGCCTATACAAGGGTTTCATAATTCTCTATTCAAAACATGGCTTTGTGATCTTTTAACTCAATGTCTCACAATCATCCCAAAGTTTAATCATTGTTATCATTGGAGGCTCCTATAATCCTTATATTATCAATTTGCAAGTTACACATCGCTATAATCCTTTTCATTTGGATTGTTGTTATGTAGCCATGATTGATTCTTGGATTCTCTATGGTGGAGTGGTTAGAATTCATTGTGCAAGCTATAGGGTCCTATAGTCGAAAATTTGAAAATGTTCACATGTTTTATTGACCCGCAATTTGAGATCTTAGATGTCCCATGTCCACAATTAAAATTAAATAGATGATGATAATGATAAAATGTTTATGGCATCCAATTTAATTGCATCCTATTGAATAGCTATTGATAAAATGTTTATGGCATCCAATTTAATTGCATCCTATTGAATAGCTATTGATAAAATGTTTATGGCATCCAATTTAATTGCATCTTATTGAAGTCCGATGGAAGTCATGAAGCAAAACTACATTCCATGAGGAACCTTCACCCCTCAACTTGGTGGGGCGTATACTTTTCAAGTAGTAGCATGTTTTTATGATGGATAAATTCAATTTTTTTTGCAAGGAAGTTGAGTTATTTCCTCTTGGGGATAATATGTTAGATTTTTTAGACTGAGGATAGAATTTCCCTTTTTTTTAAAAAAAGGATAAATTATTTTTAAAATATAAATATTTAGCTTTAAAAAAGGGACCAAGAGGGTGGCATTTAGCTTAAGATGGAGCTTTTACAATTCAGTCTAGCCTTCATCTCAAAAGCACCATACAAAATCAGGTAAGGAAAGAACTAAGCCATTAGTCTTCATGACATAAAAAGAAGTTAATACATAACTACAAATTCTCTTTTGCAAATGCTTGAGCCTAAGTTTAGAGTGGAATCTCTTATAATATACAAAATTTGGATCCCAAGAATTTCAATTGAAATAATAAATTGATCAAGATTCAAAAGGAGTATGTCTTTCATTATCAGTTACATTTACAAGTTATTTTATTTGAGTTCTCTTTGGAGTGAAACATTTCTGTTCATTTTTTGTTGACATTACAGTTGCAGGGGTTGGATATAAATCTTGAGGACGAGCTTGAGGCTTGTGTATTACATTAGTTCTTTCGAGGGCTTTGAATAGTAGCATCATCAGAGCTTTCATCAGGTATAGTTGACACTTTTGATTGGGTTGATGTTCAAGTTGTTTTAGGTGTTCATACCACCATATGGCCTTATCAAACGTTAGGAGGTGCGTAGTAGCCTCAACTCTACGGTTTTGCATATTAAAGATCTCTAGATGTAAGAAGTTGTCTTTTCAGTGTTGATTGTATTCTATTTGAGCTTGAATATTATTGATGAGGTGAGCAATACATTTTTTGAGAAGGGATCTTGGAAGCATTTTTTGAGAAGGGAGTTTTGGTGCCTACCAACTATATATTATTCCTGATCCCCTACATTGGTTTGACAAAAGAGTCATCAAACCTATGACTAACATATAAATCGTTAGACTTTTGAGTAGGTGTTGTATCCTCTTTAGTAGTTTTAACTTTTACCATGATGAATAGAAGAATTAGTAGGTTTAACATGTTGAGTTAGGGTCAATGTAGGGATGGTACCCTTAAAATAAATGGGACAAGGTGATTACTTTTGTGGCCAAATCCAAGATGGAGTTGTTGATTTGTTTAGGTGACATGGAACCAAAAACCCATTATAGTGTGTCTAAAGAAAAAAATAAATTGGAACAAACAAACCATTATGCTGGCAATGCATAAGCAGTTTATCCAACAATAAAATAGGATTGTTGTCAACAACCGAAACTCTCACCCATTGGAAAACTATCATTCAACTCCTCATTCACCCTCGAATCGACCCACTTTGATAAATTTCAATTTAGCTCAAACCCACCTTAATAGAACCCCATTTTGAACAAACTGACATCTCAGATCTATTCCTTAGATGATAAGAAATAGCACAACCAAAATGGTGGCCACCATCTGTAATGTACCTTGTTGGGCTTGTATTCATGTCAGTTATATGAATGGGAGCATGCCACAACTTCTCAGTACACTATGATTTTTGAATACAGATCCCTCCAACCAAAGAGTTGTCATGTTCCTTTGATCCACAATAGTGATTACAAAGAGAAAATTGCTCTTGATCTTCTACACTTTAAGGATCAACTATATTTCTAGTATGTCTCATGAGTAAATTCGTCTTTTGAAATATCCATGTCAAGACTAAATTTCTTAGTCTCGTGCCTATCAAAAAACAACCCAATTTTTGTAAATCTATCTAATGATCTTAAATATCTTTGTATTTGGTAATGTTATTGGAAAATTTTACCAATGGCAATCGCAGGGCAAACCCTTTTCTTTAGCTTTCCTAATTAATATGTAATAAGTACGTATTCAACAATCACATGCGAATCTTTTCCTTGACTCTCATGATTAACCATATTTTTGGTTTATGTGGGCTTCTGTGTGTTCCACCAACATTGTCTCATGTGTAAGAATTGTTCAATCTTATGTTTAGATGTAGTTGGCAATAACCTTGCTTGCACATGATTCAATATGTTTTGTATGTTATAGGATAAATTAGTTTTAATTTCTTCAGGGATATCTTTGATGCAGCTAAATATTATATATATTTCTATTTTAATATCTTTCTAGTTTCTCTTTCATAGGTTTATTGCAAAATGCATATTTAGGAGTTCATTGATGTGTGTTAGTACATTATCTAATTGATAATACTACTTTGATGTATGAAATTACGCAATTGCATTCTTACATTTAGATATTTGGAGACCCCACCCATGTATTTCATTGACCATAAATTTATGTAATTTTTAGGGCTATTAGGTGCCAATAGCATAAAAAATTGAGATTGTATTCAGATGTCTGTGCATCCATGAATAGTATTATAACCAAAAGGTAAGTCCCTTATTGTAATTTAAGTTTATAACATGTGCAAATATAGTGGAATTTTTTTCCTATTAAGCCTTAAGTCGTCTTTTGAAAGGAAATGATAAGGTTGGGATATTTAGAGAGCACTTTTGGGAAGAAGCTTTGTAGCTTCAGTTAGGTCACTAGTTCATGTCTAAGGGGATTATGATGGGTGATTATGGCAGGACTGAGGCCGAGGTTGAGGTCAAGGCTAAATCCCCTAAAAAGGACCCTAGGAGGTTTCTCAAGCCAAAGAAGCTTTCGATATGGACTCCAAGCTCAGTAACTAGTGGACAAATCGTGTACATTTTGACAAGGATGAATCTCCTCTCTATATTGGCATTATACTTGGCATTGAATAAGACGAGTCCAAATGGGTGTTTAAAATTGTGAGAAGAGAGAACGATTCAATCCCTTGAATATATCAATAGGAGTTTCCTTGATAAACATTAGCGACATAATCTTCACGGTTTCCATGGATAGACCACACCTAAATTTGGAATACAAATAGAGGAGTTGAGCTTTTTGGATGTTGCTAAGGAGAATAATATGCCAATTTTAATTGACGTGTTAAGCAGCTAGATGCCATTGATGATATTTTAGTGTTGGAGGATTTTCTTAGGCACAAAAAATGTTTTGAAAACACTTTGAATAATTTCTTTATGTGGAGAATGATGGATCTAAAGTGAAATGAATTTCATGAAACGAAGGAGAAAAGGAAAGAGCTCTTACATTTAAGAAATTTGTAGAGGAAGAGAAGGATGTAAAGCCAACCCTCATAAGAATAACACAACATCATTGTTAATTTTGATGAAACCACACATTATGAAATCCCATATTAAAAATGCTACTGCTATTGCATTCAACATATTTTATCTAACCAACACCAAGACAAGGAATTAATATGGTCAAATAGACTTCTATATTTAGATCCCCTGAGAAGATGGTCAAATAGACTTCTATATTTAGATCCCCTGAGAAGATGGTGACCAAAGAGAAGGAAAAGTATCTCAAGGTAGAACACAAATCTGAGAGGAAAATAATGGAAAAGATGGTTTTATCAGAAATCAATAAACTTGAGAGAGATCTCAGGAGGAGAAAAAACTATTCTCTTGGTCTCAAGATTTTCATGTTATGACAATATTTGCTGCAGGTCTGACATATGCAATTTACAAAGTTAAGTATCCTCCTAATACTTGATGTATCACCAAAACTTGCATTTGCATACAATATGTTTTAAAAAACTCCTAATGTTATAATGATACAATCTATTGTTCCTAATTCTAGAAAAGATGTAATCTATATTGTAAATTGACCTTTCTTTGTGCTATTTGCAATGATATTATATCTTCTTATATAGGTAAATTGACCTTTCTTTGTGCTCTTTGCAATGATATTATATCTTCTTATACAGGTAAATATTATTTTTACTAAATGAACTAAATTATCTCGAAATGTTCAACCAAAGTAAATTGTTTATTGTAATTGTAAATTGTACATTGTAATTGACAAGAATGGGAAGCAATCTTTTCTACCACCAAAAGAGTGCAAGCCTATAGAGATAGAAAAAACGAACAAAAGAAATACAAATGGGAAAGGAATATGTTTCCATAATCTTCAATGCTAGTGTATTAAATAATGCATCACAATGATGAACATGGACTAATAGGTCTTTGGAAGTAATCTTTGTTAGTAACTAATTATTCATTGTGTTACCCAATGACAAAAGTAGGAGTTTAATAACATCTTTCTAGTTTATAACTATATCCCTGTATGTTGTATATTCTATCATTTTCAGCTCTTTTTCCTCATAGTTTTATTTTGGAGAAAAAAAAGTGTAACAAGAGCTCTTAACCAACACAACCATTTCGAATCTAGATTGTAGTTTTTGAGCTGTTGGAGTAGTCAAGCCATTCTTTTGTTAGCCATCTTTATCTTGTAGTGGCATGAATGGAATGCCACATTTATTGTTGGTGCAAAGGTAAATGTTGAATGGCAAGGCCACAAACTATGAAGGCTTAACTGTGAGAGGTTGACTCAATTGGGTGGAAGGAGAATTGTTATGTAGGAAAGGGTTATTTCAACCAAGTCTCGTTTTGTAGCTTATAAAGTGCCTTTATATAGTTACAAGATGTATATATCAATTTCTAAGCACGTAGTGCATGATGCCTAATGTCAGTGATTAGACATAGCCACACGAGTTAGTGATTTTTATTAAATAGTCAAATGGGTTAATGTAATTTATCAAATATAGCCACATGGGCTATGGTACTTTATTTAATGTTCTACATATTCACACAGGCTTATTGTCTATGCTTAAATCTTAGACATATCTATATGAGACATCTATATTCTCTTTGAATCTTTCTTGTACATCCTTACTAATCTTTTATACAAAATATAAATGAGTGTAGATCATGTACGGTTCTAGTAATCTCCTGTATTCTCTTGCTTGTTGCTTCAATTGTGCTCATATAGACTATGCTTAAAAAGACACTAAAGTAATCTACATGGATTTAAATTATTATTACTGAATTATTGAAGAAGTGTAACTGTTGGTAGCACTTTTATTATTGATGTTTGTTTTGTATTGAAATGATTACTAGTGGAATGTGCACATTTTTTGTTGTTTCACATGTTTTGTAGTGTTGATGGTTTTAGTGCTTCTACTATATGCTTTGTGTTTTGCCCGCCCACAAGCTGCATCTGGGGTCGCTAGGTGGAGGGGGAGGTCCCCTATCTATATTCTCTGCATGGGGATGAAATTCTCCCCTATCCCTATATATCTTATTTGAATTGGATGACCCCTATCTCCCAATCTCTATATGGGGTGGTGTATATACACATACAAGTACGGTGCCAACAGATTTATAGTTATCCCTTGGAGGCCAAGGGTCCTTATTTATATGTTGATCACGTTGACCCGATAAATTGTATTGGAGTGTGAGGGACTTTACGCTCCTCAAATCTAATGTAATAAGGCGGAGGGCCCCATCTTTAAATGGGACCCCTTGCATTATGCTCGGAAGGGTGAGGGTCTCTATCTAGATATGCAAGTGTTTGTGGCAACAAATCTATTTTCATATTATGCTTGGGAGGTCAATGGCCCCTATCTCCTTATCTCTATATGGGGGCCCTAACACCGACACCTTATATAGATTAGGGGAATTTAATTGGGAGACCAAGGGCATAGATATAAATAGGTCGATCACAAGAGTTCCATCATATAGATAGGGGGATGTTGGAGAGGCCAAGGGCCTCTATCCCTTCCTCTCCATCTCTATAGGGTATATACATTTAGATAGGGTGCTGACCTCCTATTGAAATATGGTAGTGCTTGGGAAGCTGAGGGAAACTATATGTATATGGTGCCCTTTTCACCAACGAGCTAGTTAGTTCGCTGAGGAGGCTAATCCATATATAGATATGGGACCTCATGCTTCTAGGCCAAGAAGAAGAGGCTTGAGAGATTGAGGAGGGCGGCTATTGCTAGCTATATTTATAGTCGGTTGTTTCGATATCGTATATCTATATATGTGGCACTTTACTAATAGTGTTCTCCCATCTATATGGGATATGGGCTTGCCCCTTGCCAATTAGATATATAGATATAGCTGCCACTTTAACAATGGCCATTGGTCTCGCAAACATAATCTATACACAATGGACTAGATACTAGAGAAGTTGATTATGGACTATAAAGTATAGAGTAGAGGGGTTGGAAGCAAGGGTGCCTATTTATAGATAGTCAACACTCCCTAGAGCCTTTCATTGTGTAGATATGGGCACCTGTATCTATATGCGGGGAATTATCTATAATCAGGTCCCATTTTCTATATATGGGACCCTTATAGATATAGGCTCCTCTCTTATGATAAAGAAGGGAGAGGAAATGTCCCAGCGGAGGAGGGAGAGGAACTTCCACGACAAGGACCCCAACCCTATCTTTCCATATGGGGCTATCGAGATCTCTATAAATGGGGACATCTATTTATATATCTATACAATCAAGGGTGTATATATAGAGTGGCTAGGTTCCCCATATCTATATATATGGTGATGACCTACTATATATAATATATAGCTAGGTCGAGGAGGGAAGGAGGGAAGGGGACCAAATACCTATTCTATAGAGCTCTTGAGAAACGAATGGAAAAGGACTCAAAACCCCAGATATAAGGGTTCCAAGGTTGGGTGGTTGTTGTTGAGGAGGGTCCCTATCTATATAGGCCAACAAGAAAGGGGAACTATCTAGAGTCTCCTCTATAGTACCCTCTGCCAACCCCATATCCTTATATGCCTTCCACTTTCAATACATGACATTTTCTTTCTCAACGATGTAGAAAGAAAGCCCCTATTCGTAGTGATATAATTTGATATCACATCTAAACGTGATAGTGAATATAAATATATATACTAACATTGACCAAAAGATGAAATAATTTGATATTCAGCTGTAGCGCCACTATAGAAAATTTATTTATTATTTTGAGTTTACTTCTATCACTAAATGCAGATCTTCGAAATTAATTTCGTTTCTCGCATCTAAACAGAAAAAATATTTTATATATACGTTTTGAAGCTAATAGAGAGGAACAAAACATAGAAATCCTTCGATTTAGTTTTACTTTAGTTAGGAGCATCTAAACCATTTATGTTGAGGTTTTAAATTTATTATGGTCTCCAATTCAATTTTTTTATAAAACCCACATGTAGTGTTTAAATTAATGAACGAAATAGAATACCGTATTTGTAGCGGATTTGGATGGGATGAAAATAGAATTTCCCAGACATGTTGAGGAAGTTGTAGAACTCTTTGATTTTTTTTAAAATATAGCTATTATAAAAGAAAAAGTATCTTCATTATTTTAAAATGGTTAATTTATGATTTTATTCTAACAATGATATATTGGTGAAGTTGAAAGCTTATAATAATTGACAAGATCACTTGTACATCTGACAAACCTTGTCTTGTCTTGTCTTGCATAATATTATGTTGAGGTGTGGTTTGTGATTATTGAACTATTTGCATCTTAACAAACCTTGTCTTAACTTAATATTGAGTGTAATATATTTTTAGATTTCAGTTGTTCATTGTTTTTAAATCTCTTAAAATAGTCTTTGTATTTTCAAAATATGTTGATGAACATGTTTATTGCTTTGTATAATGAGAGAATTTTATATGAAGGGTTCACTTGCTCAGCATAAGTTGACCCATAGTTGACTATGTTTTAATGCAGAAGAAAGAGTTACCTATGTAAGATAAAGTGTACAGATATAATATTTGTATGTTGAAAGAGTTGTCTGTTTAAGGAAAATAGCGATTGTGTGTTAATTTGAATTCAATAGTATTATCTTGTACTCGAGAAACATTTTGGTTGATGTAGGCATTCATTATCATTGCATTACTTGATTCATTGTAGATGTATACGTTGCGGTAAAGGTAGATAGGATATCCTTATATACACTCGTAATGCTATCATTGTTAAAGAAATAACAACAATGTAATTATGATGAGTAATTGAGTTATTTAGGTAAAACTCCTTTCCAAAATTGTCTAGTCTTTTGAATATATATAGACAATTAGATTTCCTTAATGATTTTCAAACTAGGGAATAAATTTGACGTAATTAGTTTGAAATTTTTTAGTTGTTGCATTATCATAACTGTTACCAAGTAGGACAAGTTTTTCGGCCCGTGAACACTACAAAAATTAAATGAAATTTGATAGGTTAACAATAGTTGTGAATGGTACTCTAAAAGAGATTTACTATTAAGTACTAAAGTAAAATCAAATATGAATTGGTATTAATCTCAAGCTCGGAAAATATCACTATCGAAGCTTATATTGGCATAAATTAATAATTGGTGATACAATTATCTAAGTGCAAGTGAAAAGTAAAGTTGCAACAATTTACCATGACTTTGTGTTCAAAATAAGATAGGAGTTCGTAGTAAAGAATTAATTTTGAAAATAAAATACAAATAAAGTTTTCACTATGGAAGTTGGTGGAAAAAGTTAATTTGAATGACTCTAGATTAATTCAACCTTGTAGTTAGAATATTTTGTGTTGTAGGTTTTAGTTGAGGGTTGCTGATGTCATCATGCCATTAATTAAGTATATCAAAGAAAGACAATAATATTTGTCTCAAAGATTTGATATCATGGAAATAGTATGTAATTCTTAATCAAACTGAGTAATATAAATCTTCATTTTGGTAACAAAGAATTGTGTAAATTCAACTAAATTCATCCTAGAATCTTACCTTGAAAAATAATCAAACTTGTTCAAAGCTAGAAATGAACTTTAATACCAATTCTCTTTGGTTAGGACTATTGATATTTGATGCTAGGTGAGATCTACTCTTTTTTTGTCCTCGTTTTTTAGCTCAGTATTTAAGATTTTTTGTAACAGATGTTTTCTTTGTTCTGTTTCTAACCTTTGGAGTCGTTCAAGAATCAACATCAACTACTTTAATGGAGATCGGATCTTATGAAAATTAAGTTTCTAACCTTATCCCTTTAGCTTCATATCGTATTAGAGACTATCAAATTTGTTATATTTGGACATCTACTATTTTTAGTAGGTCCATTTAGAACCTTGCTCCTTTGATTTTTTTTTTTTTACGAAAGGTAGTTGTTTGTTGGCAAAACTTGTTTGGATTGGTGGTTTAGTTTTATATATCTTTCACCCCTTATCTCGTTTAAAGGTTCAAATGAAAGTTCTTAGTACACAAAATTGTAACTTGGGTTTAGAGAATCTTATTTCATTATTGGAATATTTATTCTAAGGTCTTCTTATAGCTCTGTTTGAATGTATGGGTCTTCGTGATTTAACCTGTATTCATCTCTCTTTTGTAATCGATGAGATAATTTCACCTTGATAACTCTCCACCGTTCTTAGAATATGTTTTTCTATTGATGTGGATTTAGAGTTAGTAAGGTCAAAGCAAGACTAAAGTATTTTTGGTATTCTAGTGAGTTGTGAAGAGTGCATTTTAATTCATCTAGAATTAACAATTATTTTCATCAACTTAGTAGTGTTGTGGTCCATTGTTGTCAGTCTTATAGACCAGTCTATTTAGTTAGTATTGATTCTTGACTCATTGTACTTTGGTCCTTTTATTGGGATAGTATAAAGCGAAGCTCATTTATGTTAGTTGTCACTCTTGTATCGTTGTGGTAGTGTTCTAAGGTGTTAATAAAAAGAAAAAAATAGTGTCTTTGTGTGTGTCCAAGAGGTAAATTTTGGGCAATAGAGACATATAGTCAAAGTAGATTGCTTCCTTAAAAGTTTGAATGTCAAGCGGATTTGGGAAACCAAACCCAAACCTAGAGTAGTCAAAAGGAGTTGAAGTTTAGGTAAAGTTTTGCCATTCAGTAAAAAAAGGCTTAAAATAAGGGATGTCAAGCATTCCATGTCAAAATGGATGAGGTTGCAAAATCCAAAGAACCCACCTTGGAAGAGTATCCGTTTCTACAATAATTTTGAGATGTTTTCCTAGATGAATTAACTATTGATATCATTCCAGAGTCAAAACCATAGTCTTAGGCACTCTATAAAATGATGACAACAAATTTGTTTGATTTGAAAGCACAACTTCAGGTAATGTTCACCAAGGGTTTGATTTGACCAAGTGTTTGGCCATGGGGTGCTCAGGTATCCATTGTCTTGCATCGATGATATTTTCAATCAAATGCGTGGTGCTACTATTTTTTCAAAGATAGATCTTCGAGCAGGATTCAATCAGTTGAGGATATTCTGAAAATGGCTTTCAGAACCCGCTATGTGCACTATGAATTCATAGTGCTACCTTTTGGGTTAACAAATGCACCAATTACTTTGATGAACCTAATGAACAATATGTTTAGGGATTATCTCGATTAATTTATTTTAGTCTTTCTAGATAACATGTTGAGCACTTGCACTTAGTGTTGCAACAATTGCGGAAACACAAGCTTTATGGTAAGTTATCCAAGTGTGCATTCTTTCAAAAAAAAGTTTAGTACTTGGGGTACAACATTTTCATAGAGGAAATTTAAATTGATCCACTTAAGATTAGGGACATCATGGATTGACCAACACTTAAAATGTGCATGAGGTGTGTAGTTTTATGGGATTAACAGGGTACTACAGGAAGTTTTTACCTAATTTTTTAAATATCTATAATCTAATCACCTCTCTTCAGAGGAAGGAGTAATAGTTTGTTTAGTCAAATAAATGTGAAGAAGCCTTTCAAGTTATGAAACAAAAGCTTACTTTTGCAGCAGTTTTGTGGATTTTGGATCCGAATGAACATTTCTTAGTGATAATTGATGTTTCAAGAGCTGGTTTAGGATGAGTGTTCATGTAGAATGATTCAATTGTGGCCTATGAATCTAAGAAACTGAAACCATATGAGGCAAATTATGCTCCTCATGGTATAGAATTGTTCGTTATAGTTTAGGCCTTACTTGTTTAGAGACATTATTTGTTGGGTAAACCTTTTAAACTTAAGAATTGATAATTTAGGTTTTCAGTATATTTTCATCCAACCCAACCTCGATGCTCGTCAGAGGTAGTGGTTAGAGTTCCTATTAGATTATGATTTTGATATCAACTACATTAAGGGAAAGGAAAATAGAGTAGTAGATGCCTTTAGCTTTAGGAGATACATTATATATTTGGCTATAATTAGAATCACCTTTAGAGTTTAGGTAGTAAAATTCTCACTTGGTAATGATTTTTTTGAACAAGTTAATAAACCTTTGACTTAGAAATCACAAGATCATAGATAACAAGGGTTTTAGTTAGAAAATGATAGATTTTTAAGGTTCAAGGGCAAGATTTATGTTCTTAATAAGGAGAGTTTAAGGAATATTATACTTAAGGAACTGCACAATGCACCTTATTCAAAACATCCAAGAGTAACTAAGCTAGTAGTAGAGTTAAAACCTCTGTATTTTTAGAAAGCACTTAAGAAAGATGTAGCTAATTTTGTTTGTATATGTTTGGAATATTAGAGTCAAGGATGAATACGTGCATCCAGATGGGTTATATCCACACTCAGTTACTAAATGCAAATGGTATATGAACAATATGGATTTTGTTCAAGGTTTGCATATGCCCATGTAGTATCATGATATGGTCTTGGTGGTTGTGGATAAACTAACCAAGATGGATCATTTTATTCTTGGTAATATAACTGGTGATTCACCTATGCTTGGTAAAAGATTTGTAAAATAAATTTACAGATTACATGGGTTTTCTGAAAAGATTATCTTAAATAGGGACACTTATTCTATGGTCCGTAGACAAAGTATGTATTTGTTTATCACATGAATCTACTAGTGTGAGACATTTTGATTTTTTGTTACTAAAGAGGTATCTACATTTCAGGAAACATACCTCCATTGCTAGTTTATGTCCATTCCTTGTGCTCTGTGTCATATTATCCACAAGAAGTAAAAACACAATCATTATTTTTGATGACAAAACTTTTATTAAACAACACACTGATCACATTTGTTCATTGTGGAAGGAATGACAAACTCAATATGACCCCACCACTTAAACACAAGGATTATGACATAGTTTCTTCCATTAACTCGTCATCATCTATGTCTTCAAATTTAATTTTCTTGACAACCTGAGATGCATCAATTTATATTGTATTACCAGGAATTTGTATCAAGACGTGATTTTAACCAAGTATTTAGGTTAACAAGTCATCCATTTCTCTTCACGTGACAGGATACACTTTTTTGGGTGGGTTTTGCATCTATGAATATGGTACAATTCTCATCAAATTCTTTGCAGATCAGTATTTGAGAGGGGTGGGTCATAACTTTCTTGTCCATCCAGCACCATAATGGTCTAGCACTATAATATTGGAAACATTTTGCTTTTTTGTTACTAAAGAGGTCTCTACATTTTTGGAAACATGCCTCCATTGTTGGTTTTTGTCCATTCCCTATGCTCTGTGTAGTATCGTCCTTAAGAAGTAAAAACACAATCAATATATTTGATGACAAAACTATTTATTAAACAACACACTGATCACATTTGTTCATTGTGGAACAAACGACAAACTCGATATGACCTCAACACTTAAACACAAGGATTATGGCATAGTTTCTTCCATTGGCTCATCATTATCTACGTCTTCAAATTAAATTTTCTTGACAACCTGAAATGCATCAATTTATATTGTATTACCAGGAATTTGTATCAAGACATCTGATTTTAACCAAGTGTTTGGGTTGACAAGTTGTCTGTTTCTCTCCGCGTGATAGGATAAACTTTTCTACCCATGTTTTGCATCTATGAATATGGTACAATTCTCATTAATTTATCTACTGATCAATGTTTGAGAGGGGTGGGTCAGAAATTTCTTTTCCATACAGTTTGATGATGATTCTTTTTAACGTTTATTTTTTGGTGCCTTAGAATGTTGGATATTTATCAATGTAGTTTATCTCATAATTAATAAGCAAAGATGTTGATTTCACCTTCTTTTTACTAGTTACTAGGCCTTATCGTGCAAAGGGTTTCATTGACAGACTTGCCAAATGAGGGGGAACTAGATTAATGTGCAAGGGTGCAAAGAGTTAAGTTCGAATGTGTAGTCTGACATTCCCCAAAGGAAGGATTAATTGTGTCCAACTTGATGGTTGTTAATAAAGACTTGGAATGCATTGTTCCCTGACATGCTTAATTTATTTATATTGAAGGAAAAAAGAACAACATTATAAGAACCTGCAGTAGGAATCCAATTTGTAAATGCACCTATTATTGGCATTCTTTTTTCCACTATTGCCCTTTGAATCGCTGTCCATAATATATTTTCAAGCAGTTGGTTCCATAACTTGTCCCCCAATGATCCCTGAATGCTGAGCTTTCTCATTGGCAATGATGAAGAATATAGCTTCCAAATGTGATCGTACGGATAATTTGGATAACCACCATTACAAAAATAATGAGTTTATGAGAAATTGTTAATAATAAAACTAGCAAAAAGTAAGGTGAGGAGGAAATTCAATATTAAATTGAGGAATATGCAGTGTTCCATGGGGACGTGTCCCCCCCTCAAAAAACCCCACATTTTTTTGACGAGGACATTCCTGGGATGCAGGAACGTCAGGGGGATGTCCCCCAATCGTTCCGCCACCTTCGTCCATCCTTGGGATGTTTCCCTCTGACAGGGGATGTCTCTAAGACGTCCCTTCAAAAGTGGGATGTCTTGGGAACTCTGAGACGTCCATAAGTCCTCTGTCCCCTCAAGAAATGCACTGGTGTCCCCTGCACATGTGGATGCCATAAAGTGCATTTATTTTTATTTTTATTTTTTAAATTAGATTTTTGCGCTTTCTATGATATCCCTAATTGATAGTGGGACCCACCGCCATGTCCCAAGGCTTCCCAAAAGCTTATAAAAAGCCCTCTCCCTCTCATTCCAAATCACATAAAAACTTCATTGAGTGAAGTCGAGCGCTGAAAGTAGAGGCAACAAGTTAAGATGGAGAAGTTTGCAAGAGTGATAGAGCATTAGGAATTGCTCTTCCCAACTTGAAGTATTTTAGTGAGTCATGTTGTGTTGTGCATCACATATCCGAGATGGTTGAGAGAGTGCATGCTATAACTTGTGATTTTAATAGAGGGGAGGTGTTGGACAAGGTCTATGGAGAGCTATATCTCAAAAATGTCAAATTTGCATACTCATCTAGGCCACACACCAAAGTTCTACATAGTTTATGTCTTACCATTCTTGGAGGCTAGACTGTGACGCTAGTTGGAAGTAACGTCTCTAGGAAGTCCATAGTGATTGATTTACTTGAAAGTTTCTATGACTGAGCTGCAGGAGATAGAATGGTAGATGGTATAAAGATCAAGAACCTCTAGTTGAGGTGGTGGAGGAATCAAATAGGATTGGTTGGTCAAGAAACAACCCTTTTTGTAATATCCATTAAAGAAAATATAATGCCGGGAAAAGGGGGAGCCAATATGGAGGATTTACTTATTGCAACAATGGCTTTACCACATGGATACAACACTTAGGTAATTCATTTGTCTTTTATAGTTGACGCTAAGATAATTAATTTATGTTGAAAGACAAACCATGGACAACTAGGGCTCAAACTTTAGACACCCCTCTCACCTCCTACACGAGTCAGACAGAGACATAAAACTAATATCCCTTGAAACTCCCTAGCTTTGTTCTATTGAAAGGTTCATTGAAATTAAAAAGTTCAATTGAATTTGACATATACTCAAATTTCATTTTGATTTTACGTTCAATATGTGTAGTTAAACATATCTCATATAACTTAAATAGTCTCACCATGGAACGAAGAGTACTGGTACACCATCCAATTTGATTTACTAGATTTTATGCATGATACTATATATTTAATGTCTTATTTATATTTACTGCATCATAACATGACATAAATAACATTTACCCTTCACATTGAGGAATATGAGAAAATGGATTTGATCCAATCCTTCAAAATTGGAAAGCTTATAAAGATTATCCCTCACCCAACAAAGGCACGAGCATTAGAGAACCCTTCTCTTGTTGGTTGAGTAAAACTTTTCAAAAATGCATAGATTGCCTATTTATACAAAATTTTAGTAGGAATTGATTAAACTTGTCTGTTTTAGCTTGTTTTTTATGTGTTCATTCCATGTTACAATTTTTTGTTTGTTGTTTATTTCATGCCAAATGTTTTTATGCTCATTTGGGTGTTGACATGCATTTAGACTTGAGTTGTAGGAGTCACCTCTAAGGGTACTTGTTTTCCATTTTTTATGTTTATGAAGTGGAAACATGAACTGGAATGGCTATGAAATATTAGGAATTGTCAATACATTTCTAGAAATGCCTTTGAAATTACAACACTATTTCCAAGGTATTTACTGTAATGACCAATGATTTTGGGTTGTTTCAGGGGCTTAAAAATAAAATAATAAAAACTTAGCTAAACTTTGCCCGACCTCTAACTGAAAAGAACATAAAATAGATCTGATAAACTAAAATGAGAGAAGCAATAAGGTAGTTGTTTGTCATCAAAACTTGTTTGGATTGGTGGTTTAGTTTTATGTATCTTTCACCTCTTATCTCGTTTAAAGGTTCAAATGAGAAGTTATTAGTACACAAAATTATAACTTGGGTTTAGAGAATCTTATTTCATTATTGAAATATTTATTCTAAGGTCTTCTTATAGCTCTGTTTGAATGTATGGGTCTTCGTGATTTAATCTGTATTCATCTCTCTTTTGGAATCAATGAGATAGTTTCACCTTGATAACTCTCCATCTATCTTAGAATATGTTTTTTCTCGATGTGGATTTAGAGTTAGTGAGGTGAAAGCAAGACTAAAGTGTTTTTGCTATTCTAGTGAGTTGTGAAGAGTGCATTTTAATTCATCTAGAACTAACTATCTTTTCATCAACTTAGTAGTGTTGTGGTCCATTTGTGTCAGTCTTATAGACTAGTCTATTTAGTTAGGCTTGATTCTTGACTCATTGTACTTTGGTCCTCTTATCATGATAGTATGAAGCAAGGCTCATGTATACTGAAGGTTCTTGTTGTAAGTTTCATATGCTGGTTGTCACTCTTGTACCGTTGTGGTAGTGTTCTAAGTTGTTAATCAAAAGGAAAAAAAAAGTATGTATTTGTGTGTGTCCAAGAGGTAAATTTTGGGCAATAGAGACATAAAGTCAAAGTAGATTGCTTCCTTAAAAAGGTTGAATGTCAAGAGGATTTAGGAAACCAAACCCAAATCTAGGGTAGTCAAAAGGAGTTGAAGTTAAGGTAGATTTTTGCCATTCAGTTAAAAAAGGTGTAATGTAAGGGATGTCAAGCATTCCATGTCAAAATAGATGAGGTTGCAGAATTCAAAGAACCCACCTTGGAAGATTATCCTTTTCTACAAGAATTTTAGGATGTTTTCCCATATGAATTACCAGTGGTGCCTCCAAAAAGGGAATTTGATTTAACTATTGATATCATTCTAGGGTCAAAACCATAGTCTTAGGCACCCTACACAATGACGACAATAAATTTGATTGATTTGAAGGCACATCTTCAAGTAATGTTCGCCAAGGGTTTGTTTTGGCCAAGTGTTTCACCATGAGGTGCATAGGGATCCATTGTCTTGCATCAATGATATTTTCAATCAAATGCATGGTGCTACTATTTTTTCAAAGATAGATCTTCGAGCAGGATACAATCAGTTGAGGATTCAGGGTGAGGATATTCCAAAAATGGCTTTCAGAACTCGCTATGCGCACTATGAATTCATAGTGCTACCTTTTGGGTGAACAAACGCACCAACTACTTTGATGAACCTAATGAACAATATGTTTAGGGATTATCTTGATTAATTTATTTTAGTCTTTCTAGATGACAGCTTTATCTATTCTAAGAATTAAGAAGAGCATGTTGAGCACTTGTAGTTAGTGTTGCAATAGTTGCGGAAGCACAAGCTTTATGGTATGTTATCCAAGTGTGCGTTCTTTTTTAAATGAGTTTAGTACTTGGGGTACAACATTTTCGTGGAGACAATTTAAATTGATCCACTTAAGATTAGGGACATCATGGATGGACCAACACTTAAAACGTGCATGAGGTGTGTAGTTTTATGGGATTAATAGGGTACTACAAGAAGTTTTTACCTAAATTTTATAATATATTTAATCCAATCACCTCTCTTAAGAGGAAGGAGTAATAGTTTGTTTAGTCAAATAAATGTGAAGAAGCCTTTTAGGTTATGAAACAAAATCTTACTTTTGCAGCAGTTTTGTGGATTTTGGATCCGAATGAACATTTCTTAGTGATAATTGATGTTTCAAGAGATGGTTTAGGATGATTGCTCATGTAGAATGATTCTATTGTGGCCTATGAATCTAAGAAACTGAAACCATGTGAGGCAAATTATGCTCCTCATGATATTAAATTGGTTGTTATAGTTTAGGCCTTACATGTTCGGAGACATTGTTTGTTGGGTAAACCTTTTATACTTAAGAATTGATAATTTAGGTTTTAAGTATATTTTCATTCAACCCAATCTTGATGCTTGTCAGAGGTGGTGGTTAGAGTTCCTATCAGATTATGATTTTGATATCAACTACATTAAGGGAAAGGAAAATAGAGTAGCAAATGCCTTTAACTTTAGGAGATACATTATAGATTTGGCTATAATTAGAATCACCTTCAGAGATCAGGTAGTAAAATTCTCACCTGGTAATGATTTTTTTGAACAAGTTAATAAACCTTTGACTTAGAACTCACAAGATCATAAATATCAAGGGTTTTAGTTATAAAATGATAGATTTTTAAGGTTCAAGGGCAAGATGTAACTAAGATGATATATTATACTTAAGGAACTGCACAATGCACCTTATTCAGGACATCCAAGAGTAACTAAGCTAGTAGTAGAGTTAAAACCTCTGTATTTTTATAAAGTACTTAAGAAAGATGTAGCTAATTTTGTTTGCATATGTTTTGAATATTAGAGTCAAGTATGAACACGTGCATCCATATGGGTTATATCCACACTCAGTTACTAAATACAAATGGTAGATGAACAATATGGATTTTGTTCAAGATTTGCCTGTCCATGTATTATCATGAGATGGTCTTGGTGGTTGTGGATAAACTAACCAAGGTGGATCATTTTATTCTTGGTAATATAATTGATGGTGCACCTATGCTTGGTAAAATGTTTGTAAAATAAATTTACAGATTACATGGGTTTTCAGAAAAGATTATCTTAAATAAGGATGCTAAGATGACTTCTAGATTTTGGCAAACTTTAAATTCTACATTGGGAATTCAACTAAATATTAGTATAGTTTACCATGCAGAAACAGGTGGACAAACAAAAAGGATAAATCAAATCTTGGAGGATTTGTTGATAATGTACTGCATGGACCAAAAATACAAGTGGATTCTGGATCCGAATGAACTTTTTTCATTGATAATTGATGTTTCAAGAGATGGTTTAGGATGAGTTCTCATGTATGATGGTTCAATTGTGGCTCATGAATATAAGAAATTGAAACCATATGAGGCAAATTATGATTCTCATGATATAGAATTGGTTGTTATAGTTCATGCCTTACATGTTTGGAGACATTATTTTTTGGGTATACCCTTTAAACTTAAGAATTAATAATATAGGTTTTAAGTATATTTTCACGCAACCCAACCTTGATGCTCGTCAGAGGCAATGGTTAGAGTTCCTAATAGATCATGATTTTGATATCAACTACATTAAGGGAAATGAAAATAGAGTAGTAGATGCATGTAGCTTTAGGAGATACATTATAGATTTGGCTATAATTAGAATCACCTTAAGAGATTAGGTAGTGAAATTCTCATCTGGTAATGAATTTTTTGAACAAGTTAATAAACCTTTGACATAGAACTCGCAAGATCGTAGATATCAAGGTTTTTAGTTAAAAAATGATGGGTTTTAAGGTTCAAGGGCAAGATTTATGTGCTTAATAAGGAGAGTTTGAGGAATATTATACTTAAGGAATTGCTCAATGCATTTTATTTAGGGAATCCAAGGGTAACTAAGCTAGTAGCAGCTAATTTTGTTTGTATATGTTTAGAATATTAGAGAGTCAAGGATGAACACATGCATCCAGATGGGTTATATCCACACTCAGTTACTAAATGCAAATGGTAGGTGAACAATATGGATTTTGTTCAAGGTTTGCTTGAATCATCATGATATGGTCTTGGTTGTTGTGGATAAACTAACCAAAGTGTCTCATTTTATCCTTGGTAATATAATTGATGATGCACCTATGCTTGCTGAAATGTTTCTAAAATAAATTTATAGATTACATGGGTTTACTAAAAAGATCATCTTAAATAAGGACGTTAAGATGACTTCTAGATTTTGGCAAACTTTAAATTCTGCATTGGGAATTCCACAGAATTTCAGTACAGCTTACCATCCAGAAACGGATGGAAAAAAAAGGATAAATCAAATCTGGTCGGATTTGTTGATAATGTATTACATGGACCAAAAGTACAAGTGGAAAGAGTACCTTCTATTTGTTAAGTTTTCTTACAACAAATCATATCAATCAACAATTAAATTGACTCCTTTCAATGCATTATATGGTAAGAGATGCATGATACCTATTAGTTAGGACAAGCTAGAAGATAGAGTGGTGTTTGGCCCTGACATGCTTGATGAAATGGAATAGCAAGTGAAGTTAATAAATTAGATATTGGTTTAAGTCAATGATAGAAAATTTATGTTGATTTGAAAAGAAATGTAAGGTAGTTTTTAGTTGGGGTCAAAGTTTTCTTACGGGTTAAACCCTAAAATATTTCAATAAAATCTATAAAAATGGTAAAGTTGTCATCAAGATATGTGGGGAATTTTGAGGTCTGAGAAGTAATCAATCCTTTAGCTTATAGGCTTGCATTGCCACCAACTCTAGTACAAATGCATAATATTTTTCACGTTTCATGTCTTAAAAAGTATATTACTGATCTTACCTATGTTTTGGATTGGAATGCATTATAAGTTGGAGATCCAAGGGTGATCATAGTAGAACCAATCATAATAATTGACACTCGCAAGGTTGGCTTGCATAATAGAGAAATATCATAGTGTAAGGTCTAGTGGGACCTATATTTTGAGGATAGTGCTACATGGAAGAGCTATAAAAAATATATGAGACTGTTTCTTCAATTGTTTACTTAATTTTTTTATTTAATATCATTTATTTTCTGCTAAAATTTTATTTTTTAAATTCTTATCAACTTATTTAAAGTTCAAAATTTTTATTTGAAATAAGTGTCATCGGGATGATGACTAGTTTTAGGAGGAAGGATGTTATGTCCAGTTTTTCTTTGTGGTTATTTGAGACATTATTCAGTGGATTATGTGTTGTTTATTGGTAAATTTGATGATTAATTTAGAGCTATATTAGTTATGCTATTTTGATAACATGTATATTTTACTTTGATGAATT
Source organism: Torreya grandis (assembly GCA_037957365.1). Classification (NCBI taxonomy): domain Eukaryota; kingdom Viridiplantae; phylum Streptophyta; class Pinopsida; order Cupressales; family Taxaceae; genus Torreya; species Torreya grandis. Next base: position 1,259,434 of record JARHVA010000360.1, read on the forward strand.
ATACACTATGCTTATAATCATGATTTTTTTATTGACTAGTCACATTAAATAGTTATGATTTTATGTGGATTTTTATCATGACATGGACTAACTACATATTTGTAGGGTGAGTTTGACGTAAGATATTTCCACCCTCATTGACATTATGGAGGGAGAGTATCATCAGAGATGGAGAAGTAGATGGTTATATTAGGGATAAAAAGAAGAATACAGGGAACCCACACACACCACAATAAGTTTGAATGAGTGCCTAAAATGGTTGATTGAACAAGTTCAATGAATTTGATAATGGTTGTTTCATAATTGTCTTTAGTAATACATGTTGCATTCATTTGGATGATATTACTTTGCATGTTGTCTTTCGGGTGGTTGTAGTGCAGTAAAAATGTTGCTTAGACATTTTATATTATGGAATGAATGGACTAATCTTATAGGGTTGTGATTACACTAAAAATCATCATTTAGATTTAAATATGATATTAGTAATACTTATTCATGCCTATAGGAATGTGCACATTATGATGTATCAAATGGTCTTAAAATGCTTAGTTTTTTCATGCAAAGTTTTATTAAAAATTTACCCCTTGGGCGTCTTGTTAGCAAAAGAGGTTCTAGGGGAAAAGTGTGGTAATTGTTTATTGTTTTAATTCAAAAAATTTGAATTCGAGTAGGATTGGGTTCAAGTAAAGCTACTATTGGAAACTTTGAGACATTTTTCAAATGATGTGTTTTGATAATGGTAAGAGATTAAAATTAGGGTTTGGTTATGATGTTAAGGTTTGGTTATGACAAGCAGTAGAGGTAAAACTAAGAGTGGAATTGAAGAGTGCAGTTATACATTTATGGAGGAATTATGCATGAGGTGGGGAGATTTAGAGAAAGGGAGTTGGTTGGAGACCATGCTGAAAATGCAGAGAATGGTTAAGATGATAAGTAGGGAAAGATAAAGGTGAGAGGATTATCTTGGAAGAAGGAGGTAAATAAAAGAGGGAAGTTCGAAAAACAAAGGTTGTAGGCAGCAAAAGAGGGTACTTATATTCGAACCCAAATGTGAAAGGCATAGCAATAACCAAATAGATCGGGTATTGATATTATGAGAATGTTTGGTGTTTTTCTTATCTTGATTTGAAGATAGGTTTTCATTGTAGTACAAGTTCAAGTATATGTGGTGATGGATTGAATAAAAAATAGAACTATTCAAATAGGAATGTAGGTAACCTTAAACCCAAGGTAAAACACATAGTGTTTTAATTCCTATTGTCTTAGGATAGAACATAGTTCCGTCCACAAGCCAATGGGGATGACATTAGACCATTATATGTTATCAGGGCTTTTGAAAACCCATAGAAAGAAATATAAACCTATGCGGTTTTTGAGTTGCATTTTTATGGAGTAAAATGTAGGGTTTCTTTGGTTAAACTACGTCTATAAATTCTTGAGGAAAGCTGGGTTCATGTAAATCTTCCATTACAAAAATATACACACATACCCATACACACACACATGCATATACTTATATTAAAAATGGAAGCATTTTTGCATTCAATAGTAGTCAATTGACTTGTAAAATTGGGATATGTTAGCTGCATTTATACAATCTGGAAAATGTGTTTTCTTTGTATAGCTGACAACTACCAAATTTGGGTAGTGATTTAAATCTAATATTATTTTATTTACCTCACTATGCACATTAATTTTATTTAAACACTTGTACGTATGTCAAAGAGATTTATACTCTCTTGCCTTAGACAATTGTAAAAAATACTAAACTTTAGCATTAAGAGACTTGAAAATTTAAGATATGGAATGGTCTAAGTGAGTAGTTTTTCTTTTGATATGAATAGGTTTGTAAGAATGTAGACGTATTGGAAGGCACCCTCTATATAAATGGAAGGGAAACCTTAAGGTATAGTTTGGTCATATACAGGTCCATGTGTTTTCTTTGTATAGTTGGCAACTACCAGATTTGGGTAGTGATTTAAATCTAATATTATTTTATTTACCTCACTATGCACATTAATTTTATTTAAACACTTGTACGTATGTCGAAGAGATTTATACTCTCTTGCCTTAGACAATTGTAAAATATACTAAACTTTAAGATTAAGAGACTTGAAAATTTAAGATATGGAATGGTCTGAGTGAGTATTTTTTCTTTCAATATGAATAGGGTTGTAAGAATGTAGACATATTGGAAGGCACCCTCTATATAAATGGAAGGGAAACCTTAAGGTATAGTTTGGTCATATACTGGTCCATGTGTTTTCTTTATAGAGTTGGCAACTACCAGATTTGGGTATTGATTTAAATCTAATATTATTTTATTTACCTCACTATGCACATTAATTTTATTTAAACACTTGTACGTATGTCAAAGATATTTTTACTCTCTTGCCTTAGACAATTGTAAAAAATACTAAACTTGAGCATTAAGAGACTTGAAAATTTAAGATATGGAATGTTCTGAGTGAGTAGTTTTTCTTTCAATATGAATAGGTTTGTAAGAATGTAGACGTATTGGAAAGCACCCTCTATATAAATGGAAGGCACCCTTTATATATATCACTAAACATCGAACACTGTTATTGATTCCTTCACTCCTGTAGATTCACCTAGATGGGAAAGATATCCCTTTTGTCCCCTGATCCTACCCTATATATCTATATCTATTTGAAGGGGGAGGTTCTCTTATCTCTATATAGGGTAGTCGCCCTATCTATATATGGGGAGAATCCCCACTTCCATATCTCTATCTAGAGGGGGAAGGACTCCATGTTAAGCATGAAATACACTGGGGGGGGTGAATTAGTATATTATATATCTTTTATTTAGTCTGATTTTTTTTCTTTAACCACTCAATCATACATTCAAGATATGCAATAAAATTGAAATAATAATTTTCACCACACAAGAGAGAGAGAGAGAGAGTGAGACACTAGATTTTTACATGGAAACTCAAAGTGGAAAAAACCACGGAGAACAATCTCAAGTATATGAAAGAACACCAACTCAAAATAAAAAGTTCACAAGCACCAATTTGCAGGAGCACCAACCCCTTTGTCGAGCACCAACACAACTATTTGTGAGCACCAACCCACAAGAGCACCAACCCCTTACAAAATTTATGATCACCAATCCACAGGAGCACCAACCCCTCTTATGTATAAAACACAACTATCTCTCAATGTTGTTTACTCAACAAATGATAAAACTCTACAATATCTCTTGTTTTTCTCTCTTCAAAAATAAATGCAAACCATGCACTCTCTTGCATATTACAAATGGCTTTTCAAGCCTTTATTTATAGCTTTTCAAATGACCTTTGGCCTTCACCCTTTGTGACCCTTCAATCTTTATGGAAAATGGCACCAAACTTGCATGACCTTTCGTATCCTTGCATTTGAAAAGTCATATGGTGACCCTTCATAAGCAAAAACGTCCTTTCCTCTTTTGTCTTTATTTTGGTGACTTTTCTTATTCTTCAAAGTGTATCTTCATGAAAAAATGTGCCATACCTCTTTTGTCTTCACATAGTGACTCTTACAATTCTTCAAGGTGACTCTTTATGAAAAAATGCGTCCCATTCCTCTTTCGTCTTTTATCTCGTGACTCTTCGACTTCTTCATGGGCCCTCTTTTGACTTATATGAAACCAAAAATATATTCATTAATATTAAATAGATATTAACACATATTAGCCAAGATATAAATATTAAAAAATACTATTAAATGCAATGGGGCCTTTATCACTAATAATGCTAGACTTTTTACATCAATGACAATATTTTCAACAATCTCCTCCTTTGTCATTAATAGTAACCTCAAACTGAAACTGTCACATCCAGAAACTTGCAGATACTGCCATTTAAAAAACATACAGTAACTTCCCCTTATTATAATAATTTGTATCTGTTCTCTATACCTGTTTTTCCACTTGTACCTATACTTGTTATTCTCCCTCTTTGACATCAAGGGCAAAGAGCCTATCTGGAGCAAACACTTAGCTCTCCCTCAACTAATGCTGAACCTCAATGGTAGAAAGTAAAAAAAATTACTCCCAACTCTCGTAGATACTCAAATGTGTCTTTTGGTAGTGTTTTTGTGAAAATATCTACAATCTACTCTATAATATTGATATATTTCATCTTACCTTGTTGATCTGTAACTTGCTTTCTCAAGAAGTGATATCTAATGAGAATATATTTTGTTCTTGAATGCATCACTAGATTCTTTGAAATATTTACAACACTTATGTTATCACAAAAAATAGAAATAAGTTCATTATATTTTACCTTGAAATCTTCTAAAGTTTGCTTCATCCAAAGCACTTGAGTACAACACAATATTGTTGTAATATATTCTGCTTTAGCTGTAGAAAGTGATACTGAATTTTGCTTCTTGCTTAACCATGATACTAAGCTATCACCAAAGAAAAAAGTTCCTCCACTTGTACTCTTTCTGTCATCCAAGCACCCTACCCAATCTAAATCTGTTTAAGTAACCAAAGTGAAATCTCTACATGTGGGATACCATAATCTGTAATCCAATGTCTCTTTAATATATATGAATATTTTTTTCACCAACTGAACATGACTATCTTTTAGAAATGACTGATATCTTGCAACTATACCTACTGCATGCATGATGTATGGCCTTGATGTTGTCAAATATAAAAGACTATGAATCATAGATCTATACAAAGACTGATTTGTAACAAGTGAATCTTCATCCTCGCTTACCTTATTTCTTGTACACATTGGTGTGCCAACTGGTGCACAATCTTCAAAACCAATTTTTTTCAATATTTTCTTGGCATATTTATTTTGAAATATGAAAATTATTTAATTTGATTGAAATATTTGCAATCTTAAGAAAAATGACAATTCTCCAAGCATAGACATCTTAAATTCTTTTTGCATTTTATTAGAAAATTCTTTTGTCATCTTTTCAATATTTTCTTAAAAAATGATATCATCAATATATACCACAACAATTAATTGATGCTTACCTTTTATTTTAATGTAAAGATTACTATCAACAAATCATCTCTTGAAACTTTGATCTTGCAGGTACTTATCATGACTTACATACCAAGCTCTGAGAGCTTGTTTCAATCCATACAATGCTTTCTTCAATCTGCATATATGGTTAGTAATATTTGAGAGAATAAATCTCTCAGAGTGCTCAATGTAGACCTCTTCTTCAAGATTCCCATTCAAGAAGACAAATTTGACATCCAACTGAAACACTTCGAAATTTTTAAAACTACATATGCAAGAAATATTCTAATAGCCTCTAACTTTGCCACTAGTGCAAAAGTTTTTTCAAAATTTATTCTCTCAGTTTGAGCATATCCTTTACATCTAATCTTGCTTTATTTCTAGTCACTTCTCTATTTTCATTCAACTTATTTTTATAAACTCGTTTTGTTCCTATCACATTGTGATCTTTTGGTTTATGCACTAATTTTCAAGTATCATTCTTTTCTATTTAATTTAATTCTTCATTCATAGCTTTAACCCAATGCTTATCATGTCTTGCTTCTAAAAAAAATTTAAGCTAAATTTTGGATAACAAAGAGAAATTAACTTGCTCAGGTTCACTTACCATCATTCTTCTAGTTTGAATTCTTTCATTTATGTCCCCAATGATGTCACTTTCATTATGATTTCTTTGAACATATTTGGATGGAGTTTTGTTCTCTTTTTCTCCTCATCTTCATTGCAAAACCTTCCTCTTCAATGATTTTAGGAATGTCTACTAGATCACTAATTTTTTGTGTTCTATCTTCTATCATGACACTTGCACTTTCAACAATTTTTTTAGTTCTTTTGTTATAACATTTATAAGATTTACTTTTGCAAGAATAACTAAAGAATATACCTTCATCTGCTCTGGATTCAAACTTACCAAGTTTTTCATCAATTCTCTTTATGAAGTATATGATGTTAAAAACTCTGAAATAATCAATTGTTGTTGGTTTGTCTTTCTATATCTCATAAGGAGTCTTGTCACTATTGAATCTCAATAATGCTCTATTTTGAATATGCACTGTTGTAGCAATTGTCTCTCTCTAGTATTTATTTTTTATCTTAGATTCATTTAGCATTGTCCTCGCCATCTCTTGAACTGTTCTATTTTTTCGTTCAACTACTCCATTTTGCTATGGAGTTCTGGCTGTTGAATAATGTCTCTTTATTTCTATGATATTTATAAAACTCAATAAATTGATCTAACATGAATTCTTCTGTTCGATCTGATCTTATATACTTAATCTTCAAACTAGTTTCATTCTCAACTGATGCTTTGAATGCTTTGAAATGTCTAAAAGCTTCTGATTTTTTTAAAAAAAATATTACCCAAGTCATACATGCAAAATCATCAATAATCAACATGAAATATTTCTCACCTTGAGTACTTTGAGTTCTCATAGGTCCACATAGGTCAGTGTGAACAAGCTCTAACATCTGAGTGGTTGAGTACTCTTTTATTTTGAACCACCTTTTAGTCTGCTTCCCATGTGACAAGGTTCACAAAGCGTGTCAGATGGCTTTGTAATCTTTAAAAGATTTTTGACTGCTTATTTTTTACTGATATTGACAAGAGTGTCAAAATTTATGTTCCCCATTCTTCTGTACCATAGTCAAATTTTTTCAATCTGACTCAAACATCTTTGACCTTTGATGTCTGATAGTATATACAATTTATTACCTATTCTCTCAACATCTGCAACTAATACATTTGAATTTTTTCTTCTAATTTCACAACTTTCTGCATAAAATTCTAGTGTGTGCCGATGATCACACATTTGACTTACACTCAAAATATTATGCTTAAGACCTTCTACATATAAAATATTTTTAATTTTATTTCTACCATTATCCAAACTTAGTGTACCTTTTTCAACAATTCTGGTAGTTGTATTGTCTCCAAATTTTACTGTGCCACCATTTATCTTCTTCAAGGTTATGAAATTGCTCTTGTCCCCTGTCACGTGCCTCGAACATCCACTGTCAATGAACCATGGCTTTTTTCATTTTTTACATACAAAGTTGTCTCTACCAACATAGATTTTTTAAGTTGTTTCTTTTGCCAAGAACCTGTCTGAACTTTCTTCTTAATGAATGGAGCTTTGAAACTCTGGTCTTTCTTGACTGAATGAAACACACTTCTACAATATCAGGCTATGTATTTGAAGTTGTTGCACTTGTAACATATTATGGTATCTTCATGAAATCCTGATAGTGGAGCAAAAGAGTTTTGGCTTCTGCTTGATTCTGCATGACTTTCTTTCTCTTTATTTTTGAACTGTTAGCTCTTTTTCAACATTCTAATTTCTTATGACCATATCTATTACAATAAAAATAGTAATCATAAAAATATGACTTATTTATGTATCTCTGACTTGATTACATTTTGTAGCTCTGTTCCCTCCAGCTTTCTTTGTTTGAGATGTCCTCTGTATTCTTAACTTCTTTTTTTATTTCTTCTTTTGTAAGAGTTTCAACATAGCTCTTTTTTTTTGTCTGTGAAAGTAGTGACCTCATCTTTCTCATTTTTAAATCCAATACCTGTCTTATCTGACATTGATATTTGATTTTCTAATATCTTATTCAATAAATTAGTGTTATTCTCAAATTTTAAATTATTGGTTGTTCTATCATTGATTGCTTTATTTATTTTATCAAGATCTATTTTTAAAAAAATAATATTAATAACATACCTTTCACATTTTTTACTTACTATTTTTAACTGTGTCGTTAGATCTTCTTCATTCTTCTTAGCTTCTTCAAAGTGTGTTTGTAAATCTTCAATTATTTTTTTGACTCTTTTTTTATTTTTCTTGATTTGGAGTTTTAATCTTCGATTCTTCTTTTAAGAGCTTTTAATTCTTCTCAGGCACAAATGAGTTTTCCTTCTAAATTCACTTCAGCTTCATCATATTCTTTTTCTTCATCATTTATACTTTTGCGTACAAAGGCATCTTCATGTTTGGCCATGAATAAAATCTCTTTTTCTTCTGAGTCATTGACTCCACTATCTTCGACTGAGCTAGGATCTTTAGAATACAAACTCTTTTTCTCGAATCCCTTCTTGAATTTGCCTTTAAAATTCTTTGTGTATGTAGACTTTTTTTCTTCATTATCGTCATTACCGTTATTTGAGCATTTAGCTGCAAAATATTCAATCTTTTCACAATTAAAATATTTAAAAAGTAATTTTTTTAAATATTTATCTGTGCCTTTTTCAGCTTGTGAATGAATAGGGCTCCATTGTCATCTTCATCATCGCTAGAATTATCACTTGATTTTTGAATTTTAGCCTTCTCTTTCTTTGATGTCTTGAAAGGCACTTCTCTCTTTGAAGGTTTATGTTGTTCAGTTCGCATCTCATATGCTATAAGAATACCATGAAATTCATCCATCTTTATTTTGGCTAAATTTTCCATCTCTTTAATTGCCAAAATTTTTGCATTATATGTCAATGGTAGATATCTCAAAAAAATTTGAACCACAGTCGACTCTTCTAATTTTTTTCTAAGACCTTGAATTTGATTAACTATTTGATCAACCCACAAGAGATAACTTGCTATATTTTTTTCGTCTTCCATCTTCAAACTCTCATACTGTCTTCTGAAAGTCTAAAGCTTAGCTTGCTGAACCTTTCCATCACCTTTGTAAATATTTTTAAGTTTTACCCAAGTTTCTTTAGTAGACTTACATTGCATAATTTTAACAAATTTTGATTCACATAAACCACATAAAATAATATTTAAAGCTTTAACATTATATTTACTTGCCTTCTATTCTACCGGAGTAGTTACAAGTGTTCGTGGCTCTTCATATTTCTCCACCACTACTTGCCATATGTTGAATCTAAAGGCCATCAAATAAGTCTTCATTCTTATGCTCCAAAAAACATAATTCGTCCCATCAAACAAATGTGTCTTATTTATAGTAAAAATATTTCATGTGATCCAGCCATTGTGCTTTCTTGATCTTCCTTTAAGCTATAAAAATTTTTCAAAAAAAAATTGCTCTGATACCAATTGTTAAGCACAAAATATACTGAGACGGAGGTGAATAAATATATTATATATCTTTTATTTAATTTGATTTCTTTTCTTTAACCACTCAATCATACATTCAAGATATGCAATGAAACTAAAATAATAATTTGCACCACACGAGAGAGAGAGAGAGAGAGAGAGAGAGAGATCAAATTTTTATGTGAAAACTCAAAATGGGAAAAACCATGAAGAACAATCTCAAGTATATGAATGAGCATCAACTCAAAATACAAAGTTCGCAAGCAACAACTTGCAAGAGTATCAACCCCTTTGCCGAGCACCAACACAACAATTATTTGTGAGCACCAACCCACAAGAGCACCAACCCATTACAATATTTATGAGTACCAACCTACATGAGCACCAACCCCTCGTGTATAAAACACAACTATCTCTCAATGTTGCTTAGTCAACAAATGATAGAACTCTACAATATCTCATACTTTTCTCTCTTTAAAAACAAATACAAACCATGCATTCTCTTGCATATTACAAATGGCTTTTCAAGCCTTTATTTATAGCTTTTCAAATGACCTTTGGCTTTCACCCTTTGTGACCCTTCAATCTTCATGGAAAATAGCGCCAAACTTGCATGACCTTTTGTATCCTTTCATTTGAAAAGTCATATGGTGATCTTTCATAAGCAAAAGCGTCCTTTCCTCTTTTGTCTTTATTTTGGTGACTTTTTGTATTCTTTAAAGTGTCCATTTATGAAAAAATATGCCATACCTCTTTTGTCTTCACATGGTGACTCTTAAAATTCCTCAAAGTGAATCTTCATGAGAAAATGCGTTCCATTCATCTTTCGTCTTTTATCCCGTGACTCTTTGACTTTTCCATGGGCCCTCTTTTGACTTATATGAAACCAAAAATATATTAATTAATATTAAATTAATATTAACACACATTAGCTCAAATATGAATATTAAAAATACTATTAAATGCAATGGGGCCTTTATCACCAATAATGTTAGACCTTTGACATCAATGACAATATTTCAAACACTCCACATTTGTATTTTATTCCATCATATTATATAGGTTGGGTTAGGTTATAGATTATTAATTAGGGAGGTTGAGAGTGAGCATTAATGCCCTAATTCAAGGTTATGATCCATAGGCCAAGGGAAGACTATCATTTATGCCCAACATGTTATTTCTAGTTTATATAATGCTATGTGGCTATGGTATTATCTCCCCTCTAGATAAATTTATAGGGGTTGGCCTATCTATATATAGGGGCATCTATATAGAGAGGGGCTCTCACCTTGACATCTATGTGCTCTATTCAGGAAGCCTGTGGCATATATGGAGGTGTGATATAGATATAAGTAGGGTGCCGACATTTGTATGGTTTATTTTAGGCCAAATTATGCTAGATAGATATATGATTTGCTCCTCTATATGCACTGACATACTTTATGTGGAGGATGAGGGCCTTTATATCTATATGGGTTGCCCCCATTGACCCTTCTATAGGGAGGTCGAGGGATACTATAGATAGATAGGCCACACTACTAGGTCGAGGGAATATAGATTCTATAGGTGCCCCTCACGCCAACAAGACAACATTTATGTTTTGCTTGGGAGGCCAAGGTATTCGCTCATGCTGATTAATTGACTATATACATATAAGGCGTCGAATCCCAACTGATTGAGTGACTCTCTCACCATATACAGATAGAAATGTACCCTCAACCTCCTCAAATCCATTTCCATCTATATAGATCTGAATGGTCCCTCTATTGTTTCAACTATACACACACACACACACTCCTCGACACCCTACCCTATGCCCCCCATAATGGTTTGGTGAGCGGCCTTATATATCTATTTTGGGTGTCTAGAGCCTAGACTAGATTGGACTTGAAAAGACCCTTGACCTCCCAATTCAAACATGCAAATGTCTATTGTCAGTCGATTGATGAGTATATATGTTTATATCTATTTGATAGGTTCCCATGAGTCCCCAATATATACAGGTTGATCAGTTGGTTGAGGCCTATATATTTTGTCATTCTAACTCCCGACTGACCATAAATAGAAGAGAGCATCTCCCTTCTAGACATATATGTGTCTAGATACCCTCTCTCACCACCCCTACCATCCCGCTTCCCCCGCCCCCCGCCCCCGCCCCCCCCCCCCCCCCCCGAAAAAAAAATCCCATCTTTCTGCCCTTTTATAGAATATTCCCATCTATAGAATCTGCCCATCTCATCTATCTGCCAAGTGGTAGAGTAGTCTATTGTTGGTCAAGCAGGGAAGGGTGGGAAGAGGTTGCCTTCCCCAGGTATAATTTATATATAGTAGGGTGGTTTGTTAGGGGAGTGTGGATTATAGATAATATTATTGACTATATATAGTATACAACATTTGATATCATAGAGAGATTTCTTTGGAATGTTATATTGTATTACTAGCATATATAGATATAGATTGGGATTATTACATACATATTACATATATAATGTAGATCGTGTGTGATGATGCATTCAATGTTAAACGATGGGGTCTAGGTGAAAGTGCATTCAAAATTGTATCCATGTGATTTGACGTACACACATTTAAGTGGGAGAACTATGTGCAGTTTGAGACCTCTTTTGAGTATTTTCAATATAGGCAATACTCAACTATTCAAAGGGAGTGGTAGAGTTCAGTCCAACCCCATCTTGTTAACCCCTTTTTCCATGTGACATTGGTCTCAAGAGTGCAAGCTATGGTTTTTAATTAAAGAGAAGGAAAATAGAATTATTTGCATAGGGTCAAAAGTAACTAAATGTATAAGAGTCATCTATAGACAGTGGCACATTGATATGGACTGTCATAGATTGACACATACATCCTAGATGATTCATAGAGACAATAGATGGATCTGACCGCCTCAAATGACCAAGGGTTACTAGAGGTGTCCTGAGAAGTTTCAATAGTTTTCTCCTTTATTTGAGCTAAAATAGAGCTAGTGTAGACCATTCCCAATGATTGTATGCAAACACATACCATAACAGAGCTATAAATAAGCTAAGTTTATTCTCTCTTATGTGTTTGATCATTTCTATAAATAGTAAGTGTAGTAAATGATAGTATTATTATTTTCTTAGGGCAAATGTAACTAAATGCATAAGAGTCATCTATAGATAGAGGCACATTGATTTAGACTGTCATAAACCAACACAAGCATCTTGAATGGTCACACCACATAATAGATGGATCCAGACACCGCAAGTGACCAAGTTTCACCAGAGGTATACTTATAAGTTTCAATAGTTTGTTTACTATATTACTGATATTTCTTAATGATTGTATGCAAACATGGACCAAAACATAGCTATAAATAAGATAAGTTCCTTTCCCCTCTTATGTGGTCGGTCTTTTATATAAGTAGTAAGTGCAATAATCCATACTTTACATTCAATCTATGTAGTTAGACATATCTCATATAACTTGAATAGTCTCAGATTTTAGCTGAGTAGATCACATTCAATAAAAATAAGTTAAATCAGTTAGGCCCTTCTAAATATTTAACACCTAGTATACTATTTGTATCATAAAGTTTATGTGAGTTGATTTCTTGGATTGTCTCAACATGGAACGAAGAGTACCGGTACACTATCTCATTTGACTTACTAGATTTTGTGCATGATACTATAGATTTACTATTTCATCTATATAGATAGTTACTGTTGACATAGTGGATTGCACCCGGGGCAGGATGCCTAGCTCCCGCCCTTCCACATGCAACAATGGAAACTCCCCTCTCGCCTGTGGGACCGGCGAAGCTGGAGGGGAGAGTCTCTAGATAAGGGCTAACTCCCTCTGATGTATCTTTTAGGCCCTGGTTTCTCCTACTGCTAACAAACAAATGTGAAAAGGGGGGATGAAAAGAGAGAGAGAGAGATGCTGAAAACAAAACTTAAGCCTAAAAATGAAAAGGCGATACACCAAAAAAGTTTGACCCATTCAGGCCCGAACATACACTTTTCACTAAGAGGAAGCGCCCATACACTTCATCTGACGTGGGAAACTCTTATGTTTCAGTGAGTCAAAGGTTCGTAGAGATACAGGGAGGAAGGAACTACCAAAGGTGCTCTGCAACACACTTAGGCAACCTATTCACATGCGCCTATATTCTTGTTGTGGAGACTTCTGGCAGACCTGCAGAAAAGAGACTTCACAATGCACTAGACATGGTGTAATCGATCTGTGAAAATCATGAAAGACAATGACTTCACACAAAAGAACACATACATATACTTTAAAGTGCAAGTCCAAATAGAGGTAAAAATACTATGTCCTGATTCAAGGTAAAATCTGGCAGAGCTCTGCCTTACAAGCCTGAGAGATTTTTGGGTAGAGTTTTGCCTTAAGGCTGAGAGAATCAGATCCTTCTCAAATGAGAAATTTACAATATATAGAAAGAGGAAGAGAACTTGGTGATTTTTGGGAAAGATTTTGGCGCTCTTTTTGCAAGCTGGCCCATGTGCGCTCTGAGCCTTGGGAAGAGGGAGCCGTTTGATTGTCGGTTCCTGCTCTGACTTTGGCATCCCAACATTAATGAAAAAACATGGCTACGCCTCTTTCTTGTGAACAAACTGCTCCTTCCAGATATTCACGCAGTTTGTCCCCTTATAAATGCAAAAGGGAGAAGATAGGTCACGTCATCTACTGTTTGTGTCGTTTGGTGACCACCTGGCAATTACTCGCCTCCTCTTTGCCACTTGGACTGCTTTGTCTCTTTCTTCACCTTGTCTTCTTCCTTGCTTTGTCTCCTGCTTCTTCAGCCCTCAGGGATGATCTTTTGGCAGGTCGCTGCGTTCCTTGGGCTCTTTTCATGGTTGGCGCTCAGGCAATTTAAAAGCAAATGGCTATTTCACCGTCTTAAATTTTATGTTCGTGGACCTGTCACTGTTTGAAAAACAACAGCTAATCTATCTTCTTAAGGTTGACGGCTTCCAGGACGTCACCGTCCTTGGCAAATTCCTTCGAGCCTTTTCCTTTGACTCGCCCTTTGTTTTGGACCCTCCCGAAGGGGAAGTGTCCCTTTGGCTCTGGAGAGATGCCCTTCATTTGGCCAGCCGAGAGCCCCTCGCAAGGGCACCTGCCCTTCGGCAGCGTTTTGTCTCTTCGGCCTTTTCTGCGGGCTTTTTTCTCGTGGACAAAAAGTCTACGAGAATTGGCCGCTTGATTTCTTTCGAGGTTTTCTCCGGGTCCTTTTGAGCTCGCGACCTTCCTCCGAATTCCTTCAGACTTTTTGTCTAAAGGAACTCCTTCGGACAAAAAGTCTGAAAGAATTCAATGCCTTAAGACTTTCTGCGCGTTTTTGAAATCTTTTGACTGCTTTCAAAGTGCTCCCTGCCCTCCGCAAGGGATTTTGAACCCAGAATTGCCCTCTGTAAGGACACTTGCCCTTCGAGAGGCTTGACCTTTTCATGTTGAATTGCTCCTTTGAACCAACCGTTGAACCAATCCATTAAACCGGTTCAACGATTTAAACGATTGTTGAACCAAGGCTTTAAACTGAGCGTTGAATCAAGTTCGTTGAACCGGCCGATGAACCCTTTGAGTGAACGGAAACGTTTGAACCAAAGTGTTGAACTAGCCAATTGAACTAAAATGATGAACTTTGCCGATGAACCAAGGCATTGAACTTTGCGTTGAACCAAGGCATTGAACCAAGTCATTGAACCAAAGCGATGAACCAAGGCATTGAACCGGTTCAATGGTTCAACGGTTCAAAGCTGTTAACTCTTTTCAAAGATCATGTCATTGAACCATTTTAACTCACTTTCCTTATGAATTTATTTAGACAAGAGTCCGAAAAAGCTTTGTAAAACCTTGCACTCTTTGACTGGTTCTTCATCTGCCGAAAGACTACACCTGTAGAGTTCATAGAAATGGCCCTGTCCGTAGAAATTGCAAGACTCATGAAAAATCAAAAGTACTGGCTTAGAACATCATAAAAAAGAAGGGGGACCAATTTTTTGGCCTGTTGGGCAAAAAATAGTCAATAAATTGGTGACTCTCAGGGGAAGCATGCCTGCTATGCTTAGAGAATAGTTGTCTTGTAGTCCATTGGGCACGGAGTCAGAATGCAGCTTTGAAGAAAGGTTAGAAACAGCCCCAAAGATCCAAGAATCAAACATGAAGCTTTTTACCCCAGACACAAGGGAAAGCACACACAAGACTAAAAACACTACTTGTGCAAACTGTACTTAGGGAAAGCAAAAAAAAACTAAAATCAACTACTATATACAACTAACCAGGTACATATGTTTCCCTCCTGGATCAAAGGGAAAACTTCTTAAGTCCCCTTCCTAGCAAGGAAACTTATGGTGCCAGACAAGTGGCTGAATGAAATGGAGAGTTCGTGGCCCGCTCCTCTTGCCTGCCACCTGGGTTAGCTTGTATCCGAGTGGATCAGATTCAAACATGCTTCCAACATATATGTACTATGTTTGTTCTTGGAAGCTTGCCTCCTGTTGGTTCTTCATGCTGGTGTATCTCATTAAGAAATCAATGGCTGCTGGATTATCACCATAAGCCATTTGATGTGCATAGTCCCTTTTTAGTGCATCATGAATTGGCTTGTTTTCTTCTGCCTCATGCTCGAGTTCCATGGTATGACCATCCTCCTTGATGACTTCAAAGAAAGTATCTTCAGATTCACCAACCTCTTGAAAGGATAAATCTGAAAGCCTGCAGCCCCTTTGCATACTTATTTGAGTCCCAATGCTGCCTTCTCCACTCTTAGCCAACTCATAGCCCCCTTGAAGAATAGTGCGGCCTGCCCCAATGACTTCGAATGAATCATTTAAAACATGAACAAGAGATTGTCCATGCTCCTCCATGACATTTATGGTGATCTCCTCCTCGTTCATACTCATGAAGTCTCCCTGATCAGTCATGAATTGAGCATACTCCTCTTCACTTGCTTCCTCCAAGACAGGTTCCTCCTCAAAAAGGGGTGAAATGGAAGTGTGACGGACGAACTTATGTGGAAGAGGAGGCAGTCCCTGAGCTAGAACTGAATGATTCTCCTCTTTCCATCTGGCCAGCACTTCATCTATATCAGACGTGGCCTTGTAGCTCTCTTGGAGGTGTGTAGATGGAGTGTGTTCAGACATGGAATCTGCTATTTGGTCTAAAACGTCCATACACCTTCACTGAGGAAACTCGCTCTGGACTTCAACTCTGCAATCCCCCTGTCTATATCTTCTTGGAAGAGCCTTTCTTGGAGGTCACAATCATAATGGGGAGCAGGAGCAGCCTCATCCTCTTCAAGGTTTTGAGCAAAACCTTTCTCTTCCTCTTCCTTTCTGCCCCATGATTCTATTGTTTGCCTCCAGCTCATGATCTTGGGATTGGAATCTTACTCCTGTGAACAGGCAACAACTTTATCCTCTTCAAGGCCCTGAGCTGGTTCATGATGTTCCTTCTTCCAGCTTGGAATTTGGAGATCATGTTGAAAGACTTGAGGAGGTTGGGGAACATTTGGGAGGGTCTGCTCATGTACAGGAAGAGCTGTCTGAAAAGAGGCATGCTGGAAAGCTAGGCGCACAAGATTGAGGGCAAGATCGATTGATGCATCGGATGAGTTAGAATGAGCAAGTGCCATCTAATAGAAAGGATTTGGCACATAAGATGGGGCTTTATCTAGAACAGGAGGGGGTAGACCTTGGGCCAAAATCACTTGATTTTCATCTCTCCACTTTACCAACACTTCATCAATATTGAAAACAGCTTGAGGATTGGTAGAAGGGGTATCTTTTGGCGCAGTCTCCTCGACAAGGTCTGAAAGCTCCATCTCTCTTTCTCTAAGCAGTCTCATCTTAGCCTCTAATTTCTCAACTCGTTTAGCCAGATTATCTTCATTTTGTACCTCTTGGAGCTCGTAGGAATCATCATAGAGATGGGGAGTGCATGAAGGTTGCCATGAAATGCAAGAAGCTTCCTGAGGAAGGGTGGGAAGGACTTGAAAAGGACTAACCTCATTTTGTACCTCACACTCTTAGACAATGTCTTTCTCCTCCTTGCTGTTCCATGACTCAACCACTTTATTCCAGCTCAAGATATTAGGACTGGGCATCTCCTTCTGGGGTGACGGGGCCATAATGTGAGAGGGTAGTGAGGGTTTGGATTCCACTTCCCTTGCTGCCAAAATGGACTGCTGCATTTGAAGATTTGCAAATTCAATCTGTTTATCAAGATTAGCTTGAAACACCAGATTTACTATTTTGAAACTCTCCTCAACATGATTGGGGAGAGGACTTTGACAGGCTTGACTTGGCTCATAAGCAGGGGCTGTGTATAGTCCACTGATATGATACTTGGGGCAGCGAGTATGCAGGTTGATAGACTTGGTAAGGCTACCTCTCATGAATACTTAGCTTCTCTTCCAAAGATGCAATCAAACCACTCACATCCAGCATCTCACTTGTCAGCCTTTGCCAATTGGCTCCTTCAATAGGAGCCCATTCACTCTTAACCTGATCTAGTGCATTTCTCACTTGATGGACGACATGATCAGGGATTTCTTGGCCACATCCCCTTCTGGTGCCAAGATTTATTACATACTTTTCGTATCCCAGTAGTGATTATTTGAAGGTGGAAACGGGTTGATTGGTAAAGAGACTGGGTTGAGTAGGAGAAGTGACACATTGAGAAGACTAGGCATACGACTGATATAGCTCATGACAGGGTTGAGGCTGGTCATATTGGACCTGATAAGAATCAACATAATGGTGGTAAGGATCATAGCCAGGCTGGCCAAGGAAAACAGGGTCCACAGCTCTGAATGATGGAATTATACATACCAAAATACTATTTCTTGATGGTAAGGTACCAAAACTGCTTAACCAGTTGACTTAACTCAGAGTCGCCATTGGTGTTGATGCAAAAGCCTCCAAAGGTTGGTTGGTTGAAGAACACACCAAAAAATTTCAACTATTTGGACAAAACCTGTCCTAGTTGGTCCCTAGCGGAGTGCCAAAAACTGTTGACGCAGTGGATTACACCCGTGGTAGGACGCCTAGCTCCCACCCTTCCACACGCAACAATGGAAACTCCCCTCTTGCTTGTGGGACTGGCGAAGCTGGAGGGGAGAGTCTCTAGATAAGGGCTAGCTCCCTCTGATGTATCTTTTAGGCCCTAGTTTCTCCTACTGCTAACAAACAAATGTAAAAAGGGGGGGATGAAAAGAGAGAGAGAGAGATGCTGAAAACAAAACGTAAGCCTAAAAATGAAAAGGTAATACACCAGAAAAGTTTGACCCACTCAGGCCTGAACATACACTTTTCACTAAGAAGAAGCTCTCATACACTTCATCTGACGTGGGAAACTCTTTTATTTCAGTGAGTCAAGGGTCCGTAGAGATACAAGGAGGAAGGAACTACCAAAGGTGCTTTGCAACACACTTAGGCAACCTATTCACATGCGCCTATATTCCTACTGTTGACACTTCTGGTATACCTACAGAAAAGAGACTTCACAATGCACTGGACATGCTGTAATCGATCTATGAAAAGCATGAAAAACAATGACTTCACACAAAAGAAGAACACAGACATATAATTTAAAGTGCAAGTCCAGATAGAGGTAAAAATGCTAAGTCCTGATTCAAGGTAAAATCTTGCAGAGCTCTACCTTACAAGCCCGAGAGATTTTTGGGCAGAGTTTTGCCTTAAGGCTGAGAGAATTGGATCCTTCTCAAATGAGAAATTTACAATATATAGAAAGAGGAAGAGAACTTGGTGATTTTTGGGAAAGATTTTGGCGCTCTTTTTGCAAGCTGGCCCATGTGCGCTCTGAGCCTTAGGAAGAGGGAGCCGTTTGATTCTCGGTTCCTACTCTGACTTTAGCATCCCAACATTAATGAGAAAACATGGCCGTGCCTCTTTCTTGCAAACAAACTAATCCTTCCAGATATTCACGCAGTTTGTCCCCTTATAAATGCAAAAGGGGCCACACCATTTACTGTTTGCATCATTTGGTGACCACTTGGCAATAACTCGCCTCCTCTTTGCCACTTGGACTGCTTTGTCTCTTTCTGCACCTTGTCTTCTTCCTTGCTTTGTCTCCTTTTGCTTCTTTAGCCCTCGAGGGTGATCTTCTGGCGGGTTGCTGCATTCCTTGGGCTCTTTTCATGGTTGGCGCTCAGGCAATTTAAAAGCAAACAACTATTTCACCGTCTTAAATTTGACGTTCACGGACCCGTCACCATTTGAAAAACAACGACTAATCTATCTTCTTAAGGTTGACAGCTTCCGGGACGTCAGCGTCCTTGGCAAATTCCTTCGGGCCTTTTTCTTTGACTTGCCCTTTGTTTCAGACCCTCTCGAAGGGGAAGTGTCCCTTCGGCTCTGGAGAGATGCCCTTCATTTGGCTAATCGAGAGCCCCCTGCAAGGGCACCTGCCCTTCGGCAGCCTTTTGTCTCTGTGGCTTTTTCTGCAGGCTTTTTTCCCACAGACAAAAAGTATGCGAGAATTGGCCGCTTGATTTCTTTTGGGGTTTTCCCCAGGTCATTTTGAGCTCGCGGCCTTCCTTTGAATTCCTTCAGACTTTTTGTCTGAAGGAATTCCTTCATACAAAAAGTCTGAAAGAATTCAATGCCTTAAGACTTTCTGTGCGTTTTTGAAATCCTTTGACTGCCTTCGAAGTGCTCCCTACCCTCTGAAAGGGCTTTTGAACCTAGAACTGCACTCCACAAGGGCATTTTCCCTTCGGGAGGCTTGAACCTTTCGCGTTGAACCGCTCCTTTGAACCAACCATTGAACCGGTTCAACGGTTCAAACGATTGTTGAACCAAGGCTTTGAAGCGAGCGTTGAACCAAGCTCGTTGAACCATCCGATGAACCCTTTGAGTGAACCGAAACGTTTGAACCAAAGTGTTGAACCAGCCGATTAAACTAAAATGATGAACTTTGCCGATGAACCAAGGTGTTGAACTTTGCATTGAACCAAGGCATTGAACCAAGTCGTTGAACCAAAGCAAATGAACCAAGGCGTTGAACCGGTTCAATGGTTCAAAGCTTTTAACTCTTTTGAAAGATCATGTCTTTGAACCATTTTAGCTCACTTTCCTTATGAATTTCTTCGAACAAGAGTCCGAAGAATCTTTGTAAAACCTTGCACTCTTTGACTGGTTCATCTGTCGAAAGACTAGACCTGCAGAGTTCGTAGAAATGGACCTGCAGAGTTCGTAGAAATTGCAAGACTCGTGCAAAATCAAAAGTACTGGCTCAGAACAACATAAAAAGAAGGGGGACTGATTTTTTGGCTTGTTCGAAAAAAAATGGTCAACAGTTACTATAGACAAGTTGTAATTTAATATAGGGGTTACTACAACATAACATGACATGAATAACATTTATCCTTCACATTGAGGAATACGAGAAAATGGATTTGATCCAATCCTTCGAAATTGGAAACATTATAAAGCTTATATGTTTATTCCATGTTGCAATTTTTTACAGTGATATGATAATGAAACTCTTTAAAAATTTGTTTGTTGCTTATTTCATGCCATATGCTTTTGTGTTCATTTGGGTTTTGACATGCATTGAGACTTGAGTTGCAGGAATCACCTCTAAGGGTACCTACTTTCCCTTTTTTATGTTTATGAAATGGAAACAGGAACTTGAATGGCTTTGGAATGTTAGGAATCGTCAATACATTTTTGGAAATGACTTCGAAATTACATCACTATTTCCAAGGCAATTCTCATAATGACCAAGTGATTTTGGGTTGTTTTAGGGGCTTAGAAATAAAATAATAAAAATGTAGCTAAACTTTGCCCTACCTCTAACCGAAAATAACATAAAATAGATATGATAAACTAGAATCAGAGAAGCAATACTAACAAAATATTTAATCTAACATAATAAAAGAAATAGAATACACACAAGATTACATAGTACATAATATTTAACTTGGAAATCCTTTCAGTAAAAAACCCAACATAGTAACCTCCTTTGTTATTGTATTAACTTAAATGTCTTCTAATAGAATAAAGTACACGCCAATTTTAATTTTCTCCTACTGTATGTGAAAGTATATATAGGCACATCAATAGGGAACCGCTAAAGCAAAATTAGAATACCGTGGGCACCAAAACCATGGGCTAAAACCACCTAAATATAGTCAAATTCTGGTTCTATAGTCTAGTAGAATGTAAATCATGGAAAATATACAACACATTTCTTGCACAAAAATTAAACTATCTTGCCAAATCAACAAAAGATGAAGACACAAGTAATACTATCTTCTTCTAAAACACTCGTATCCAAATGCTGAAACAATGGAAGGAAAAATTTAAAAGCCAAAGGGAAACTTGTTGCCCCAAGGGGGAAACATCTTTCATTTGCTGTAAGAAAGGAAAATGTTTATTGCCAAATCTTATGTCTTATGTTTTTAATGTGTTTAATATCTCTATGTATAAAGGAAAGGAAATTATGTTTATTTATATATTTTCTAATTTTAATATTTGGTTGCATGGGCAGTTTAATGCCATTTTAGATCTAGGGATTCCTAGAAATGGATGATTCACATTTTTGGTTATGTTTATTTTGCATTTCTTCGTAACTTAGACTGAGACATATTGAAAATATTTTCTATGTCAATGGATGTTTGGTTTTTTGATTAAATGATTTTAATTCTGAGTTTTATGATTTCACAAAGGGTTGTCCTTTTGGTGCCCAATTATGTACCAAACTCCAAGAAAGTTCTACATTTTTATCTTAGAAGTTTAAAAAATATATATATTTATATATAAATTAGAGCTCTCATATGTGACGATTTATTTAATAATAGACTAAATTAATTGTGAACAATATGAAAAAACTGGTCATTGACTTCCCTAATGGGGCATCATTTTGCTTTGCTCTATAGCTGTTATTTATAAGAGTTCTATAGGTACTCCATTCGACCCCTCTTGGTCTTGTGTACTACTACATAATGGTGATTTAATCCTTCTAAATTTCACATATCGGATTAAGTTCTATACTGCAGTCAACTTTGTCCTTCAACCATCATCCTCATAAAGCATAGAAGGTTAAAATAATGGTTAAATTATGTTACATTTACAATGGTATAAGTGCCCATGTATGGATGTAGGTCAAGCTTGAAGCTTAGCCTCCTACTTTTTGCAAAATTTTAAAAGGGCCATTTGCATTGGTTTCAATTTTCAACCTTATCTTTGTATGTTTTCTTATCGAGGTTTGGCCGTATTATATGTCCTGCTAAAAAAGGGTGAGCAGAACTGTACCGATCATGGTATTTATTTATATACTTTCTGAGCTCTTTATAGTTTCTATTACAACTTTATGAATTTATTGAATTCTTTCCATCAATTCAAGGCATTTTAGATATATATTTTTATTGTAGATTTTGTAATAGGTTTAGAAAAAATATTTGGAGCAAGTTTGAAATGTAGACTAATCATGAACCAAGTGTCTTTGGTGCACCCTAAGCTCGGGGTGTGTTTCCCATGTGTGGGGTGCACCTATCACACACACCCTATGTAAAAATTTAAATTAATAAAACACACTTAACAAGAATTAGTCTACAAAGTAAAAATTGAACATTATATAAGTTTTTTCCCTAATAGATTCATATTACAACTTGATTATAATTCAATATGTGATCTATCATCGATATAAGTTTAGATTTGAACATTGATGAAGTCCGTAAATAATATTAATATAAAAAGGGGGATGAAGAAGAGCAGGTCAACATTAGGAGTGATATAGACAACGATCTGAAAACAAACACAAATAGGTCAGGGCTTATTTCCAAAGGATGCCAAAGATAATAAAAAATAACTAAGATTAATTTCCAGCCCAATCCACTATTCCAGTTGTTTCATTAACATCATCATCTTCCTTATATATGATTTTTAGCTTTTCTCCCTCGGTCTTATAGATATATAATTTTTAATCTAGGAAGCCACTATCTTCTACTAGTGGTTTATAGGATGCCATGGATAATATTCATCATGAAGATTTGCGCTTTGATGACTTTGTATGGATTAACGATCCACGCGTTATATTTTTTTGATGATTTTAAGGCATGAATTTTCTATAGCCTTGTTTAGATTAGTAAGCTCCTCCAAGAGCTCTTCTATCCCAGTGTGACTAGTACGGTCTTTTTCCTTCCAAATATCCCTTGCATTTACTCATTAACCTCAGAGTTATCTTTGAGGGTGGCTATGATTAAGATCGAGAGGTGACCTCATATTTTCCTAGTCTATGGTTTGAGTTTCCATAAGGGAATATGACCTCAAAATGGCTGCCAACTCAATTCTGGTTTCTCTTTGTCCGTTTCTATTAAAAAAAAATCAGATTTTTAAACTCCTCTTTGTTTACAATTGAACTTTGTCAGACCAATAGATTTTGTATTATTTCAATTTTTTTTGTAAATATATAGAAAATGTTCTCTTTGTTTATATCTCTTATAGTGTCAGAAGTAAGTGTGAACCTCTTTTTTGACATTCCTTTTCTCCAACCTTGGAAGGTATTTTATCTAGTCCAACATAATCAGATTTTCACACTCCTAGTAAGTGTTAATTCTTCAAAAAATTGATCCGATGATCCCCCTTATTGGTGGGGCTTGTAACACTTGTCTCATTGGTTCTTTCTGCATTAGATGCGTCAGAGTTATGAATCATATTAATTTTTCTCACTACAAGATCAATCAAAGTGACAAAGTGAGTAATAAGAAGGAAGATAAACATAAGGTAAAGAACATTTTGGCAGAAGAAAGTAAAATAATCCATGTTCCACAGAGCACTAAGGAAAAAATGCATGGTTGTGAGCACACTAGGCATGGTTGGCAGATCAAGCCCTGGCCAGTTAAAGGAATGGTGGGAGATACAATCAAGCGATCACAAACAACATTCATAGGGGGATTAACAACCCATAGATTGATGATGCTACATAATAACTTACAAATTAGGATGCCAAGAAAGGAAAGGCACTCCTTGATGCCCAAATACTAATAACAGGTGATTGAATCATCACCTTTTGGAAACTCACCATCAAATTTCATCTAACACAACAACAAATGAAAAATCACCCACATTTATTTGATGCCCATCTCATGACTTCCCCTGTTGATGATGAAATGAATGAAATCCTACAAAGGAAAACCAAACCTAACCACTAGGAAAAGCTACTTACCGTGTCTGACCAAAAATGAAGAAACTACAACCCGTAAAAACTGCAACAAACCAAGTGCTAACATAAATCAGAATGCATGTAAATTAACAAACTTCAAGCAAAGAGAAGGAACTTTCACACAACATGCAAATGATTTCCTTTTTTGTCATGAGCTTGGAAGAGCCAAATGATCACCAAACAAATCTGAATTGTACTATACATTTAAAAAACATGATCTCCTTTGATGGATGATGGATAAAGATCAATGTCTTCCCTAGAAAAGTGATTTTTGGAAAAAATAGAATTAGTCAATCCAATTTCAAGAGATTTAAAATGATGAGAAAAAATCCCTTACATAGGAGTTTTTCTAAAGGTCTAGGTCTTCCATTTATATTTTCTCAATATTTCTCTTTGGCCTCCTATATTCTCTTAGGAGGAAATTATAGTTGAAAAATACTTCCATAGGGAATATTATTAAAACATTGCCTTCTAAAATATCACTCCCAATTTTCCTCTTCAATGTTAAATTGTTTAATAATTTTATCAAAGTTTTTAACATTAAAATAATGATATGGTCAAAATCCAATCAAAATTTCACATCCTTTGGATTCCCCGTGATTGCTTTGTTTAAGAAACCTCACATTTTTCCAATAAATCTATGGTTTTGTTCCCTCATTACAAGAGGGGGTGTTTTGAGACAAAAGTTAGAGATGAAATCATAATTTCATTTCTAACATCCATCCCTTCTTTTTATTTGTCATAATTTTTATGCAACATATTATTGGAACATATTAGGTTAAATGAAGACCTCAAGAGTACATGATACGTTTTAGGGAACAATAAGATGCGTTGGACCAAAGCCATGTGAGTCACTATTAAGATCTTCTCACCCATCATTACATAAAGTTGTGTGGAGCTAGAAGTGATGTTGTTGGGAACTGCAAGTGGTCGCATGGAAACCCAGGCTGATACAAATGAGGCTAGGGTAGGTGTATTTTATGGTTTTTTGTGTAGTTTGACATGCTCAGGGTAGACAAAGTTTATACTTGGTTCATGGACGGATGTTCATCCCTATTTCAAATTTATATTTTTTGCACAAGTGACACATGGGAATTATTGATTGGAAATGGTAGATGCTAATCTAAATGTGGGGGTTTAAAGGATGCAATTCCAAAGATCTTGTAACGCAACTTCTGTCTTGTAGATCCCTTATATACACACCTTCAAACTAGTAATATTTGAGAAAAATATATTTTCCATTATGATTTTATGGATGTCCATGCCCTCATCCAAAGCTCTTATTTTGGAACATATTGGGAGTATGTTGTTACATGCAAAAGGATTATACTTGGACCCCTATTTTATTCGGGGTAGACGGATTTTATACATGGTCCATGCACATATGATCATACCCTGTTGCAAAGTTTTTTTTCACATGCCACACAATTTAGTTACAACTTTACATCAAAGGACTCTGATCAACATATCGTTTGCAATAAGATAATACTATGTGAAGATGACACACCAAATCGTAGGATCACATCTCTTTACACACATAGTCACTTCAAAGTTCAAGCAAAGAAAGGAAGATGAAACTCAAAAAATGAAAGACAAATATGTGTTTCTTGTTGATGCATTTTTAACTGGTTGTGGATTGGACACCCATTTTGATAGAGTATTCTTGAGGTTGAGGTCATAAGAGATGTGATCCATTACAAATATGATGTCAATAGAAAGAAAACTATTGATCAATATCTCCTTTGAAGGTACACATTTTTCGTATCATACTTTAGCCCTTTATTTTGAACCAAAAATAGTCAGCATTATTGTGTTCAAGATGGGTAGAAGAAGTTATTGTTGTTTAGATGCAGTAATTGGTGTTATATTATTTTTTGTCATTTTGACCTCAATTGTGGTGAAATTTGTAGTTGATATGAAATTTTTTGGGTTACTACATTAGATTATATAAAGGGCACATATAACAACAGGGCCTATAAGATTGTTGTCAAGATTTCTCAATAATAATAATAGACTTTTGAGGACTATTGTTGACACTCATCAATAATAGCTTAAAGAGTAAAAATGTGATCCATAGTTTGGAACCCTCTTCTGAATCCTACCTGCCCCCTTGCTCTAGAATCATCCCGCTCCTACTATGTTGAGAGATTCATATTGAGCACTATAGCATAAAGCTTGGTAAATGTGTGCTCAATCATGATTGTCTTGTAATTACTTGGATCAGGGTGTCGAATTATACCTAGATTTTTAAGCCAGGTGGACGATGTGTTGTATCCAAGAGGGAGGAAACCATGAACAAACAACATCCTTAAACAAATTTGCACTGGGAAACACAAATTATTCAATGCCATATTTGAAAATCTCTACTTGAAACCACTCATAATTTATTGTTTCACCAGATCTAAACTTGATGAAATGGACAAGGAAGAGGGGGAGGTTATTGCCTCAACTTCAAGTGTTCAAGTTATTCTTTATTTCATGTTCAGAACCCAAATTATTATAATTTTCCCTTGTGTAAGTTGTATTTGATGGGTTTGAATGCATGCATGCTGGAGTACATACTTTTATGCATGCTTCCATGTTTTTTGGAATATGTACCAACACTTTTGATCAGTCATGACACATGCACCCTTAAATATATTAATTTGTTAGATTATGGGAGGTCCAATCCTCCTTATAATAGTTATTGGTATTCTTTATTGACAATGATCATCACATGGCAACCTTTTTTTACCAACCTTCTGCTCAAGCAACTACTCATTTTATATATAAGCCTGACCCAAGCTTGTCTATAGATACATCCGTTTCAAGAGTTAACACATTTACTTGGATCTCTTTCTTCTACATCTATGGCTATGATGAGACATATTCTTTAAATTTTTATTTTAACTTTCTTTTGTCTAAAAGGATTCAGGTAACTTCTCTATTTCCTTTTCAATTGAGGCAACATTTAGATTGGGGAAACAATTATTGGATATTGTGAGAGAATTCACTCAATATGATTGAACAAGGATAAAAACTATGGAATAATTATGTTAAGATATTATGAAATTATCATAAATTATAAAGGATATTATTAATCATCTGTTTGTTAAACTAGTGCATTGGAAGTACTATGTTATCGTTACAAGATCAAAATGGTTGACTATGAACCTTATAGTTGTTGATGGACATGTTGAAGAAAGTGTACCTCTATTTACTAGCATTAATATGTAACCTCAAGCTTCTTATAATATGAAAATAGAGGCAAAATGAATATGCATTTTTTTACAAAAGATGAAGCTTTTGGGATCAAATGTATAAAAAAAAGGTATTATAGATGATTCTTTGAGGAACACAATGGAGAGAATCAGTATGATTTAATGTCAGTTGATTAATTTGTATAAAAAATATGAGGATGCATAACCAAGTAGAAAAACCTTTGAGCATAAGTTAGTAGATGAAAAGGAGTACAAAGGAAAAGATTGTTAAAGCCACTAACAAATGTGAGGATAACCTTCTGGCAGTTGAAGTAGTAGAAGTAACCATGTAGGAAAGTAAAGTGTTGTCTAGCTATCTGTACCTATCAAGGTATTGCGATATGTTTCTAGTAGCATGTACTAATTTTGGCATTATGTGGATGACATAAGCAAATATCTATTTCATCAAAGAGTGCTTTGTTTATTGCTAGCCCTTTTAATTTTAATAGTGTCATTGTGCACAACCTGGTGATAGGATAATTTTGTTTACTTCATCTCAATATAATCAAACCATTCATATTTCCTCTTGGTTGGAACTTGGACTAGGTATTCCTTGTTTTACTAAAACTATATCTATAATTATGATGATTACCACTGCCATCAGCCCTATTGTTCCATTTGAACTAGTTGGTGTCCCTTTGATCTTGTTACTACTGATTTTGGCATGTATTCTGTTAACATGTATAGTTTCTCAAAGGTTCCTTTATCATAGATGGTCAATGTTATTAAGTAGGAGCCACAACATGAAGTGAAACATAGTTATAGATTGAGAACTAGTCTTGACCTCAGTCCAATCCACAACCTGACTAGCCTAAGGATGCCAATCTTGACATTCCAACTATTAATTCTAGTTTTTTGTTGAGTAGGATGCACAAAATTTTGGGGGAAAGGCAATAATAAAATTAAATACTAATTTGACATTGATTTGATATTGTGGTTGGCCCCATTGAATTAAATAATTAGTGGTAGGCACATTGGTTGCTGTATGAACAGGTATCACCATTAACATGTAAAGTCACCCTCTTCATTCATAAGGTTGTATACCATCTTCTTATATATCATGGTAGAATCTATCTTTCTTTGTGATGATATTGTATATAATACTACAATGAGAAAAAGGGAAATAATCTTCAAACTTTTTTCATATTGTATATAACAATCTCTGGGATGATATTGTATTATTGTGTACAATATCATCACAATGATTATTAAATACAATATTAAGAAGGTTTGAAGATTATTTCTCTCTTTTTGATTGTAGTATTTTTTATAATTATTA
This sequence comes from Torreya grandis, assembly GCA_037957365.1. Classification (NCBI taxonomy): domain Eukaryota; kingdom Viridiplantae; phylum Streptophyta; class Pinopsida; order Cupressales; family Taxaceae; genus Torreya; species Torreya grandis. The sequence continues at coordinate 1,288,189 of JARHVA010000360.1, forward strand.
TCACAAATATAATTGGGAATTTCCCATGATTGACTAGTTTATTCATTAGAGGCAAATATTAGATCAATCATCATCAAACAAGAGATCATTATTTAATATTTAACTTAAATCCTTTTGTAGATCTAGAATCTCCAATGGGTTTGTTGGATTTTTATTGGATTGCATAGCTCTTGTTGTCCCATCTACATATCTTTATAGATTGATTGTTAAATTGAGGTAAACTTTTATTTAGGATATTGGCTCAAAAATACCAGTGTATACAAATGTGGTGGTAATTTGAATTTTTAGGAAATAACATTTATATGTTCCCAATTATTTTGGTCTCTATTTTCCTTTATTATTTACCATTGATGTGATTGTTTTCATTCATCCTTTTAAGTTCCCCAATTTCAACTTGAGACATTAGTTATCATCTTGATCCTTGAAATTAATGTGATTGACTCATCATTCATCTTATTGTAAGAGTATTCATCATTAAATTATCTTTTCAATTTTTCCATGAAATGACATGTCAGGCATTGTAGAAGTGTTCTTATTGCTTTTGTGCAGTCTTTGGTTTGTGGTAGTAGTTATTGGAGGCTTTATGCTTGAAATTGGATTGTAATCTTGTTGGTTCTTGTTGACATAAGGAGGTAGAATCTCATTACTATGCTATAAATTTCCCACATTGGATTTCTCCATGGCATATATTATGTTCATGTTGTGTGATATTTTTTCATGTGTTCCACTTGCTCAATTGGTCATTTATTATATGTCGTATTCATTTACAACACTTAAGAATATATTCATATCTATGAGATGTTGATATTTATCATGGTCCTTAATCTATAGCGGACAAGTTAAATCAATCCTTCACAATTGAATTTTTGTATGGGTGAATCACACAAGTACATAAGATTAATTATAGTTGTGTAGGTGTGAATTTTGACACATACACATTGTAAATGTTTAACATGAAAGATGTTCATGCCATCCATAGTTGTAACAAACATCACATTCTCACCCTATTTATGTTGGTTTCAATAGGAAATTGCATTGGATCAACACACATGTAAGCTAGACTCCATGTCGAAGAATTGCACATTGGGATATCCAAGTCAAAGATCACTAACTCCAAGCCTCATGCAAATAGTGCATCTTAGTTTCCAATTAGTAACAATTCAATCAAACCAATTGTATAGGTTTTTCACATAGAAAAAATGAAAATGAATCCCCATTTCATTAGCTTCCAGAGGTGTTCCTCAACCATATCTAATTCAATATGAATTTTTTGTTCCAATTGCACATTTTAATACACCTCAAAGCATCTCATATGCTTTAATTGTGGGGAAACATTTTTTATTTCCATAAGAAGTATGAGGGCTGATGATATTTTGTCTGACATCCCCCAATGATTGGCATGATAAATAGAAGAGGCTTTGAAAAAGTCTCCCTCCATTCCTGTTGGACTCAGTGTATCATTCACTCAAATACTATTTTGAGTAAAATCTAATGATGCTTTTCGTTTGTAATTTACACCACTTGTTTCCATACTTGTATTTTAATTATTTTACATGCAGTTAATATATTTAATGATTTGGTTTAATTAGGCATGTTGTAATTTATCTCAAAATTATATAAAGCTATTTATTCTATGCATCCCTACCTGTTTGGAGAAAAAACTACACAATGGAGCCTTCGTTGATGAAAAGACATGGCTTCCAAAACTTTTGAGATATAATATTGTGTTCCCTATTCTTTTTAATGGTAGGAAAGGCCATGTAAAAAACACAAAGTGCTATAGGTACAGTTCTATAGTTGGATGGCTAAAACAATACCTATTTTTAGTATGGCCTCTCATTAGCTACATATGTTAAGAGGCTCTTCTACCTTAAAAATCCATTATCAAACAACATATTGAATAATTCCTTTGTCATTGTAAATTTATTTCATCCTTACTGTAGTGTTGATGTGTGTTCATTTCTTGCAAAATTATTTTTTAAATTCATGCAAAGATAATATGCTAAAATAATTTTACACAAATAAATTTCTCAAATATTGTTTAATCTCAGTGTGACTGTGATAGGCTTACAATATTAATTTATAGTGATAGGATTATAGTATTAATTTATATTTTTATGTGAATCATTTGAGAAATGATGCAATTATAAAATTCATATGGGTGATGATTATACAAGGGTTTCATAATTTTTGATTCAAAACATGTCTTCGTGATCTTTTAACTCGATGTATCGCAATCATCCCAAAGTTTAATCATTTATACCATTGGAGGCTCTTCTGGTGCTAATCAGTTAATCATTGTGACATCAATATGCAAGCTACACTTCCCTATAATCCTTTTTATTTTGATTGTTGTTATGTAGCCATGATTGATTCTTGGATTCTCAATGGTGGAGTGATTGGAATTCATTGTGCATGCTACAGGTTCCTATTATAACAACTTTGAACATGTCTACATGTTTAACTCTAAAAATGATACAGACCTACAATTTGAGATCCTAGATTTCCCAAGTCCACAATTAAAATTAAATAGAATTTGGAAAATGTTTATGGAATCCAATTTAATTGCATGTTATTGAACTCCCATGGAAGTCATGAAGCAAAGCTACATTCCATGAGGACCCTTCATCTCTCCGCTTAGGGGAGTGTATACTTTTCAAATAGTAGCATGTTTTTATGATTATGGATAAATTCAATTTTTTTGCAATGAAGTTGAGTTATTTCCTCTTGGGGATAAGATGTTAGATTTTCTAGACTGTGAGGATAGACTTTCCATTTTTTTTAAAAAGGATAAATTATTTTTAAAATTTAAATATTTACATCAACCCAAGCCTTGGCTAAAAAGGGGACGAAGAGGGTGGAATTTATCTTGAGATGGAGCTTGTACAATTCAATCTAGCCTTGATCCCAAGATTGCCATAAAAAATCAGGTAAAGAAATAACTAAGCCACTAGTCTTCAAGACATAAAAAGAAGTTAATACATATCTAAAAATTCTCTTTTGCACATGATTGAGCCTAATTTTAGAATGGAATCTCTTATAATATACAAAATTTTGATCCCAAGACTTTCAATTGAAATAATAAATTGATTAGGATTCAAAAGGAGCATATCTTTAGTTATCTCTTACATTTACAAGCTATTTTATTTGAGTTCTCATTGGAGTGAGACATTTCCATTCCCTCATTTTCTGTTGACATTATAGTTACAAGAGTAAGGTATAAATCTTGAGGACGTGCTTGAGGCTTGTGTATTACATTAATTCATTTAGGGACCTTGAGTATTAACATCAGTAGAGCTTTCACCATGTATAGGTTGACATTTTTGATTGGGTTGATGTTCAAGTTGTTGCAGGTGTTCATACCACCTTTTGGCCTTATCAGAAGTTAGGAGGTGCCTATTAGCCTCCACTCTATGGCTTTGCATATTAAAGATCTATAGATGGAGGAAGTAGTGTTTTCAATGTTGATTATATTTTGTTTGACCCTGAATATTGTTGATAAAGTGAGCAATACATTGTTTGAGAAGGGAGCTTGGAAGCCTTTTCTCATCAATTTTTCTTAGAACATTGTTAAAAACATCAACAATTTTAGTGCCTACCAATTATATATTATATGTGATCCCTTGCATTGCTTTGACACAAGCGTCATCAGACTTATGAATTGCATATAAACCGTTAGACTTTTGAACAAGTGTTGTATCCTCTGTAGTAGTTTTAAATTTTACCATGATGAATAGAAGAATTAGTAGGTTTAACATGTTGAGTTGGGGTCAATGTAGGGATAATAACCTTAAAATAAATGGGACATGGTGATTAATTTCATGGCCAAATCCAAGATGGAGCTGTTGATTTGTTTAGTTAACAAATGGAACAAAAAAACCATTATAGAGTGTCTAAAGAAATAAAGAAATTGGAATAAACAAACCATTACGCTAGAAATGTGTAAGCAATTTTTCCAACAAGAAAATAGGATCATTGTCAACGACCAAAACTCTTACACCCATTGGAAAACTATCATTCAACTCCTCATTGACAAGTCTTTTAATTTTTCCATTGTTGATGCTTATGTTCCCTGATGTGGTGTTATGAAGACACTTTGGTTGCATTGTCACAATAATAGGCCCACCCTCATATCAACCCATTTTGATTTCCCCACTTTTATAAATTTCAATTTAGCTCAAACCCACCTTAATAAAACCCCATTTTGAACAAACCAACATCTCAGATCTATTCCTTAGATGATCACAAATATCACAACCAAAATGGTGGCCATCATCTGTAATTTACCTTGTTGGGCTTGTATTCATGTTAGTTCTATGAATGGGAACATGCCACAATTTCTTAGTACAATATGATTTTTGAATAGAAATCCCTCCATCCAAAGGGTTTTCATGCTCCTCTGATCCACAATAGTGATTATAAAGAGAAAACTGTTCTTGATCTTCTACACTTTAAGGATCAACAATCTTTATATATTTCTAGTATGTCTAATGAGTGAATTCATCTTTTGGAATAACAATATCAAGACTAAATTTACTAGTCTCGTGCCTGTGATAAATCAACCCAATTTTTGTAAATCTATCTAATCTCCTTAAATATCTTTGTATTTGGTACTGTTATTGGAAAACTTTACCAACGACATTGTCCAATAGAGAATTGTAGGGCAAATCCTTTTCTTTTTCTCTCCTAATTAATATGTAAGAAGTACATATTCAACTATCACATGCAAACCTTTTACTTAACTCTCATGATTAACCATATTTTTGGTTTATGTGGGAATTGTGTCTTGCACCAATGTTGCCTCATGTGTAATAATTTTTTAATCTTCTATTTAGATGTAGTTGGTAATAACCTTGCCTGCATAGGATTTAATATGTTTTGTATGTTATAGGATAAACTAGTTATAATTTCTTAAGGAATATATTTTATGCAAGTAAATATTATATATATTTATATTTTACATCTTTCTAGTTTCTCTTTTACAGGTTTATTGCAAAATGCATATCTAGTATTTCATTGATGTGTGTTAGTACATTGTCTAATTCATAATATTACTTTGATGTATGATATTATGCAGTTGCATGCTTACGTTTAGATATTTGGAGGACCCACCCAAGTATTTCATTGACAATGAATTTATTTAATTTTTAAGGCCACTAGGTGCCAATAGCATAAAAATTGAGATTGTATTCAAATGTCTATGCATCCATGAGTAGTGTGATAACCAAAAGGTGAGTCCCTTATTGTAATTTAAGCTTATAACATGTGCAAATATAGTGGAATTTACTTTCGTATTAAGCCTTAAGTCATATTTTGAAAGGAAATGATAAGGTTGGGATATATAGAAAGCACTTTTGGGAAGAAGCTTTGCAGCATTAGTTAGGTCACTAGTTCATGTGAAAATGGAATATGATGGTGACTATAGCAGGACTGATGCTGAGGTTGAGGTCAAGGATAAGTCCCCTAAAAAGGACTCAAGGAAGTTTCTCAAGTCAAAGAAGCTTGGATATGGACTCAAAGCTCAGTAACTAGTGGAGAAATAATGAAAATTTTTACAAGGATGAATCTCCTCTCTATATGGTCAGTATCCTTCTTGGCATTAAATAAGACTAGTCCAAAGGAGTGTTGAAAGTTGTGAGAAAAGATAACAATTCAATCCCTTGAAGATATCAATAGGAGTTTCATTGATAAACAATATCAACATAATCTTCATGGTTTCCATGCATAGACCATGCCTTAATTTGGAATACAAATAGAGGAGTTGATCTCTTCAAATGTTGATAAGGAGAACGATATGCAAGTTTTAGTTGACCTGTTAAGCATATGGATGCCATTGATGACATTTTAGTGTTGGATGATTTTCTTAGTCACAAAAAGTGTTTTGAAAACACTTTGAATAATTCATTTATGTGGAGAATGATGGATCTAAAGTGAAATGAATATCATGAAATGGAAGAGAAAATGAAAGAGCTCCTACATTTAAGACATTTGTAGAGGAAGACGAGGATGTAAAACTAGCCCTCATAAGAATAACACAACATCATTGTTAATTTTGATGAAATGGCACATGATGATAGAGAGAAGTTACAAAGATAATGAATCGAGTATTAGCTCAAGACTTGGAAGATCTAGCCTTGATGAAGGATATTGTAGCCAAAATTTTAAATCTCAAGTATGAAGCTAAGATTTCAACCCAATGCTCAAAATACTTCAAAATACGATGTAAATATGTTTGAAGTATGAAATCCCATTATAAAAATGCTACTGGTATCACATTTAACGTATTTTATCTAACCGACACTAGGACAAGGAATTAATATGGTCAAATAACTTATATATTTAGATCACATGAGAAGAGAGTGACCAAAGAGAAAGAAAAGTATCTCAAGGTAGAACACAAATATGAGAGGAAAATAATGGAAATTATGTCTTGATCAGAAATCAATAAACTTTGAGAGATCTCAGGAGGAAAAAAATTATTTTCTCAGTCTCAGGGTTTTCCTGTTATGACAATATTTACTACAGATCTCACCTATGAAATTTAAAAAGTTAAAAGTCTCCTCCTAATACTTGATGTATAACCAAAACTTGCATTTTCATACAATCTGATTTAAAAAACTCCTGACATTATAATGATATAATATTTTGCTCCCAAAAATAGAAAAGATATAATCTATATTGTAAATAGACATTTCTTTGTAACATATGGAATACTTAATCAATATTGTGCTCATTGCAATGATATTATATTATTTTACTAGATGAACTAAATTCTCTTGAAATGTGCATTTCTAAAACTTTTTACCTCTTAAAATAAGAAAAGTTTTCAACCAATAAATTGTTTATTGTAATTGTAATTGTAATTTCAGATTGTGCATTGTAATTGACAGGAACGGGAAACAATCTATTTTTACACCAAAAAAGTGCAGGCCTATGGAGATAAAAAAAAGTGTAATTCTAATATAGTCTTGTTTTTTGTTTGGTATGTAGTTCTATTATTTTCAATCTCCTTGATAATATTATCTCTCATTTAGTTTTATTAAGGTTAAGGAGTGGATGGCATGCAACACACAACCCTGATTTGGATTGGTTCAATTGGGTTGCATTCTTAGGAAGTTTGTGAGGATTAAATCCACCTTCTTACTAGTAGGCTATGGATTTACAATACTAGTTTGATTACGCTGAGGGTATTTATGAGAATTTCGTGCCATATCATTTACATATGTGCAATGTATTGAAATGAATTTCTCCAATATTTATTTAATGATGGGATTCTTTGTGAATTCTATTTCTATTATTTCCTTTGTGAATTATGTTTCTTTTTCCTTTAATGAAAATGAACAAAATTAGAGTAGTTACATATTTTATTTTTGAATTTTGTTTATATTATTTTACTAATCTGAACAAGAATTCATAAATATTGAATAACTATACCATATGTTTCTTTATGTCTTGGATTTTGTAGGTTTGCAAAGCTATTGATCATTTTCCAAATAGTAATGACATATTAGATAATTAATTTTCTGGTGTTAGCATCTATTATAATTACACAAGAGAAGAGTGTTTTGATCTCAATGATGGTCCTCATGGAGAGAATGGATAGGATTCGCAGGTTAGTTAACCTATGAGAGGCATCAAAATAGGGAACATAAAAGCTTCATTTTTCCTCTTTAATGAGAGATTCTATTGAGTCTTTCAACATACAAACATTTTTAGAATTTGATATTAGCTTTTATTTCATCACAGGATTTCACATAGATGGTTATACCTATGTCTAATAACGTGGAGAGTATCATGTTTCCACATTTTACGTTTGACCTTGAGTTGTATACAAAAGGTTTTATGATATCCTTTGGTGTGGATCCAAGATCTTATTGGATAAAAACTAAATTTGGTGGTCATGTAAGTTAGGTCCCAACACTTTAATTAGAGTAATATATCTTGTTATTAGAAATTATTGAACAAAATGACATTAATTTTATAGATTGACTTCTAGTTATTTTGAATATATGGAAATTGGAGTTTTCGTCAGTCCTTTTTTTTATATCTGAATTTAATGATCTGCAATAACAACAATTTCAACTTCTACATATGGAGTGCACGATGCCTAATATATTTTTACAAGATATTGGAGTATGTTTGACCAATAGATTGACTCTTAATAATTTTATATTAAGCAAAAAACCTTTCAACAAAGACAAACTAACACACATAGCCATTTAAAATATAGATTGTAGTTTTTGAGTTGTTGGAGTAGTCAAGCCATTCTTTTGTTAGCCATCTTTATCTTGTAGTGAAGTGATTACTGGTGCTAACTAGTGTGGCATAAATGGAATGCCACATTTATTGTTGGTGCAAAGGTAACCGTTGAATGACAAGGCTACGCAATATTAAGGCTTCGCCGTGAGAGATTGACTCAATTGAGTGGAAGGAGAAATGTGTTATAGGACAAATTTATTTCAGCCAAGTCCCTTTTTGCAACTTACAAAGTGCCTTTATATAGTTACAAGATGTATATATAAATTTATAAGTACGTATTGCATGATGCCTAATGTTTATGATGAGACATAGCCACACAAGTTAGTGATTTTTATTAAATATAGTCAAATGGGTTAACGTAATTTATCAAATATAGTCACATGGGATAGGGTACTTTATTTAATGTTCTACATAGTCACACATGCTTATTGTCTATGCTTAAATCTTATACATATCTATATGAGACATCTATATTCTCTTTGAATCTTTCTTGTACATCCTTACTAATATTTTATACAAAATAGAAATGAGTGTAGATCATGTACAATTATAGCAATCTCTCGTGTTCTCTTTGTTTTCGATTCAATTGTGCTCATATAGACTATCCTTTCAAAAATGTTAAAGTAATGTACATGGATTTAAATTGTCATTACTGAATTATTGAAGAAGTACAACCATTGGTAGCACTTCTATTATCAACGTTTATTTTGTAGTGAAATGAATACTAGTGGAATGTGCACATTTTTTGTTGTTTGAAATGTTTTGTAGTGTTGATGATTTTAGTGCTTCTACCATTTGCTTTGTGTTTTGCCCCTCAAAAGATGCATCCTGCACTACTAAGTGGAGGGGGATGTCCCCTATCTATATTCTCTACATGGGTATGAAACTCTCTCATATCCCTTTATATCTTTATTTGAATTAGATGACCATTATTTCCCTATCTCTATACAGGGTGGTATATATACGCATATAAGTACGGAGCCAATAGATCTATAGTTATCCCTAGGAAGCCAAGGGTCCCTATTTATATATGTTTCTCACATTGACATGACAAATTTTGCTAGAGTGTGATGGAATTGATGCCCCTCATATCGAATGTACTAAGGGAGATGGACTCATATATATGGGACCCCTCACATTGACCATCTAGCGTTCTTTGGGAGGTTGAGGGTTTGAGTTCCTTATCCATAATACCTAACAAAGCTATATAGATATAGAGCCTATGCTCAGATGGGTTAGGGTCTCTATCTAGATATGGGGGTTCTTGTGGCAACAAATCTTTTTTTCTATTATGTTTGGGAAGTCAATGGCCCCTATCTCCCTATATTTATATGGGGGCCCTAACACCGACACCTTATATAGATTAAGGGAATTTAATTGGGAGACCAAGGGCATAGATATAGATAGGCCCTTCACATGATTTACATCATATAGATAGGGGGATATTAAGGAGGCCAAGGGCCTCTATCCCTTATTCTCTATCTATATAGGGTATATACATTTATATAAGGTGATGACCTCATATTGAAATATGGTATTGCTCAGGAGGCTGAGGGAAACTTTATGTATATGGTGCCCTTTGCACCAAAAAGTTAGTTCTTTGAGGAATATGATACATATATATAGATAGGGGCCCTCATGCCTCTAGGCCAAGAATAAGAGGCTTGAGAGATTGAGGGGGAAACTATTGCTAGCTATATTTATAGTCGATTGTTCTGATACCTTATATATACACGTGGAAATTCACTAATAGTGTTATCCCATCTATATGGGATATGGGATTTCCCCCTTCTAATAGATATAGATATAGCCTCCACTTAAACAATGTCCATTGGCCTCACAAACATAATCTATACACTATGGACTATAAACTAGAAAAAATTACTATGGACTATAAAGTATAGACTAGAGGTTTCAGAAGTAAGGGTGCCTATTTATAAATAGTCAACACTAGATCTATGTACTTATTAGGGGTTGAAAGATATAGTTGACACTCTCTAATGTAGAATGTTTCATTATTTAGATATGGGCACCCCTATCTATATGAGAGGAACTATCTATAATCAAGTCCCTTTTTCTATATATAGGGCCCTTATAGATATAAGCTTCTCTCTTATGACAAAGAAGGGAGAGGAACTTCCCTTACAAAGACCCCACCCCTATCTATCCATATGAGGATGTTGAGATCTCTATATATGGGGACATATATCTATATATCTATACAATCAAGGGTGCATATATAGGGTGGCTAGGCTCCCGATATCTATATATATGGTGATGACCTTCTATATATAATATATTTCTAGGCCAAGGAGGGAAAAAGGGAAGGGGACCAATGACCTAATCTATAGATCTCTTGAGAATTTAATGGAAAAGGATTCGACCCCATAGATATAAGGGTTCCAGGGTTGGGGGGTTGTTGTTAAGGAGAGGCCCTCTATATATAAGCCAAAAAGAAAGGGCAACTATCTAGATCCCCTTCTATAGTACCCTCTGCCAACCCCCTATCTTTACATGCCCTCCCCTAGCAATACATGGCATGCTCTCTCCCAATGAAGTAGAAGGAAAGCCCCAATTCATAGTGATATATAGACACATAGGGTGCCAACAACATGCATTTATGCTCTCTCCCAATAACATTTTATATATAGTTGGGAGAATCCCCCTACTAATACATGGGGTATATACAATATAGAGTTTAATGATATATATAATTCTAATTAGTTCCTTTATGTGACCCTATATCTATATAGGTGTCTCCCCCCCTCCCGTTATTATATAGGTACGGTAGGGTTAGGGTCAAGGATGAGGAGGGTCTCAATCATGAGGGAGAGGGGAGAACATTCAGATGTGGAGGTTGAGGATGTCATATCTATCCATATATGGTTTAGTCACCCACCAACTTTGCATTAGAGAGAGAAAAAAATAAATGACCCAATTGATTAAGTATGTCGGACTAGCATTCCTTGAAAGCGGATATGACCAATGTTGATTTTCCTATATACATAACTTATTTCCTCGAAATCGGAGATGATAGGACCAATTTCAGTTTTGTTAGCAAATATGAATGTTGAAGAACAAAGAGAAAATTGGAAGACACACAATGAATTGTGTGTGCATATTTATTTTATTGAGTAAAAGGAAGTTATAGTAGTTGGGGTAGTTTATAATTAACCTTTAGTTGATGTACTAATAAACAACTAGTTAATAACATTAACACACCCCCTTTGTGACTAAATTGGAGGTACTCCAAGTTTATCTTGAACTTTTAAAACAAAGTGGGAGATACTCAAATGTATGGCAATGTTGGGATTTAATGTTAAATAACTACCACACAAGGGATTTTTATTTATTCTAGGGACATACCTAAAATTCCTTCCTTTGACTTTTATATCATTATTCTATACTATGCAAATATACCACTAGCGAGTCAAACTAAATTAAAAAAATGGTAATTATAGTAAATTTGATGTACCAGTCCTTACAACATGTTAAATTTAGGGATGTGCTGAAATCAATAAAAAAAATACTGGTAGTACTAATGTTTGACTATAATTCCATGAGGGTACACTCTTCCTCAAAGTTCCATTCTTCTTCAAATGGTTCCCACATTTCCCCTCTAACTATTTTATTATGAAAGTGCATATTGTTGATGTTTGCAATACTTTTTTTTACACCTAGTTTTTACCTATGGTTATTTGAGACATTATTAATTGGATTATGTGTTGTTTATTAGTATATTTGATGATATATTTACTTTTATGCATTGTACACTTGCTTATGATCATACTTTTTTTATTGACTAGTCACTTTCACAGTAGTTGTTATAAATTCATGTTGGGTTTATCATGATAAGGACTAACTACATATTTATTTGTTGAGTTTAATATAGAATATTTCCACCAACATTGATAGTGTGGAGGAAAAGTATCATTGGAGAGAGGAAAGCATATGGTTACATTGAGGATAAAGATAAGAATACATGGAACTTGCACACACCACAATATGATTGAATGAATGCTTATTTTTTTAGTTTCAAAATAAATGGTTGATTGAGCAAGTTGAATGAATTTGATAATGGTTGTTTGATAATTATCTTTAGTAATACATGCTCACATTCATTTGGATGATATTACTTTGTATGCCATCTTTCTGGTGGTTATCGTGTAGTAAAATTGTTACTAATACATTTTACATTACAGGATGAATGGACTAATCTTACAGGGTTGTGATTGCACTAAAAACCATCATTTATATTTAAATATGATATTATTAAGACTTATCTATGCATGTAGGAATGTGGAGGTTATGATGTATTAAATGGTCTTAAAATGCCTAGTTTATTTCTTTGCAAAGTTTTTTAAAAATTTACCCATTGGGGGTCTTGTTAGAAAAATAGGTTCTATGGTAAAATACCCCCTAATGATAATTGTTTCTTTTTTTAATTCAAAAACATTGTATTTGAGTAGGACTAGGTTTGAATAAAGCTATTATTCAAAGTTTTGAGACATTTTTGTAATGATTTATTTTGATAAATGAAAGAGATTCAAATTAGGATTTGGATATGATGTTAAGGTTGAATTTTCTTTGTGTGTGATGATTTTTTATCATTGGGCTCATAGGTAGTATAGGTTGAACTATGAGTGGAATTGAAGAGTGGAGTTGTACATTTATGGAGGATTTATGTATGAGTTTGGGAGGCTGAGATAAGGGGAGTCAATCAGAGACCTTGTTGAGCATGCAAAGAGTGGTTAAGATGATAAGTAGTGAAAGATGGAGGAGAGAGGATTATCTTGGAAAAAGAGGCAAATAAAATAGGGAAGCTTGAATAACAAAGGTTACAGGTAGCAAAGGAGGGGACTTATATTACAACTAAAACAGGAAAGGCATAAAAATAACCAGGTAGGCTAAGTATTGATATTATAAGAAAGCTTGGTGTTTTTCTTATCTTGCTTTGAAGATAGATTTTCATGGTAGTACAAGTTTAAGTATACCTGGTTATGGCTTGAATAAAAAATAGAACCGTTTGAATTGGAAAAGAGTTCCATAAATAGGGTTTTCATCCGTATTGACCTAGGACAGAACGTAGTTCCATAAGTAGGCAATTGTGGATGAAATTAGACCATTATGTTATTAGGGATTTTGAAAACCCATAGAAATAAATATAAAATTGTGGTTCTCAAGTTATAGTTTTATGGAGTAAAACATAGGTTCTTTAGTTAAACTATGACTATAGATTCTAGAAGAAATCTGGGTTTACGTAAATCTTCCATTATAATAATATATGCATATACTTACCTTGATAATGGAATCATTATTACATTCAATAGTAGGATATTGACATGTAGAAGTGGGATATGTTAGCGACATTTACACAATTTAGAAACTTTAAGGTATAGTTTGGTCATTTACAAGTCTGTGTGTTTTCTTTGTATAGCTGGTAACTTCTAGATTTAGGTAGTGATATAAATCCAATATTATTTGATTTATATCATTATGCACATTACTTTTATTTAAATCCTTATACGTATGTCGAAAATATTTATACTCTCTTGCCTTAGATAGTTGTAAAGAATACTAAACTTTAGCATTAAGAGTCCTAGAAATTTAAGATATGGAATGGTTTGAGTGAGTTGTTTTTATTTCAATATGAATAGGTTTGTAAGAATGTAGATTGACTTATTTGTGGAATATGAGATTGAATTTATTCTCTCACAACCTTTTTAAGCATGCTCGTGGAGACTTATATGTGTTGGAGGTAGTTTTGATAGTTCAACCTAATGTCGTGTCTCATGTATTTATCTTCTAGATAGAACCTATAGGTTCCATTTTGATAAGGTACAAATTGTATAATGACATTTGAAGAATATTGGAATATAATTTTTATATGTAAATGTTTGATCATATGAATATATAGGGATGACTATTCTTACATGAATATATGTATATTCTCATTTAAAACCTAAACACTTGATAATACTTGGATCCCCATCTTAGAGAATATGTCATTATGGACTAATGGAGAAGATAATTATGACTAAAAAATATGAGAACTATTAGAGTTAGTTGAAAATATAAATTGTATCTGGTATAGTAGACTATGTATAAGATTAATGTAATAAATATATAAGTTTTATGTTTCCCATTTGATTACTATGGAATAAATATTTGTCTAAGACATAACATTGAAATAAATGTTTGAAATAAAGTCCAAATTATACCGTGACTAAGTATGGTTTTCTTTTTCCATATATTATAGAATAGACAAGATTATATGGCTAGTATTAGGGTGAGTATTGACCATGTCCATATAGTAATTATGATAGGGTGTTGACAAGAAATGATATTGATGTTGATTGTATGTTATGTATATTGTATTTCTTGGCATTATAAACATAAATTGTTAAGATTAAGAAGGAAGCATAAGTAAATTGTTCTTGATCTACTTGCCATTAAATAAGTTGATAAATGAAAATTTAGTGATAAGAGTGCTTATGGGCATTATAATAGAATGATATGTTAATATTAAAGGCATAGAAAAGCTTGATTCTTGTTTTTATTAGCTCATACCATAATTATATTATTATGTGTATTTGATATTGTACCTTGATGTGCATTATATTTAATGTGTATTTAAACATAGTAGTGGATGTGTATTTGTATGTTACACCGAAAAATGAAAGTAGCAATAGTTGTAAGTGTAAATAAGATCAATTCATAATTTTTATCTGTACTTGTAGTAGGTGGATTTATATTGTTGTATAAATGATCAATTTTTAAATTATCGATTGGTTTAAGTACTAAATGAATTCTAAAATATCAGTGGGTTGATGTAATTATTTCATTAATTGATAAGGATCATTTAGTTTTTAGGTAATAAACTAATGACCGCAATTAATCTTAATAGTAATATTAAGAGTAAAAAAAATTAGTTTTGTTTTGAGTTAGAACCAATTGGGTCTAACATTGTGGTATCCAAGCTTAAGGTTTATCTCTCAGACCTAATGATCCAACATCGTAAATTTTATTCTCCTAATTTTATAGAAAGGAGAATGTGTGAGGTAGATTGACTGGTGAGGGTATTTCTAATGCCAACCCTCAAGCTGATCATATTCAACTAGCAGTAGAGTAAGTTATAAAAGTTGATCAGATTCTTTTAGTTATAAAGACTCATGATCATATAAAAATGATTTAATGAGAGGTTCATGGCTTGAAAGAGCAAAATGAACAAGAGGTGTCTAAAAAACACATTGCTAAATAGGAAGTTCCTCATGAGCAGAGATGAGGAAGTGTATCAGAATGCTAGAGTTCAAGTAGTTATAGAACTAGAAAGAGACATGAAGGTAAATCCATCCAAATTCGATGGCACAATTTTAGGTGACGGAGCAGAAGCTTGGCTCACAGAGATGAAAACGTATTTTGATATTCAAAATTACTCTATCATTGAATTTGTGTGGGGAATTTATCAATTAGCTAGTGAAGTGGCAACTTGGTGGGTTAACAAAAAGCTTCAGATGAATCTAGATTCAATTTTTAGAATTTGAGGTAAGGAGACTTGTTAATGAATGGGTATTGAGAATAATTTACTATGCTCTTAAAATATGATCTTCAATATCAAAAGGATGAGCGTTTCCATATTCAAAAATTCATTATGGGCCTAAAACCCCAAATTGGATATGAGGTGGATGTGTGTGGACCAAGTTTTTGAAATTTTTTTAAGATAGGAGCAAAAGATGAAATCACTAACAAAGATTAGAGATAAATTTAAGAAAAAGTTTGATAGTTACAAGACTCTTTTTAAGAAGAACTTGAATAAAAATAGAAATTCCAAGAATTAGTTCAATAATTAGAATTCAAGGTTTGCTAATACTTTAGGGAATAGGAAACTAGGAGAAAATTTTAGAGAAGGTTTTAAGGGTGCAAATTAGTCTGAGAGGATGGGACCATTGGGAGGGTGTTTCACTTGTGGAAGTGATCATTATGAAAAATATTGTCCTTGGTGGAAAACAAATGGCAAAAATAAAAATACAAATTCTTCACAATAGGGATCCTTCCAATAATGTATCCATGTAGCAGTGGATAATCGACAAGTTGAATTCCAAGCTTCTCCCATCGAAGTGTCATGTACTCTTTTTGGTCATCCAATTGTTATTTTTATTGATACTGGAATTATTAAATGATTTATTTTTCTTAGAATGTTGAATATATTATCTAAAAAAGTTAGTTTTATGGTAAATACATGGTCATTGTAGTATGGGAATGAGTCTAAAGTCAAGGTTGTCAAATGTCTCATAGATGTTGAAATCTAGTTATCAAAATTCACCACGGTTGTGGATCTATATGAAACACTGCTAGAGTTATATGATGTGATCCTAGGAGTGAATTGGCTATCTTGACATTGCAATGCCTCTCTCCTTTAGCTATCTCTCCCTTGTTGATCTCATCTTTTTCATTGTGTTTGATCCACTTGGTGACTCTGTTGAGATTATGCCTAATGTGTGATGCATGGTTTGACTTCTAGATCTTGAAATTTATCTCTCATGGTTATGATCATGGGTGTATGTAGTGTTAGCAAGTTTTTTGTGTTATGTTTAGTCCTTGGCCGATTGAGACAGTAGTGTAGCTTAAATCTTGTCCTCGATTTATTGCTTTGAGTTCTAAATTGATTTGAGTGATTTGGTAATAAACAATGCCTCAAGCATCACTTTGATGTATGTCTTACCATTTCATCTTATAGACAATTTTGGTCAGATTTATCGGTTTGAAAATTTGTAATTTAATACATAGAATCTATGGTAAGTCTAGATGATTACTAGAAAATAACATTATAATAATAGTTAAATCTTGTTATTCTTGGATAAAAAAGAGATGCTATTTTGGAGATCTCACCTTTTTAGAATCATTTTTAAATATAGAATCCATGGTAGTAGTGGCCACATGGTTATCAAATGACCAGATCCTATTCAGGAAGATACTAGATGTATCATCTTGCTTTTCATAAAATCATAATTAAGTCAAAATTTAAAATTAAATGAAATTAAGTATATTAACTTAAATGACTTGTAATGATTTTGTGACATTTCAATTAAATAATAAATAATTAAATATGATTAATGACTTGGCATTAAATATTCTGAAATAGATAGAAGTTGGCATGGTAATGGAGGAATAAATGTCATTCAAAAGTGATTTAAACAATCAATAAGTGTAAGTGAGATAGGCATAGTAATTGTGAAGCATGGACAAAACATGTTTTTGGTATTATAAATGGGACATACCTTCAATTCATAATTAATGTTCTCCCAACCATAATCATGGTCTTCAAACCCTTTTACAACCACTTGGATAAGAAAATCAATAAATTGAGACAAAGTGGGTATGGAAGGAGTTATAACTTTTTACCAACATTTTCTCTGCTTGGAAATGATATGCCATAGTGGGGAATTGAGGTATTTGGAATGAGTTGTGTTGATGCAACTAATAGATGGATCAGTAGGAGAGGAGGAAAGGAAGAGAGCAACAAGTAGTGGGAGAAAGAAGCAAAAAAAGAGAGGAAGGAATGGAAAGCTTTACTAGGCAAGTGAATCCTTTCATGGATTTCATCTTGCTATTCAAAGTATTACATAGTATTGATCTTATTAATTCCATAAATTTCATTACATATTGAAATTTTTCTTATTTATCTTTAGAAACTGTACAAACTCTTACTTTTGCATACTTTTAGATAATTTGTTTAACTATTAAGGTAATGGTTGATGATAGAGAGAAAACATGAACTTATACACTACTTTATTATTGAATGGAAGTGTTCTTGTTGTTACTATGTTTATTTTATCGATCGAATTCCCCTTTGGGTGCTAAACTTGGAACATGCATTTTCCTTTAATGCCATATAAATAAATTATCAATTATTAAATGCAAGGGATGTATTACTAGTTATATACTCTTATTCATTTGCACTTTGTGAATAATTTGACAACAGTTTTGAGATTGCCATAATAGTTTAGAGGACAGGAAGAAACATAAACATTAATCTTTTGTTGAGTGTTAATCTATTATCTTATCTTAAACTTAATGTATAAGGAAACTCTCACTGAAGCTTATTGGGTTAATAAGATCTTAGTACCACTTTGGAATTAATAAAAAGCTGAAATATTGATACATAAAAATATATATTTTTAAGCACCACATTAGCAATAAGCATAAAAAGAAGAATCACCTATTATAGCACCACTTTGGATTTTTCCAAAGGGTGTGTGTGTGTGTGTGTGTGTATCATAATGAATCGCTATTTTGACATGAGTAAAAGAAGAGATATTCAATATCAATATACATAGCTATAACACCACAGTGACAATTATATATATATATATATATATATATATATATATATATATATATATATATATATGAAAGTATAACTAGTGTAGTGTCATTTTGACATTGACCAAAAGATGAAATAATTTGATATTCAATTGTAACACCACTTTAGAAAATTTATTTATTATTTTGACTCTCTGCATCTATCACTAAATGCAGATCTTATAAATTAATTTCATTTCTCCCACTTAAACAATATATATATATTTCATATATATGTTTCAAAGCTAATATAGAGATGAACAAAACTCATAAATTTTTTTATTTAGTTTTACTTCAGTTAGGAGTATCAAAAACATTTATATTTAGGTTTTAAATTTATTGTGGTCTCCAATTCAGATTATCTTAATAATGTGTTTGAATTAATGAAGGAATTAGAATACCATTTTAGTAGTGGATTTGGTTGGGATGAAAATAGAATTTTGTAGACATGTTGAGGAAGTTTTAGATATTTTTGAAAATTTCTAAGTTATCGCTGTTATAAAAGAAAAAAGTATCTTCATTATCTTAAAATGGTTAATTTATGATTTTATGCTAACAATGCTATATTGGTGAAGTTGAAAGCTTATAATAATTGAAAAGATCACTTTTACATCTAACAACCTCATCTTGTCTTGTCTTGCATAGTATTATGTTTAGGTGTATTTATTTATGATTATTGAACTATTTGTATCTTAACAAGCCTTGTCTTAGCTTAATATTGAGTGCAATGTATTTTTAGATTTCAACTATTCATTATTTTCAAATATCTTAAAATAGTCTTTGTATTTCTGAAATATGTTGATGAATATGTTTATTGCTTTATAATGAGAGGATTTCATATGAAGGGTTCACTTGCTTAGCGTAAGCTGACCCACAATTGCCTATGTTTTAATGTAGGAGAAAGAGTTATCAATGAAAGATAAAGTACAGAGATATAATATTTATATGTTGAAAGAGTTGTTTGATTAAATAAAATAGCTATTGTGTGTTAATTTGAATCCAATAGTATTATCTTGTACTCAAGAAACATTTTGATTGATGTAGGCATTCATTATCATGATATTGATTTATTCATTGTAGATGTTGTATTCATTTCGGTGAAGGTAGATAGGATATCCTTCTATACACTTGTAATGCTATCTTTGTTGTTAAATAAATAACGACAATGTAATTATGATGAGTAAGTGAGTCATTTACATAAAATCATTTCCAAAATTGTCTTGTCTTTTGAATATATATAGACAACTGGATTTCCTTAATGATTTTCAAATTAGGAAATAACTTTCACCTAATTAGTTTGATGTTTTTTAGTTATCACATTATCATCACTTTTAACAAGTAGGATAAGCTTTTCAACCTCGTGAACACTATAAAAGTTATAAAATCTAATAGGTTAACAATAGTTGTGAATGGTACTATAGAAGAGATTTACTATTAAATACCAAATTAAAATCAAATATGAATTGGTAATAATCTTAAGATCAAAAAAACCACTACTAAGCTTATATTGGCAGAAATTAATAACCGGTGATACAATTATCTAAATGCAAGTGAAAAGTAAAGCTGCAATAATTTACCATGACTTTGTGTTCAAAATAAGATAGGAACTAGAGTCGTAGTAAAGAATTAATTTTGAAAATAAAATACAAATAAAGTTTTCACTATGGAAGTTGGTGGGAAAAGTTAATTTGAATGACTCTAGATTAGTTCAACCTTATAGTTAGACTATATTGTGTCGTATGTTTCAGTTGAGCATTGTTTATATCATCATGCCATTAACTAAGTATATCAAAGAAAGATGATAATACTTGTCTCAAAGATTTTATATCATGGAAATAATGTCATTCTTAATCAAACTTAGTAATTTAAATATTCACTCTGGTAACTAAGAATTATGTAAATTCATCTTAGAATCTAACTTTGAAAAATAATCAAACTTGTTTAAATCTAGAACAAAACTTTAATACCAATTCTCTCTGGTTAGGACTATTGATATTGGATGCTAGGAGAGATCTAGTCTTTTTCCATCCTTGTTTTACAGCTCAGTATGGTTACCTATGCATTGAACCCGAAGTGGTATGTGTAAAGGCCTGGTAGACTTACACCTATAAAAGATGTTGAGGTGAAGATCATTCAAAAAATGTATGATTCTACAAAGGCCAACATAATTCATACTAAGTGGAAAAAAATTTCCACTCTTAGGGGATATTCATAGGAGGCCAAAATAGATAAGGAGATAATGGCATAGGAGGAACTAATTTTGTGGTGGACTTTTCATGGGCCTCATTCTTTGACTACCAATTAAGCCATTCATTTATTATCTTAGGTTTATATATCTTCTACAACTGAGAGGAACCGGTCTACTTATAGCTAGATCCACTCCATGAAGAGGAACAAGCTTAACTCTAAGATGGTAGAGAAGCTTGGTGATGTACATAATGCTTTGCATCTTATTGACTACAACACACTTGCATACAACAGACTCCAATATCTAGATGGGATGTAGAGCTAGAAAAGCTAGTACATATTGATGATGATGCTACACATATAAGGCTGGTTGGTATTATCTTAGAGGAGCTTGAGTGTGTGAAGTCTAGCAGTTCGAGTGATGAGGATTTCAAATTTGGTGATGATTAGCCATTGAATCATTAGTATTTAGTATTTAGTACTTCACTATTTTAGTATTTTGTTTTTGAACATTTTTGATACTTGATTGTAATCCTGAATCAACATGATGAAAATTTGAAAATTCAATGTTCATTATTTATTGCTTGATGTTCAATGTTCAATGTTCATTGGTTCAATGGATCAAACTTGATACTTAAATGATTAAATCACAATGTTAAGTTGTTGATGTTCAATGCAATGTACTTATTCCTTATACATATTTTTATAACTAATTTTTCAAGTATGATATGTATTTACACCACTCCCCCACCGTCGTCCCCCTGCCATCCCCAAAACTTAGGCCCCCTATCCCCCCATGCTAGAAACTCATCCCCCACGTCTCCTCATCCTGTCGTTAGGAAACTCCATGGAACTATGAGAATATGTTATCCTTAATTAATATTTATCCTATTCGGCTCTAACAAGACTTACTCTACATCCTCATCATTATATGTGCCAAAATTTAGATGACCTATCACACACAAGGCCTTTTCTAAATCTGTATAGTTATACATGAAATATTTCAATGGCCATAACTCAGTAGTTTAAATGGAGAGATAATGTGTGGGTTCTATTTCCAAATTTGGTTTTAGGCATAAGGGGAAACTATCTCTTGCGATTATTATGATGAGCCCTTAAATTTCATTAAATAACTTAGATTTCCATTAAGGAACCACTATATTATTCAAGTTGTGCCTCCCTTGGATGAATATCTTCTTCCCTTGTGTGAATGCTTTCTTGTCATTATCTTGGAAATAATTGAGACCAGAAGAATGTTTAAGGAAATGAAATATGATGTGGCACCTCTATTCAAATTGCTTATGTGTCTTAGTGATGTGTTTCCAAGTTGTAAAGTGTCTTGATGATGTGTTTCTTTTGGTGAGGTGTCATGGTGGTCACTATTTGACACTATTCCTATTAATCACTTTTTTAGTATCTATGTTTGCCTATGTGGATATGGAACCAATTTCTTGTAAGTCTAAAAGATCATGCATAAAATGGAGGATCCATTAAGCTTTAGTGGATTCTAAAGGTGGGGGACAACTTTTACTATGCAAATAGTGAATTCTCCACTCATTTTTAACTCTTCTTGAAGGTGGGACGCTAACTTCCAAGTGGAGAGGTTTGTTCTTAATGATCATGGGTATAAGTGGGATATGTTGAGTGGGTTTACATGTCATCCCACCTTACCCACTTATCTTTAGTCTTCATGGTGGAAGTATGGTGCACTTCTCCATGAATAGTGTGTTTTCAGCATTTGTGTTTCTTTAAAAGGATGGATAATCCTTCTTAGTTTTCATAATGGTTCATGGTATTTTCCCTTACTTATTTAGGCAAGAAAAGGTATTGTAATTTTAAGTATTTAAACTTGATATTATGAAGATTATTTTAATTTTAATTGATGATATGATGAGTGTGTTGTGAGGGTGTCAAGTCTTGCCCTCATTCTTCCCTCTTGTTTAATGCATTGAATTTGGAATTTATGTGAGAGTTTATTTCTCCACATCAAGTGGTATTAGAGAAAGTATAATCCTAGTGAGGAGAGGATTTGTGTTGTTCTTAATTGTATTTTTTAGGTATGGCAAGAAGACAAACAAGAGTAGGATTGGTTCAGATGAAATGAGATATGCAAGAGATGAGGAGAGAAATGGCACAACTAGCCACAATATTCAAAAACATTGGAAGAAGGAAACATGATGAATACATAAAAGGAGATACAATTCGTGATGAAGATCATGAAGAAGAATTGCTGCCAAGGGAAGAACCACTATCAATTGAAGAAAGAATGGTCAGAGCTTTGGAAGGAAGAAATGGAGTAAAGATTGATGTTTCTAACTATGGGTGAAGTTTACAACCAGAGGAGTTGGTTGATTGGTTCAATAGCATGGAGAATTTATTTGAGTGGAGAACTATGTTTGAAGAGAAGAAAGTGAAATTTGCATGCACTAATTTGAAGGGTCATGCCATGATCTAGTGGGATCATTTATAGAAGGAGAGGCAAATAAAGAATATGCCAAGAATCAATACTTGGAGAAATATAGAGAATAATATTAGAGAGAATTTCCTTCCATTAGACTACTCTCAATCCCTCTATAGAAGACTTTAAAATTTGAAGCAAATAGAGAGGAGTGCACAAGAGTACACAAATAAATTTTATAAGCTATCCATAAGAGTGGAGCATGAAGAAACAAATGAGCAAATGGATTAAAGGTATGTGAATGGTTTAATTTTTTCCATTCAAGATGATATTAGCATGCATAGAGTAATGAGTATGGAAGAGGCTTATCAATTAGCCTTGAAATCAAAAGAGAAGCAAAATAGATATGCAACTAGAAGGACATTTGGTCTAAGGAGAGGATAATTTAGAGGAAGAGGTGGTTTCAACACCACTAAAGGTGGATTTAACTCTATAAGGTGAATATAATCACAAGCTACATAAAATAGAGGAGATGATAGACAAGGCTTACAATATCATCAAAGAGGAATAATATTCCAAAGAGGACATGGTTATGGTGGAGCAAGAAGCTGGTTTCCTAACCTACCTACATATATTGTTTGTTACATATGTGGAGAGGAAGGACACAAAGCCAATGAATGTCCTCAAAGACAAGAAAGAAGACGAGATTACCATCCAAGGGTGAACTTGGTTGAAGCTGAGATTGAATATCCAGCTATTGAAGCATAAACAATAGATGTGGGAGAAAATCTTATTATCAGGAGGATGATGTTAGCTCCAAGACAATAACTGGAGTAAAACAAAGAATTTAATGCATGGATAAGGTGAAATATTTTTTGAACAAGGTGTACTTCAAGTGGAAAGGTATGCAAAGTTATTATTGATGGTGGTAGTTGAGAAAATATGGTTTCAAAAGAAATGGTAGAAAAGTTAGGATTGCATTGTGAGAAGCATCCTAGTTCTTATAAAATTTCATGGTTTAAGAAAGGGAATGAATTTATGGTTGATAAAATATATTTGGTGAACTTTTACATAGAGAAAATTTATAGAGATGAATTGTGGTGTGATATAATGGCCACGGATGCATGTCATGTTTTGCTAGGAAGGCCATGGCAATTTGATATGAAGGTTATCCATGATGGAGTAAAGAATACATATTCATTCATGAAAGATGGTACAAAGGTGATATTGTTTCCTCTTAAGGAAGAGATAAACGAGGAAAAAAATTTAGTTGTTAAGGAATTTTCTAATGACATGAACATTGTTGGTTATTGTTATGCACTAATTGCAAGGCATGAAGGTGAAGATATGATGCAAATTACAGAAGAAGCAATAAAAGTTTTGAAAGCATATGCAAATGTCATTCCTAATGAGATACTAGATGGATTGCCACCAAAGAGGGACATTTAGCACCACAATTATTTAATCCCAAGATCATCTCTACCCAATCAAGCAGCATACAAAATGAGCCCAATAGAGCATGCAGAAGTGAACAAGCAAGTTAATGAGTTGGTGAGAAAGGGTGTAGTAAGGGAGAACATGAGTCCATATTCAAAACCAAAATTATTGACTCCAAAGAAGGATGGAGGATGGATAATGTGTGTGGATAGTAGAGCCATCAAAAAAATTACTACTCGGTATAGATTTCCTATACCTCGATTAGATGACTTAATGGATGTTCTTGCAGGATCAAAGTATTTCACAAAGACTGATCTAAGGAGTGGCTACTATCAAATCTAGATTCGAGAAGGAGATGAATGCAAGACAACATTCAAGACTAGATATGGATTATATGAATGGTTGGTGATGTCATTCAGGTTATCTAATGCACCTAACACATTTATGAGAGTGATGAGCATAGTGCTATGGGATTACATTGGTAAGTTTGTGGTGGTTTATTTTGATGATATTTTGATATTCAATAAATATAAAGAGGGGAATTTGGAACATTTGAGAATGGTTTTAGAATTTTTGAGAGAGGAGAAACTCTATGTGAATTTGAAGAAGTGCAAGTTTATACAAGAAAGTTTGGTATTTTTGGGATTTGTAATTTCAGCATATGGTGTTAGAATGGGTGAAGAGAAGGTTGAGGCAATTCTTGAGTGGCCTATTCCAAATATCATCATAGAGGTAATAAGTTTCCATGGTTTGGCAACTTATTATATAAATTTCAGTAAAAAAATTAGTAGTATTGTTTCACCAATAACGGATTACATAAAAGGAAAGGAGTTTATGTGGACAAGAGAAGTAAAATGAGTTTTGAGTTCTTAAAAAGAAAGATTACAGGAAAGCCAATTTTGGCCTTGCCTAATTTTGACAACTTATTTGAAGTGGATTATGATGCCTCACATGTGGGAATTGGAGCTATGTTAAGCCAAGAAGGAAATCCCATAGCATATTTCAGTGATAAATTGAATGAGGTAAGAAAGAATATTCTACCTATGATGTTTAGTTTTATGCAATTTTTCAAGCATTGAGACATTGGAGGCATTATTTGGTCTCTAAGGAGTTTATTTTGTACACTGATCATAAGGCTTTGAAGTATGTGAATACAAAAAATAAATTGAGTAGGAGACATGCCAAGTGGGTATCTTTGTTGCAAGAATATATTTTGTGTTGAAACATAAATTAGGAAAGCAAAATCAGGTGGTAGATGCTTTGAACAGAAGAGTTGGGTTGATAACTAATTTGGTAAGTGAAGTAGTTGGGTTTGATTTTATCAAGGAGTTTTATGATACTGATCCATATTTTGGTGAGATAGTTGAGCAATGTAGGAATCCATTAACTTCTTCAAGATGATTACCTCTTCAGGATGAGTATCTTATTCAAGATGGTTACCTCTTCAAGGGAAGACAATTATGCATTCCAATTGGGTCTTTAAGAGACAACATTATAAGAGAGTTGCATAGTGGAGGTTTAGTTTATCATTTTGGTAAAGCTAAGACTATAACTTTGGTAGAGGATAAGTAATTTTGGCCAAAGATGAAAAGAGATGTGGTAAGATATGTTTTAATATGTAGAATATGTCAAGTGGCTAAGAGACATGCACAAAATGTGAGATTGTACATGCCATTACCAGTTCCAAGTGAACCATGGATAGATTTGAGTATGAATTTTGTGTTGAGGTTACTAAACACACAGAGAGGTAATTATTCCATTTTTCTTATTGTAGATATATTTTCCAAAATGGTTCATTTCATTGCATGTAAGAAAACTAGTGATGCCACTAGAGTTGCATAATTATTATTTAGAGATGTGATGAGATTGCATGATATTCGTAAGTCCATTACTTTAGATAGGGATACTAAGTTTCTAAGTAATTTTTGGAGAACTTTATGGAAGAATTTGGATACTAAGTAGTAGTTTAGCAATGCATATCATCCAAAAATAGATGGACAAATAGAGGTTATCAATAAAAGCTTGGGAAATTTATTGAAGAGCATTATTGGAGAAAAGCCTAAGCAGTGGGACTTAGCTTTACCGCAAGCTGAGTTTGCATATAATAGATCAGTGAATAGATCAATAGGTAAATCACCATTTTAGGTGATTTATGGAAAAAATCTAATGGGAGTTTTGGAATTGGTACAGTTGATGATTACATAAAGAGTAAGTGATGATGTTGAGACTTTTGTAGAGCATATACAATAATTGCAAGCAGAGGTGAGAAAGAGTTTACAGACAAGTAATGAGAAATATAAGATTGCAACTGATGTTAAGAGGAGATCAAAGTATTTTGTAGAAGGAGATCTAGTGATGGTGTATTTTAGGAAAGAGATATTTCCTATAGGAACCTACAACAAATTGAAATACAAGAAGATTGGACCTTACAAAATTGTGAAGAAGATCAGTGACAATGCATATGAGGTAATCTTTCCAAAAGAGTTTGATATTTATCCAATTTTCAATGTTTAAGATTTGTATGATTTCCATGGAGAAGTAGATGAAGGAGAGGATGAAGAAGAGATCAACTGGCAACAACATATTCTAAAGAAGGAAAATATAGTACAAATTTTGGATATGAAGATTGTGCACACAAGGCAAAGGAGATACAACAAGTATTTAGTACAATGGAAAGGATTTCCACCAAAAGACAACACTTGGATCATAGAGTGGGAGCTGAAAAAGATGAAGAAAGATAAATGGCAAAGTTATCATCAAAGCAACTTGTAGGAGTTGAGTTGACTTCAACCAGAGGAGGATGATGTTGCACCACTATTAAAATTACTTGTGTCTTAGTGATGTGTTTCCAAGTTGTAAAGTGTCTTGATGATATGTTTCTTTTGGTGAGGTGTTATGGTGGTCACTATTTGACACTATTCCAAGGTGACACTATTCCTATTCACCACTTTTTTACTATTTATGATTGCCTATGTGAATGTGGCACCAATTACATGTAAGGATAAAAGATAATGCAGAAAATGGAGGATCCATTAAGCTTTAGTGGATTCTAAAGGTGGGGGATAACTTTTACTATGCAAATAGTGAATTCTCCACTCAGTTTTAGCTCTTCTTGAAGGTGGGATGCCAAATTCCAAGTGGGGAGGTTTGTCCTTAATGATCATTGGTCTAAGTGGGATAAGTGGAGTGGGTTTACATGTCATCCCACCTTACCCACTTATCTTTAGTCTTCATGGTGGAAGTATGATGCATTTCTCCATGAAAAGTGGGATTTTAGCTTTTGTGTTTCTTTAAAAGGATGGATAATCCTTCTTATTTTTCATATGGGTTCATGGTATGTTTGCTTAGTTATTTAGGCAAGCAAAGGTATTGTAAGTTGAAGGATTTCAATGAGATAGTGTGAATATTATTGTAATTTTAATTGATAACATGATGAGTGTGTTGTGAGTGTGTCAAGCCTTGCCCTCATTATTCCCTCTTATTTCAAGCATTGAATTTAGAATTTATATGAAATTTTTATTACTCCACATCAGAATATTTATTGATATCTTCCCACCAATAACAATTATTGAATCTTCATGTTAACTCCACCTGTAAATGAAGTGTTAAGTGAACAACACTTCTTTACATCTGATAGGGCCCTTAGTGGTCATATTAAGGGGATCAAGCAGACATGTCAATAAAAATGAGAAACATGTACTTCATATTCACCTAGGTTTAGGGATCTGAACCCTATAACCATACCAAGATCACCTGATGACTATATCTCAATGCCCTTGTTCTTGTATTCTGATGTCTTATATTGACTGTAACCTTATTCATATACCCCCACATCTCCTAGTGACTGTTCAATGAATTATAGTTATGCCCTTATTCATATAATCATGTACCCTATTTTCCTTTTAATTTTTAAGGTACATCTTGACTAGTTTGGAAAGAAAACTTTGTGAGAACATATACCAGAATGATACATGAAAGTTGATACTTAATATTAGAAATCAAAATTATTGGAATTGTGTAAGCCGATATTTCCCACCAAATGTATTTCATGATTGTGATAGAAGAGAAATAAATGTGTTCTCAGAGACAAGGACCGAGCCTTCATTGACTTCAACTTTGAAATCATTATCAACAATGGTATTTTGTGTGTCTATCTAGCCTCAATTTGATGAAGATTAAACCAAAACATAGATCATGTTTATGATAAAATAAACATTAAACTAGTTTCAATTATACAAGATCCTTCTACATGTGGGACTTGAATGAACCCAAGCAATAAATATTTTTGTGTTGACCTGACACCTAGCAGTAGTTACATGGTCTCTGTCTCCAATCTATGTATGGATTATGTCCTACAAGAATGTGTAGATGAGGAAGTTTATATGGTGGATACTTGAGTCTTTTGATGTCATTTTGTTGATGTCCTCCCTAAATATTATTTTTTTAGTTCAGATATGCAACAACATTTTACCTATGTTGTAAACTACCCTTGGTAGCCTTCCCTCTCTTGGATTTAATTGTAATCCTAAGATTGATATATCAAAGTATTCTCATGGGATTGGCAAGTAATTTGCATACAAAATATAATAAAATAGGCACCATTGTAAATCAAGGTTTTTCCTCCATTAGAACAGTCTATTGCTTTTTGGGATAAAAGAGAATAGTATAAAAATACTCAGCTATTTTGGATGAGTTAATGAAGTTATGGTTAAATAGGGACTGGCAAAAGGTTTGGACATTATTAGAAATGGAGTTTCTTCTACCATCTGGGCATTAATGTCTTGGTATGAAAGCCATTTGGTCATCATGTACCATGGGGAGAGTGGTGGAAGAGTCTTTGCAACCAGTCTTACATTTATCACTAGAGGCTTGTATGACTCTTAATTTTCTTTCTTAAGTTCTTGCAGTATATTTATATATAGTATTTTGGATATTTTTATTTTAAAAACTTATGTTATTTTTTGAAATTATTGTAATGTATTAATATAGCTCTTGGAACTGCTCTTCCCAACTTGAAGTACTTTAGTGAGGCATGTGTTTTTGTGTATCACATATCTGAGATGATTGAGGGAGTGCCTACCATACATTGTGATGATAATAGAGGGGAGGTTCTAGACAAGTTTTATGGAAAGCTATATTTCAAAAACATCAAATTTGCATACCTATCTAGGCCACACACCAAAACTCTACATAATTTATATCTTACCATTATTGGAGGCCAGACTATGATGCTAGTTAGAAGTAGAAACTCTAGGAAGTCCACTATGATTTATTTACTTGAGAGATTCTATGATCTAGTTGCATGAGATTTAATGGTAGATGGTATAAACATCAAGAACATCTAGTTGAGGTGGTGGAGGAATCAAATAGGACTAGCTTGTCAAGAACTTGCCCTATTTATAACATCTATTAAATAAAATATAAGACTAAGAAAAGGGGGATCCAACATGGAGGATTTACTTACTGCAACAATGGCTTCCAATGGACACAATTTCATCACTAAGCTATCACATGGATATGACACTCAGGTAATTCATTTGTGTTCTATAGTTGACACTAAGATAATTCATTTATGTTGAAAGACACAAACCAAGTCGAACTAGGGCTCAAAATTAAGACACCCCTCTCACCACCTCCATGAGTCAGAGTAATACATAAAACTAATATCCCTTGAAACTCCATAGCTTTTTTCTATTGAAAGGTTAATTGAAATTAAAAAGTTTAATTGAATTTGACATGTACTCAAATTTTATTTTCTATTGTACTCAAATTTTATTTTATGGTTGATAATCTAGATATGTACTGATATAGAATATTCACTCACTTTTGAAAGGATTTGAAGGATGGGTATAAGGAAGAAGAGTGACCTTTTTGCTGATTTTATTTTATATTGTATTCCAATTTTATTTTATAGTAAATAAGCTAGACCTGTACTGATATAGAATATTTATTCACTTTTTCAATAATTTGAAATATGGGTATAAGAAAGAAGAGTAAGATTTTTGAATTGCACTTAAGAGTAGAGACAACATAGAAAGTTGGTACAATAAGATATAAAAACCACGAGGATCATGGAGTGTCCAGATGAATCACATAGTTCTAGGAATGGATTTTGTAGAAATATATTGAGTGGGCACACGATTCCACCCAAATTGTTTTGGTGTCATTGACAAAATTTATTGATTGGTTGCACTAGAAGAAATTTAGATTTTTTTAATTCATTAAATTCATTTCCTCTTGAGAGACAATAGTTGAAATTAAAATGGTATTATCTCTTGAGAGACACAAATGATAGTCTCTTGAAGACAAAAAATCAATGTTATATATCGTCTCTCAAGAGATAAAAATGATATTGTCACTCGAGAGACAAAAACAATATTGTCTTTAGAGAGACAAAATAATTAGTATTCTATATCATCTCTGGGGAGATGATTGTTTGAGATAATAATTAGTGACAGCTATTTTGAGACAATATTTCAGACAATACATAAATTTTTTGTATTAATTTGAGATTATTTGATTAAGTATTGTCTCTAATATTGTCTAAAAACACCCTCATTTGTTGTAGTGTATGGTTTTGAACTAAGAAGGAAAATAGAATTATTTGTGCATGGCCAAAGGTAACTAAATATACAAGAGTCATATATAGATAGTGGCATATTGATATGGACTATCATATACTAACACATGCATCCTAGATGATTCAAATAGACAACAA
Organism: Torreya grandis; assembly: GCA_037957365.1. Taxonomy (NCBI): domain Eukaryota; kingdom Viridiplantae; phylum Streptophyta; class Pinopsida; order Cupressales; family Taxaceae; genus Torreya; species Torreya grandis. The sequence goes on from JARHVA010000360.1 coordinate 1,319,550, forward strand.
ATGAATCTAACTACCTTAAGTGATCGAGGGTTATTAGAGGTATCCTGAGAAGTTTCAATAGTTTTCTCCTTGATTTGAGCCAACATGGAGCCAATGTAGACCATTCCCAATGATTATATGCAAACAATACCATAGCAGAGCGATAAATAACCTAAGTTTCTTATCTCTTATGTAATTGATCATTTATATAAATAGTAAATGGATTTGCATAAGGTAAAGGTAACTAAATTCATAAGAGCCATCTATAAATGGAGGCACATTGATCTAGACTATCATAGATCAACACAAGCATCCTGGATGGTTACAATAGATAATAGATGGATCCAGACCGCAAGTGACCAAGTGTTACTAGAGGTATCCTTAGAAGTTTTAATAGTTTATTTACTATATTGAGCCAACATAAAGCCATTATAGACCATTCCCAATAATTGTATGCAAACATGGACCAAAGCAGAGCTATAAATAAGATAAGTTCCTTCTCCCTCTTACGTGGTTGGTCATTTATATAAGTAGTAAGTTCAATAAATAATACTTTACATCCAATCTATGTAGTTAGACATATCTCATATAACTTGAATAGTCTCAAGTTTTAGCTTAGTGGATCACATTCAATCAAAATAAGTTAAATCAATTAGGCCCTTCACAATATTTAACACCTAGTATTCTATTTGTATCATAAAGTCTATGTGAGTTAATTGCTCATATTGTCTCACCATGGAACAAAGAGTACCGGTACACCATCCTATTTGACTTACTAGATTTTGTGCATGATGTGATATATTTAATGTCTTATCTATATAGATAGTTACTATATACAAGTTACAATTTCATATATGGGGTTATTACAACATAGCATGACATAAATAAAATTTATCCTTCACGTTGAGGAATACAAGCAAATGGATTTGATCCAATCCTTAAAAATTGGAAAGCTTATGAAGATTATCCCTCACCCCAAAAAAGGCATGAGCATTAGAGAACCCCTCTCTTGTTGGTTGATTAAAATTCTTTAAGAATACATAGATTACCTATTTATACAAAATTTTAGTAGGAATTGAAAAAACATATTTGTTTTAGCTTGTTTTTTATATATTCATTCCATGTTGCAATATTTTTTTAATGATATGATAATGAAACACTTTAATGTTTTGTTTGTTGATTATTCCATGCCATATGATTTTGTGTTCATTTGGGTTTTGACATGAATTGAGACTTGGGTTTTGAATGAAGAGGGTGACTTTAAATGCTAATGGCGATACCTATTCATATGGCCACCAATGTGCCTACCACTGGTTATTAGTTAAATCAATGGGGCCAACCACAATATCAAAGATGTGCCAAATTAGTATCTACTTTTATAATTGCCTTTCCCCCAAAATGTTGAGCATCTTACTCAACAAAAAACTTAAATTAATAGTTAGAATGTCAAGATTGACATCTTTAGGCTAGTCAGGTTATGGATTGGACCAAGCTCAAGATTGGTTCTCAATTTGTAACTATGTTTCACGTCATGTTGTGGCTCCTAAATAAGAACATTAACCATCTATTGTAAAGGAACCTCTGAGTAACTATACATATTAACAAAATATGTGCCAAAATCAATAGTGATAAGATCAAGGGGACACCAACTAGTTCAAATAGAATAGTAGTGCTGATGGCAGTGGAAATCATCATAATGGTAGATATAAGTGTAGTAAAATAAGGAAGTCCTAGTCCAACTTCCAACCAAGAGGAAATAAATAAATGTGTTAACTCTTGAAGCAAATGTATCTATGAAAGAGCTTGGGTTGGGCTTATCTATAAAATGATTAGTTGCTTGAGTAGAAGGATGGTAACAAAAGGTTTCCATGTCATGATCATTATCAAGAAAGAATGCCAACAATTGTTATAAAGAGGATTGAACCACCTAGAATCTAAAAAATTAATATATTTAAAGGTGTATGTGTCATGAATGATCAAAAGTGCAGGTACATATTCAAAAAAATGAAAGTGTGCATAAAAGTATGTGCTCTAACATGCACGCATTGTGACCCATGAGAAAAAACTTATACAAAGCAAAATTATAGTAACCTAGGTTCAGAGCATGAAAGAAGGAAGAAATTGAACACTTGAATTTGAGAAAATAACCTCCCTCTCTTCTTTGTCTAGTTCATCAAGTTCATCTCTGGAGAAAAAACTAATTATGAGTGTTTTTAGATAGAGTTTTTCAAATATGGCATTGAATCACTCATGTTTCCCAGTGAAAATTTGTTTAAGGATGTTATTTATTCATGGTTTCCTCTCTCTTGGATACAACACATAATCTACCCTCTTTAAAAATATGGGAATAATTCTACACCCTGAGCCAAGTAATTACAAGACAATCGTGATTGAGCACATATTTACTAAGTTTTATGCTATAACACTCAATATGAAGCTCTTAACACATTAGGATCAGGATCATTATAGAGCAAGGGGGCAAGTAAGTTTCAGAAGAGGGTTCCAAACTATGGATCACATTTTTACTCTTTGAGCTATTATTGATGGGCATCAACAACGGTCCTCAAAAGTCTATTGTTATCATTATTGAGAAGTCTTGACAATAATCTTATAGACCCTATTGTTATATGTGATTTTTATATAATCTGATGTAGTAACCCCAACATTTTCATCTCAACTATAAATTTCACCACAATTAAGGTCACAATGATGAAAAAAAATATAACACCAATTTCTACATCTAGACAACAAGAACTTCTTGTCCCCATCTTGAACACAATAATGCTCACTATTTTTGGTTCAAAATAAAGGGATAAAGTATGATACAAAAAAGTGTACCTTCAAAATAGATATTGATCAATAACTTTATTTTTATTGACTTCCTATTTGTAATGGATCACATCTCTTTCAAACTCAACCTCAAGCATACTCTATCAAAATGTGTGTTCAATCCACAACCAGTTAAAAATGCATCAACAAGAAACACAGATTTGTCTTTCATTTTTTGAGTTTCATCTTCCCTTTTTTGCTTGAAATTTGAAGTGACTATGTGTGTAAAGAGATTTGATCCTATGATTTGGTGTGTCATCTTCACAGAGTCTTATCTTCTTAAAAATCATATGTTGAGAAGACTCCTTTCATGTAAAGTTGTAACAAAATTGTGCGGCATGTGCAAAAAAAATTTGAAACATGGTATGATCATCCATCCATGGACCAAGTATAAACTCCATCCACCCCAAACAAAATAGGGGTCCAAGCATAATCCATTCACTTCTGCCAACATACTCCCACTATGTGACAAAATAAGAGCTTTGGATGAGTTCATGGACATCCATAAAATCATAATGCAAAATAGTTTTTTCTCAAATATTACTAGTTTGAAGGTGTTTATGTAAGGGATCTATAAGGTAAAAGTTATAGTTACAAGATATTTTGAACTACATCCTTTAAACCCCCACATTCAGAGAAGCATCCACCACTTCCAATCAATAATTCCCATGTGTTTCATGTGAAAAAAATATAACTTTGAAATAGGGATGAACATCTATCCATGAACCAAGCATAAAATCCATCTACCCTAAGCATGTCAAACTCCATAAAATACACCTGCCCTAGCCTCATTTGTAGTAAACTAGGTTTTTATGTGGCCACTTTCAGTGCCCAACAACATCACTTCGAGCTCCAAATAACTCTATGTGATGATGGGTGCAAGGATCTTAATCACGACTCACATGGCTTTGGTCCAATGCATCTTATTGTTGCCCAAAATGCATCATGTACTATTGAGGTCTTCATTAACCTAAATATGTCCCAATAATATGTTACGTAAAAATTATGATAAATAAAATGAGGGATGGATGTTAGATATGAAATTATGATTTAATCTCTAGCCTTTATCTCAAAATACCCCCTCTTGTAGTGAGGGAACAAAGTCACAGATTTATTGGAAAAATGTGAGGTTTCTTAAACAAAGCAATCATAGGGAATCCAAAGGATGTGAAACTTTTATTAGATTTTGACCATATCATTATTTTAGATTTTTAAAACTTTGATAAAATTATTAAATAATTTGACATTAAAGAGGACTAATATGCCCTATGGAAGTATTTTTCAACTATAATTTCATCCTAAATGAATATAGGAGGCCAAAGGGAAATATTGGAAAAAGATAAATGAAGGACCTAGACCTTTAGAAATATTCCTATATAAGGGATTTTTTCTCATCATTTTAAATCTCTTTAACTTGGCTTGACTGATTCTATTTTTAAAAAAAAAACATTTTTCTAGGGAAGACTTAATCTATATCCATCATCCATCAAAGGAGATCATGTTTTTTAAATTTATAGTACAATGCAGGTTTTTTTGGTGATCATTTGGCTCTTCCAAGATCATGACAAAGAAGGAAATAATTTACTTTTTGTGTGAAATTTCCTTCTCTTTTCTTGAAATTTTTTACTTTATTTACATGTATTCTAATTTATGTCAGCACTTGGTTTGTTGTAGTTATTTTGGGTTGTAGTTTCTTCTTTTTTGGTCAAGCATGGTAAGAAGATTTTCTTGGTGGTTAGCTTTGGTTTTAATTTGTAAGCTTTCATCCATTTCCTCATCCACAGGGGAAGTCACGATATGGGTAGCAAATAAATGTGGGTGATTTTTCATTTGTTGTTGTGTTCGATACAAGTTGATGGTGAGTTTCTAAAATGTGATGATTCAATCACCTACTATTAGAATTTGGGTATCAGGGAGTGCCTTTCTTTTCTTGGCATCTTACTATGTTCATTATTATGTAGCATCATAACTCTATTGGTTGTTAATCCCCCTATTATTGTTGTTCTTTCTCACTTTCTTGTATCTCCCACCATTGCTTTAACTGGCTAGGGCTTGATTTACCAACCATGCCTAGTGTGTTCACAACTATCCACTCTTTCCTTTGCACTCTATTAAACATGGAATATTTTTAATTATTTAGCCAACATGTTCTCTAAATTATGCTTATCTTCCTTATTATTCCTCACTTTGTCACTTTTATTGATCTTTTAGTGAAAATAATTAATATGATTCATAACTTTGACTCATCTGATACAGAAATAACCAATGAGACAAGTGTTACAAGCCCCATCAATAAGGGGGATCATTGGATCAAGTTTTTGAATAATGGTTCATGAATTAATGAATGGTCAATTGTTTGTATAAGTGTAATTAAAGTTGATTTTTTGCATCACTAAGTCACCCCCCTCTTGATGATTGTACCTCCAATAGTGTATCTAAAGGTGTAGATGTGGGAATAGTAGTAATAGTATTATTTAGAACACTTATCGTGGAATCAGTAACTCTAAAATTCTGATATTAATCATTGAATGAATCATATTTTTTAGTAAATGTAAAAACCTTAGCTAACTTTTTTTGTTCATCTATTGTTACATATAATTGTGTATCATGCAAACGTGGGTTCATGTCAAGATATTGAGTTAATTCTCTTTCATATATGCCATCAAATATATCAAGTAAGTCTACATATTCATTTATTTTTTTATGGATCGATATTGAGGGAAAGGACCCTCACCCATAAAAAAAAGGAGTTTAATAAACCAAAAAAAATGAGGTGTTTCAAATAATGATGAAATGCCCATCTTAATGGAAGTTCCATATGAAGAGAAAAAAATAATAAGGATAAAACTCGTAGACTAATAAACACCAAGCAATAAAAGATAAGAACAACAACAATCAATTTACATAGAGTTATTGCTAAGTTTACAAAGAGTCAATTTACATACATGACCCAGATTATCAACTTCCAAATGGCTACATTTTCCAAGGCCATAAATGCCACTTAGACTAATGGAATCTACCATGGATGATAATCTATTATTCATTAAGTGAGTCAACTCAACCCTTGAGTCCTTCCATCTTCCTCTAGTAGGCTCTTTGATAGCTTCTGCTTCTAAAGAAACCACCATTCCATGACTTAAATAAAAGTCTACCAAAAACTCCACTATAATCATAAGCACCTTGACTCAAATTTACTAGTGAAGAGACTCAAGGATGCTAGAGGCTCAAACTAGGATTGTGGAAGAGTATATTCAATTAGGGAACCCTCCAAAAAATCTAAAAAATCATTGAACTAAGCCCAAACAATGAGAGCTAGAAAAAGGGAAAATAGGTCCAGTGATCTCCAAAAAGTGATTCAGCCACCCAATAAGTCTACTCAAAGCTCATTCCACACAAGGGTTTATACTACCATTCTAAGCTTTTCCCTATTTTAAACCATGAAAATAAGTAACTAGCTTATTGGTGTAAAGGGCACCATATACATATAGTTTCCCTCAGCCTCCCGAGCACTATCATATTTCAATAGGAGGTTGTCACCCTATCTAAATGTATATACCCCATAGAGATAGAGAATAGGGGATAGAGGCCCTTGACCCCCAACCAACCCTTATCTATATGATTGAACCCTTGTGAAGGACCTATCTATATCTATACCCTTGGTCTACCAATTAAATTCCCCTAATATATATAAGGTGTCGGTGTTAGGGCCCCTATATAAAAATAGGGATATAGGGTCCATCAACCTCCCAAGCATAATAGAAAAATAGATTTATTTCCACAAGCACCCCCATATATAGATATAGATCCTCACCCTTCTGAGCATAGGCTCAATATCTATAAATTTTTGTTAGATATTATGGATAAGGAACTCGAACACTCAACCTCTTAGAGAACTCTAGATGATCAACGCGAGGGGTCCCATATATAAATCGGGCCCTCTGCCTTATTAAATTAGATGTGAGGAGCATAAATTCCTTGACACTCCAACATAATTTGTTAGGTCAACATGATCAACATATATAAATAGGGGCCCTTGGCATCCCAAGGATAATTATAGATCTATTGGCATTGTACTTGTATGCATATATATACCACCCCATATAGAGATAGGGAGATAGGGATCATCTAATTTAGATAAGATATAAAAGGTTAGGTGATGGTTTCATCCCCATACAAATAATATAGATATGGCACCCCCCCCTCCACCTAAAAACACATGATGCAATTTATAGGGGAAAAACACAAAGCAGATGGTAGAAACACTGAAATCATCAACACTACAAAACATATGAACAACAAAAAATGTGCACATTACACTGGTAATCATTTCACTACAAAAAAAAATTGATAATATAAGTTATACCAATGGTTAAACTTCTTCAATAATTCAGTAATGATAATTTAAATCCATGTATAGTACTTTAACATTTTTGAAAGGATAGTCTATATGAGCACAATTGAAGCAACAAGCAAGAGAACACAAGAAATTTCTAGAACTGTACATGATCTACACTCATTTATATTTTGTATAAAAGATTAGTAAGGATGTACGAGAAAGATTCAAAGACAATGTAGATGTCTCATATAGATATGTATAAGATATAAGAATAGACAATAATCCTATGTGACTATGTAAAACATTTAATAAAGTACCCTAGCCCATGTGACTATATTTGATAAATTAAATTAACCCATCTAACTATATGTAATAAATATCAATAACCCATGTGGCTATGTCTCATCATAGACATTAGGCATCATGAAATACGTACTTATAAATTGATATATACATCCTGCAACTATATAAAGTAACTTTATAAGTTGCAAAAAGGGACTTGGTTGAAATAAACTTGTCCTACAACAGATTTCTCCTTCCACCCAATTGATTCAACCTCTCATGGTTAAGCCTTCATATTTTGTAGCCTTTCCATTTAGAATTCACCTTTGCACCAAAAATAAATTTGGCATTCCATTCATGCCACATTAGTTGGCACTAGTAATCACTTCAATACAAGATAAAGATGGCTAACAAAAGAATGGCTTGACTACTCCAACAACTCAAAAACTACAATCTAGATTTTAAATGGTTGTGTGTTAGTTTATATTTATTGAAAGGTTTTTTGCTTAATATAAAATTGTTAAGAGTCAATCTGTTGGCTGAACATACTCCAATATCTTGTAAAAATATATTACGCATCATGCACTCCATATTCAGAAGTTGAAATTGTTGCTATTGCATATCATTAAATTTAGATACAAAAAAAATACTGGTGAAAACTCCACTTCCCATATATTCAAAATAAATAGAAGTCAATCCATCAAATCAATGTTAGTTTGTTTATTATTTACTAAATAACAAGATATATTACTGTAAGAAAGTGTTAGGACCAAACTTACATGAGCACTAAATTGATTTGTTATTGAATAAGGCCTTGGATCCACACCAAAGGATATCATAATACCTTTTGTATAAAACTCAAGGTCAAACATAAAATGTGGAAACATGCTACTCTCCAAGTCGCTAGACATAGGCATAACACCTATGTGAAAGCCTACGATGAAACAAAAGATAATATCAAATTCTAAAAAAAAAATTATGTCAAAAGACTCAATAAAATCTTTCATTAAAGGGGAAAACATGAAGATTTTATGTTCCATATTTTGATGCCTTTCATAGGTTAACTAACCTATGAATTCTATCCATTCTCTCCATGAGCATCATCATTAAGATCAAAACACTCTTTTTATCTTGTGTAATTATAATAGATGCCAACACCAGAAAATAAATGGCCTAATATGTCATTATTATTTGGAAAACTATCAATAACTTTGTAAACCTACAAAATCCAAGACATAAGGAAATAGATGGTATAGTTATTCAATATGTATGAATTCTTGTTCAAATTAGCAAAATAATAAAAACAAAATTCACAAATAAAATATGTAACTACTCTAATTTTGTTCATTTTCATTAAATAAAAAGAAACATAATTTAGTTTAGTGAAATAATAGAAACATAATTCACAAAGAAAATAATACAAACATAATTCACAAAAAATCCCTTCATTAAATAAATACTAGAGGAATACAATTCAATACATTGCACATGTGTAAATGATATGGCATGAAATTCTCATAAATACCCTCAGCCTAATCAAAGTAGTATGGTAAGTCCATAGCCAACTAGCGATAAGGTGGCTTTAATCATCACAAACTTGCTAAGAATGCAACCTAACTGAACCAATCCAACTTAGGGTTATGTATTGCATGCCATCCACTCCTTCACCTTAATAAAACTAAATGAGAGATAATATTATCAAGAAGTTTGTAAACAATAGAACTACATACTAAAATAAACAAAGACTATAGTAGAACTCAGAAGTAAATAATATGTGAATCATGATTTTGAGTCCACATAACAAAATCAAAATAGGGAATTTGAAGAGGAACTAACTTTGTAAGGACACCAAAGATTGAGCTAGACATATATGCACCGTACTGAAAGATAAGGATTAGAGCTCATAACCATATAAATAAAACATTAGAACATGGTTTAACAATGTGAATGAAGAAATTAAATCTAGTACAATCCATCTATGTACTAAGAAATTCATATGAAACAAGGAACAATGTAGTGGTTGTAATATACTTGATGTGTAGTCCACATGAAAAGAACATCCATGGTGGGAACACAAGAAAAAATTCCCTTGCTTATTGACTAAATGCAAAAACCATTTGTTCCATTCTTTCACAGCTTCCTGGTACCGAGTTTCCCACATGAATGGCTAAAAAACCTACTATTATCATAGCCAACACATCCCATTAAAAGTATAAGTACTATAGTCAATCTATACACAATCTAATATAATTAATTAAATTATATTTCAATGACCTACCCGTTCATAAAATGAGCATTATTTAAACATGGCAACAACAATGTCAAATCCATCTTCTTCAACCTTGCTCTCTGAGCTAATCACAAGATACACAACACTCAGCCAATGTTTTACCCACAGATTGAAAGATTATAAAGGAAGGCTCTCACTCTATAATATCTTACATCTTGACATGGATTCAACCTTTCTTTATGCCTCCACAAGAAAAATATTATCAATGATTTTCAAACATTGCATTACACAGTATTTCTGGTTTGCATTTTGCAACATCCAAATTGCACCATAATTATCTATAACCATGTAGTACCATACTATCATCATCAGCATAGGGGTCTAATTACCAACACTACAAGTAAGAATTTGGGATGAATTTTTCCACAATGGACTAGAAAAACTCGAAGCACATTCTACCTTTTCCCATAAAAAACTTTAACTTAAGCTACATCTAACATAGAAGGAATAGAGTACTCGTAATCACCAATCGACTATAGACAAACTATGAAATACTAAGTTAAGTTTTTACAATATAATAATAAATAGTTGGCAAAAATTATGAAAGAAGGGATAATCAATCTTATTTTAGAAACCTAAAACCTCCAAAAAAGAGAAAAAATAAACATTTATCCACATTTCTAATGATGAATCTCAAGACCAAGCACATGAGAAACATAGGGTTTTGATATCTAATAGTCATAAACTAAAATAGAGAACATATATATCTAAAATCCAGGTGATAATAAGGAAAAGCCTACGACCAGCTCCTAATAGTCACAATATTTTGATATTTAATAGTCAAAAACTAAATTAGCAAATATAGGATTTTAATATTTCAGCAAGTGAGAAATATAGGATTTTGATATTTAATAGTCGTAAACTAAAATAACAAAACATATATATCTGAAATCTAGATCCAAACTTTCTGTTTGCTTTGGTCAGCTTGGTTAAGAAAAATAAGAAGAGTTCAATATAAATGAACTAAAATTGTATCCATGACTTATGTAATTGCGATTTGACATCTTGCTTATAAAGAAAAATAAGAAATGTTGAAAAGTTGAAATAAAAAGTATGCATTGTAATCATAAGTAGGCTTATAGTTTTGAAATACATTGGCATCTATGATAAGAACAAAATAACCTTGAAAATGATGAAACAAAGATCAGATACAATAGGGATAAACTTAAGTTGTCAATTAAAAATACCTTATTTTGTATAGCTTACCCAATTATTCACCATCTATAAAAAGACCAAATAGTTAACCAATGAGGTGGGTACATCCATTGATAATTGAGAAGACACCTAAAGATTGAAAACAAGAACAACAAAAATGCAGTCCACACCAAACCCTACAGATAAAATAGTACCCTAGTTATTGAATAAATTACCACAATTGAATCTTCGCATTTGATAAGATCACCATATGTGGGCTGTTTCCAATGGTGTCTTTCTCTATTTCATATAATTTTGATTTAGGAGCATTCACCAAATAAGGGAAATCATAATCTAAGTAGTTTCCAACATGTAAAAGTAGTCATGCAATAATTGTCTGCAAAACATCAATTTATTGTCCAAGTATGAGATCATAATGTAATACAATATTAGATTTAGTAGTCTATTTATTTTTAAGTAAAAAATATTATAAATTAGGTCTAATTATTTAATAATTTATGCCTGATCGTTGGTCTTTAATATAGATGCTTAACTCGTGTTTTGGTCTTTAAAGGTATATATGTAGTTATCTATATCAGTTTAAAACATTACAGTTTTGCTCATGTCCATTGGTTATTCTTATAAGGATTTAAATGTCTATGTCTAGGAAACAAAATCAAAACAATAGGGGGTGGAATACACTAGCCAAAAAGTGGAGCATGGAATACAAAATATGTGATAAGTTAAGAGCAATTGTTACTCTTTTTTTTTGTCTAAAATAAAATTCTAAGGAAAAAGAGGTGAAAATGATAGTATATACAATATACAAATAAACATGGCATTGATGGCATCCCTTTCTTATCATGTCAAAGATAAAAAAACATGGCCTAGATATATTGCCAAGTATCTTAGGATTCAACCATATAGTTCTCGATTAGGAAAATGATACTAAACTCCAACTTCTATCAAATAAACAACTTGTACAGTAGTGATGCTTTATATTCTTCATCATTGGGTAACACAATGAATGACCGGTTACTAACAAAAATTATTTCCCAAGCCCAGTTAGTCTATGTTTATCATTGTGATGCATTATTTAGTATGCTAGCATTAAAGATTATGGAAACATATTCCTTTCCCAATTGTATTTTTTTTGTTTTTTCTTTCTATCTCCATAGGCCTACACTTTTTTGGTGGTAAAATAGATTGCTTCCCATTCCTATTAATTACAATGCAAAAGTCACAATTACAATTACAATTAAAATTAAAATTACATTTACAATTACAATTACAATTACAATAAACAATTTACTTTGGTTGAAAATTTTTCTTATTTAAAGAGGTAAAAAGTTTCAAAAATGCACGTTTCAGGAGAATTTAGTGTTCCATACGTTATAAAGATTGGTTTATTTACAATATAGATTACCTCTTTCCTAGAATTAGAAGCAATAGATTGTATCATTATAATGTTAGGATTTTTTTCAATCAGATTGTATGCAAATGCTAGTTTTGGTGATAAATCAAGTATTACGAGGAGACTTTTAACTTTGTAAATTGTATAGGTGAGACCAGTATTAAATAATGTCATAATCGGAAAACCCTAAGACTGAGAAAATAGTTTTTTCTCCTCCTAAGATCTCTCTAAGTTTATTGATTTCTGATAAAGCCATCATTTACATTATTTTCCTCTCAGATTATGTTCTACCTTGAGATATTTTTCCTTCTCTTTGGTCACACTCTTCTTGGGTGATCTAAATATATAAGTCTATTTGACCATATTAATTCCTTGTCCTAGTGTCGGTTAGATAAAATATGTTGAATGTGATACCAGTAACATTTTTAATATGGGATTTCACACTTTAGACATATTTACATAGGATTTTTAAGTATTTTGAACATTGGGAAGCAATCTTAGCTTCATACTTGAGATTTAAAATTTTGGCTACAATATCTTTCATCAATGCTAGATCTGCCAAGTCATAACCTAATACTCGATTCATTATCTTTGTAACTTCTCTCTATCATCATGTGTCATTTCATCAAAATTAACAATGATGTTGTGTTATTCTTATGAGGGCTGACTTTACATCCTCCTCTTCCTCTAAAGATTTCTTAAATATACGAGCTCTTTCATTTTCTCTTTTGTTTCATGAAATTCATTTCACTTTAGATCCATCATTCTCCACAAAGAAATTATTCAAAGTGTTTTCAAAACATTTTTTGTGCCTAAGAAAATCCTCCAAAACTAAAATATCATCAATGACATCCATATACTAAATAGGTCAACTAAAACTTGCATATTGTTCTCCTTAGCAATATCTGAAGAGCTCAACTCCACTATTTGTATTCCAAATTTAGGTGTGGTTTATGAATGGAAATCGTGAAGATTATTTTTATGTTGTTTATCCAGGAAATTCCTACTGATATATTTAATAGATTAAATCTTTATCTCTTCTCATAATTTTAAACACTCCTTTGGACTCATTTTATTCAATGCCAAGAATTATAATGCCCATATAGAGAGGAGGTTCATCCTTGTCAAAATACACATTATTTCTCCACTAGTTACTGAGCTTGGAGTCCATATCTAAGTTAGGGTTAATTTTAATAGGTCCTACTAGAAAACTTATTGGAAATATTTAGCAAACCTAGGAAAATTTGATTCATTGGTATGGCAAATAATCTATGGGTAATAGTGAATTTTTTTGTCAATGTTTTTCTTGATACATTCCTTGAGAAAAAAACTAATTCGAATGAGTGAACCATCGATGGAGCCAAACGTCTAAACCAAATGACATAACTAAATGACAGAACTGAATGACACAGTTGAACAACATAGTTGAATGCCATAGATGAATGACAAAGTCAAATAATAGAGCTAAATTGTGAATGACATAGCCAAACAACATAAACAAAAAATGTAGCTGAATAACTTAACTAAATGACACAACTGAACAACCTAGCTGAACAATAGAGATGAACGACCTAATCGAATGACAAATTTGAATGACCTAGCTAAATGTCATAGATGAATGGTGTAATTGAATAACCCAATTGAATGGTAGAGCTAAATGATAGGATTGAATGACAGAGCCAAATGGTGCAACCAAATGGCACAGTTAAATGACGTAGCTGAATGACACAGTTGAATGGCTTAGCCTAGCACCTGAGTTGAAAAATAGAGATGAATGGCACAACCAAACAACATAGCTAAATAATTTTTTCATTCAGCATTGTGATTCATTTTCTTTGTTCACTATTATTATTCAGTTCTATGCTCCTCCAGTTTCAATTTTGTTTGTTGCCTGGGCTAGTATCTCAAGGAATATACTATATACATCTAGAAATTTTAAGTTTAATATTATATATTACTATAAAGGATTGGTGAGCTGACCCCAAAAAATATATATCCCTAAAATTTTGGTGACCCGATCCCATCTTTCAGCCCTAAAAAATTGCCAAAACCAAAATCCAAAAAATGGAATATTTATGAATTAACAAATATTTGCTACTAAAAAACCCCTGATCCAAGCTTCTTTGCCTTGAGAAACTTTATTGAGTCCTTTTTAGGGGATTTATCCTTGACCTCAACCTTGGCCTCAGTCCTGCTATAATCACTCATCATAATCCATTTGCACATGAACTAGTGACCTAACTGATGTTGTAAAGCTTCTTCCCAAAAGTACTCTCTAGATATCCCAACCTTATCATTTCCTTTCAGAAGATGAATTAAGGCTTAATAGGAAAGTAAATTCCACTATATTTTCACATTTTATAAACTTAAATTACAATAAGGGACTTAACTTTTATGTATAACACTACTCATGGATGTATAGACATCTGAATACAATATCAAAATTTTATGATATTGGCACCTAGTGGCCCTAAAAATTACATAAATTCATTGTCAATGAAATACTTGGGTGGGGTCTCCAAATATCTAAATGTAAGCATGCAACTATGTAATTTCATACATCAAAGTAGTATTATGAATTATAGAATATACTAACACACATTAATGAAATCCTAAATATGCATTTTGAAATAAACCTATGAAAGAGAAAATAGTAAGATGGTAAAATATAAATATATATAATATTTAGTTGCATAAAATATATTCCTTAAGAAATTAGAACTAGTTTATCCTATAACATACAAAATATATTGAATCCTGTGTAGACAAGGTTATTTCCAACTACATTTAAACATAAGATTAAACAATTCTTACACATGAGACAATGTTGGTGGAAGACACAGATACCCACATAAACCAAAAATATGGTTAATCATGAGAGTTAATGCAAAGGTTTACATGTGATTATTAAATATGTACTTATTACATATTAAATAGGAGAGTTAAAGATAAGGGTTTGCCCTAACATTCTCTATTGGGCAATGCCAGTGGTAAAATTTTCCAATAACCGTACCAAATAAAAATATATTTGAGGAGATTAGATAGATTTAAAAAAATTGGGTTGCTTTACATAGGCACAAGATTAGGAAATTTAGTCTTGATATGGATATTCCAAAAGATGAATTCACTCATGAGACATACTAGAAATATATAAGGATATCCTTAAAGTGTAGAAGATCAAGAGCATTTTCTCTTTGTAATCACTATTGTGAAATAGAGGAGCATGTCAACTCTTTGGAAGGAGGGATTTATATTAAAAAATAATATTGTACTGAAAAGTTGTGGCATGCTCCCATTCATAGAATTGACTTCAATACTTGCCCAAAAAGGTACATTACAGATGATGGCCACCATTTTGTTTGTGATATTTGTGATCATTTAAATAATATATCTGAGATGCCAATTTGTTCAAAATGGGGTTTTATAAATGTGGGTTTGAGCTAAATTGAAATTTATAAAAGTGGGCCTATTATTGTGATAATACAACGACAGTGTCTTCACATCACTGCATCAGGGAAAATAAACATCAATAATGGAAAAATTGAAATACTTGTGAATGAGGAGTTGAATGATAATTTTCCAATGGGCATGAGAGTTTTAGTTGTTGACAATGATCCTATTTTCCTATTGGATAAATTGCTTATGTGTTGCTATCATAATGGTTTATTTATTCTAATTTCTTTCTTTCTTTAGACACTCTATAATGGTTTTCTTGTTCCATGTGTCACCTAAACAAATCAATAACTGCATCTTAGATTTGGAAATGAAAGTAATCACCACGTCCCATTTATTTTGAGGGTATTATCCCTACATTAACCCTAACTCAACATGTTAAACCTACTAATTCTTCTATTCATCATGGTAAAAGTTAAAACTAATACAGAGGATACAACACTTGCTCAAAAGTCTAATGATTTATATGTTAGTCATAGCTTTGATGACTCTTTTTATCAAAGCAATGCAAGGGATCACAGATAATATATAATTAGTAGGCACCAAAATTGATGATGTTTTTAACAAGGTTCTAAATAAATTTGATGAGAAAAGGCTTCCAAGCTCCCTTCTTAAAAAATGTGTTGCTCAACTTATCAACAATATTCATTCTCAAATAGAATACAATCAACACCAAAAATACTATTTCCCCTATCTAGAGGAGATCCTTAATATGCAAAACCATAGAGTGGAGGCTACTAGGCACTTCCTAACTTCTAATAACGCCAAAAGGTGGTATGAACACTTGAAACAACAACTTGAACATCACCCAATCAAAAGTGTAACCTATACTTGGTGAAAGCTCTATTGATGCTACTATACAAGGCCCCTAGATGAACTAATGTAATATACAAGCCTCAAGCTCATCCTCAATATTTATATCTGACCCCTACAATTGTAATGTCAACACTGAAAAGACTGCTTCCTCCATCTAAAGGAGATATTTAATATTCAAAATCGTAGAGTAGAGGCGATTAGGCACCTCCTAACTTTTGATAAGGCCAAAAGATGGTTTGAACACCTGCAACAACAAATTGAACATCAACCCAATCAAAAGTGTCAACCTATAACTGGTGAAAGCTCTACTAATTTTACTATTCAAGGATTTAGAATGAACTAATGTAATACACGAGCCTCAAGCTCATCCTCAAGATTTATATCCAATCCCTGCAACTATAATGTCCACTAAAAATGAAGGAATGGAAATGTTTCACTCCAAAGAGAACTCAAATAAAATAACTTGTAAACATAAGTGATAACTGAAGATGTACTACTTTTAAATCCTAATTAATTTATTATCTCAATTAACATTATTAGGATCAAATTTTCTTATATTATAAGACATTCCACTCTAAAATTAGGCTCAATCATGTGCAAAATAGAATTTATGGATATGTATTAAATTATTCTTTTTATATCTTGAATATTGGTAGCTTAGTTCTTTATTTCCCTGATTTTATATGATGATATTGAGATCAAGGTTAGACTGAATTGTAAAATCTCTATCTCAAGATAAATACCACCCTCTTGGTCCCAATTTTTACCCAGGCTTGGGTTGATGTAAATATTTATAAAATCATTGCTTTGATATTGTGGTTGGCCCCATTGATTTAACTAATAACCAGTGGTAGGCACATTGGTGGTCGTATGAAAAGGTATCACCATTAGCATGTAAAGTCATCCTCTTCATTCATAAGGTGGTATCCCATGTTTTGATTTGTCATGCTAAAATCTATCTTTCTTTTTGATGATATTGTGTACAATACTACAATGAGAAAAAGGGAAATAATATTCAAACTTTTTTCATATTGTATATGATAATCTTTGTGATGATATTGTATTATTTTGTATAATATCATCACAATAATTATTGCATACAATATTAGGAAGGTTTGAATATTATCACAATGGTTATTGCATACAATGATTATCATGTACAATTCTAGCAATCTCCCGTGTTCTCTTGCTTGTTGCTTTAATTGTGCTCATATAGACTATCCTTTCAAAAATGCTAAAGTAGTATACATGGATTTAAATTATCATTACTAGATTATTGAAGAAGTGTAAACATTGGTAGAACATCTATTATCAACATTTGTTTTTTAGTGAAATGATTACTAGTGTAATGTGCACATTTTTTGTTTTTTCAAATGTTTTGTAGCGTTGATGTTTTCAGTGCTTCTACCATCTACTTTGTGATTTTTTCCCCTACAAATTGCATCCTACATTGTTAGGTGGAGGGGAAGGTCCCCTATTTATATTTTGTGTATGGGGATGAAACTTTCACCTATCCCTTTATATCTTATCTGAATTGGATGACCCCTATCTCCCTATCTCTATATGGGGTGGTATATATATGCATACAAGTACAATGCCAACAGATCTATAATTATCCCTGAGAGGCCAAGGGCCCCTATTTATCTATGTTGATCATGTTGACCTAAAAATTTATGTTGGAGCATGAAGGACTTTACGCTCCTCATATCTAATCTAATAAGGCTGAGGGCCCCATCTATATATGGGACCCCTCACATTGACCATCTAGAGTTCTCTAGGAGGTTGAGTGTTTGAGTTCCTTGTCCATAATACCTGGCAAAAATATATAGATATAGAGCCTATGCTCAAAAGGGTGAGGGTCTCTATCTAGATATGGGGGTGATTATGGAAATAAATCTATTTTTCTATTATGCTTGGGAGGTTGATGGACCCTATCTCACTATTTTTATATAGGGGCCCTAACACCGACACCTCATATAGATTAGGGGCATTTAATTGGTAGACCAAGGGCATAGATATAGATAGGTCCTTCACAAGAGTTTCATCATATAGATAGGGGGATGTTGGGGGGGTAAGGGTCTCTATCCCCTATTTTTTATCTCTATAGGGTATATACATTTAGATAGGGTGACAACCTCCTATTGAATTATGGTAGTGCTTAGGTGGCTGAGGGAAACTATATGTATATGGTGCCCTTTTCACCAATAATCTAGTTACTTATTTTCATGGCTTAGAATGGTAGTATAAACCCTTGTGTGGAATGAGCTTTGAGGTAGACTCATTGGGTGGTTAAATCACTTTTTGGAGATCACTAGCCCTATTTTCCCTTTTTCTAGCTCTCATTTTTGGGCTCAAATCTTCTACATGTTTTTTTGGAATTGGAGTCTCATTTTGTGCAATTCAATGGTTTTTTAGCTTTGGTGGATGGTTCCCTAAATAAATATACTCTTCCCCCAAAATCCTAGATTGAGCCTCTAGCATCCTTGAGTTTCTTCACCAGTAAATTTGAGTCAAGGTGCTTGTGATTATACTGGAGTTTTTGGTAGACTTTTGTTTAAGTCATGGCATGGTGATTACTTTGGAAGAAGAAGCTACCAAGGAGCCTATTAGAGGAAGATGGAAGGACTCAAGGTTTGAGGTGCCTTTCTTGATACATAATAGGTTTTAGTCCTTGGTAGATTCCATCAGTCTAAGTGGCATTTATGGCCTTGGAAAATGTAGCCATTTAGAAGTTGATAATCTGGGTCATGTATGTAAATTGACTCATTATAAACTTAGCAATACCTCTATGTAAATAAATTGTTGTTGTTATTATCATTTATTTCTTGGTGTTTTTTAGTCTATGAGTTTTATCTTCATTATTTTTTGCTCTTCATATGGAACTTGCGTTAGGATGGTCATTTCATCATCATTTGGAACACCTCATTTTTTCTAGTTTATTGCACTCCTTTTTGTATGGGTGAGGGTCCTTTCCCTCAATATCAATCCATAAAAAAGTAAATGAATATGTAGACTTTCTTGATATATTTGATGTCACATATGAAAGAGAATTAACTCAATATCTTGACATGAATCCACATTTGCATGATACACAATTATATGTAACAACAGATGAACAAAATATGTTAGCTAAGGTTTTTACAGTTAATGAAAAATATGATCCATTCAATGATTAATATAATAATTTTAGAGTTACTAATTCCACCATAAGTGTTCTAAATAATACTATTACTATTATTCCCACATCTACACCTTTAGATACACTATTGGAGGTACAATCATTGAGAGGGGGTGAATCAGTGATGCAACTAATCAACTTTAATGAAACTTATACAAAAAATAAACCATTCATTAATTGAATTGATTCGATGATCCCCCTTATTGGTGGGGCTTGTAACACTTGTCTCATTGGTTATTTCTGCATCAGATGAGTCAGAGTTATGAATAATGTTAATTATTTTCACTAAAAGATCAATCAAAGTGACAAAGTGAGGAATAATAAGGAAGATAAGCATAGGTTAGAGAACATGTTGGCTAAATAAAGAAAAATATTCCATGTTTTGCAGAGTGCAAAGGAAAGAATGGATAGTTGTGAACACACTAGGCATGGTTGGCAGATCAAGCCCTAGCCAGTTAAAGGAATGGTGGGAGATACAAGCAAGTGAGCAATAACAAAAATCATAGGGGGATTAACAACCCACAGAGTAATGATGCTACATAATAATGAAAAAATTAGGGTGCCAAAAAGAGAAAGGCAATCCTTGATGCCCAAATCCTAACAACATGTGATTGAATCATCACATTTTGTAAAATCAACATCAACTTGTATCTAACACAACAAATGAAAAATCACCCACATTTATATGATGCCCATCTTGTGACTTCTCCTGTAGATGAGTAAATGGATGAAATCCTACAAAATAAAACCAAACCTAACCACCAAGAAAATTTTCTTACCATGCTTGACCAAAAAAGAAGAAACTACAACCCAAAATAATTGCAACAAACCAAGTGCTAACATAAATCAGAATACATGTAAATAAAGTAAAAAAATTTAAGAAAAGAGAAGGAAATTTCACACCACATGTAAATTTTTTCCTTATTTATCATGACCTTGGAAGAGCCAAATGATCACTAAACAAATCTGCATTGTACCATAAATTTAAAAAACATGATCTCCTTTGATGGATGATGGATATCAATTAATGTCTTCCCTAGAAAAATGTGTTTTTTAAAAATAGAATCAGTCAAGCCAAGTTAAAGAGATTTAAAATGATGAGAAAAAATCCCTTACATAGGAATATTTCTAAATGTCCAGGTCCTTCCTTTATCTTTTTCCAATATTTCCCTTTGGCCTCCTATATTCATTTAGGATGAAATTATAGTTGAAAAATACTTCCATAGGGCATATTATTAAAATATTTCCTTTTCAAATATCACTCCCAATTTTCCTCTTTAATCTTATTTTTTTTAATAACTTTATCAAATTTTTTAACATCTAAAATAATGATATGGTCAAAATCTAATAAATTTTTCACATCCTTTAAATTCCTTGCGATTGCTTTGTTTAAGAAACCTCACATTTTTCCGATAAATCTACGGCTTTGTTCCCTCACTACAAGAGGGGGTGTTTTGAGACAAAATTTAGAGATGAAATATTAATTTCATCTCTAACATCCATCCCTCCTTTTTATTTATCATAATTTTTATGTAACATATTATTGGGACATATTTTGGTTAATGAAGACCTCAATAATACATGATGAATTTTGGGCAACAACAAGATGCGTTGGACCAAAGCCATGTGAGTCATGATTAAGATCCTTGCATCCATCATCACATGGAGTTATGTGGAGCTTGAAGTGATGTTTTTGGGCACTGAAAGTGGCCGCATGGAAACCTAGGCTACTACAAATGAGGCTAGGGCAAGTGTATTTTATGGAGTTTGACATGCTCAGGGTACATGGATTTAATGATTAGTTCATGGACAGATGTTCATTCCTATTTCAAAGTTATATTTTTTGCACATGAAACACATTTGAATTATTGATTGGAAGTGGTGGATGCTTCTTTGAATGTGGGGGTTTAAAGGATGTAGTTCAAAATATCTTGTAACTATAACTTTTACCTTATAGATCCCTTACATAAACACCTTCAAACTAGTGATATTTGAGAAAAACTATTTTACATTATGATTTTATGGATGTCCATGAACTCATCCAAAGCTCTTATTTTGTCACATATTGGGAGTATGTTGGCAGAAGTGAATGGATTATGCTTGGACCCCTATTTTGTTTGGGGTGGATGGAGTTTATACTTGGTCCATGGATGGATGATCATACCATGTTTCAAATTTTTTTTGCACATGCTGCACAATTTTGTTACAACTTTATCAAAAGAATCTGATCAACATATGATTTGCAAGAAGATAAAACAATGTGAAGATGACACACTAGATCGTAGGATCAAATCTCTTTACACATATAGTCACTTCAAATTTCAAGAAAAGAAGGGAAGATGAAACTCAAAAAATGAAAGAAAAATCTATTTTTCTTGTTGATGTCTTTTTAACTGGTTGTGGATTGAACACCCATTTTGATAGAGTATGCTTGAGGTTAAGGTTGAAAGAGATGTGATCCATTACAAATAGGACATCAATAGAAAGAAATATATTTATCAATATCTCTTTTGAAGGTACACTTTTTTATTTTAGCCCTTTATTTTGAACCAAAAATAGTGAGAATTACTATGTTCAAGATGGGGAGAAGAAGTTCTCATTGTCTAGATGCAGGAATTGATGTTATATTGTTTTTCATCATTGTGACCTTAATTATGGTGAAATTTATAGTTGAGATGAAAATTTTGGGGTTACTGCATCAGATTATATAAAAAGCACATATAATAATAGGTTTTACAAGACTATTGTCAAGACTTCTCAATAATGATAACAATAGACTTTTGAGGACCATTGTTGACACTCATCAATAATAGCTCAAAGAGTAAAAATGTGATCCATAGTTTGGATCCCTCTTCTAAAACTTGATTTACCCCTCACTCTATAATGATCCCACTCCTAAAGTGTTAAGAGCTTCATATTGAGCACTATAGCATAAATCTTGGTAAATATGTGCTCAATCACAATTGTCTTGTAATTACTTGGCTCAGGGTGTACAATTATTCCCATATTTTTAAAGAGGGTAGATTATGAGTTGTATCTAGGAGGGAGGAAACTATGAATAAATAACATCCTTAAACAAATTTTCACTGGGAAACATGAGTGATTCAATGCCATATTTGAAAAACTCTATCTGAAAACACTCATAATTGGTTGTTTCTCCAGAGATGAACTTGATGAACTGGACAAAGAAGAGGGAAAGGTTATTGCCTCAACTTCAAGTGTTCAATTTCTTCCTTATTTCATGCTAAAAACCCAAGTTATTATAATTTTCCATTGTATAAGTTTTCTTGATGGGTCAGAATGCGTACAAGCTAAAGCACATACTTTTATGCACACTTCTAGTTTTTTGGAATATGTACCTGCACTTTTGATCATTAATGACAAATAAACCCTTAAATATATTAATTTTTTAGATTCTAGGAGGTTCAATCCTCTTTAGAATAGTTTTTGGCACTCTTTCTTGATAAATATCATGGCATGGAAACCTTTTGTTACCATCCTTCTGCTCAAGCAACTACTCATTTTATAGATAAGCCTGGCCCAAGCTCTTCCATAGATACATTTGATTCAAGAGTTAACACATTTATTTAGATATCTTACTTCTAAATTATGGCTATGATGAGACATATTCATTCAATTTTTATGTTAAATTTCTTGTCTAAAAGGATTCTAGTAGCTTCTCTATTTCCTTTTCAGTTGAGGTAACATTTATATTAGGGAAACAATTATTGGATATTCTAAGATAATCCACTCAATATGATTGATCAAGGATAAAAACTATGAAATAATTATGTTAAGAATTTTTTTAATCATCATCATATTTTAAAGGATATTATTAATCGTCTATTTTCTAAACTAGTGCATTGGAAGTACTATGTTTTCCTTACAAGATCAAAATGATTGACTATGAACCTTGTAGTTGTTGATGGACATGTCGAAGAAAGTGTATATATATTTAATAGCATTAATATATAACCTCAATTTTATTATAATCTAAAAATAGAGGCAAAATGAATATGCATTTTTTACAAAATATGAATCTTCTAGGATCAAATGTATCAAAAAAAAGTATTGTAGATGATTCTTTGAGAAACACTATGGAGAGAATTGGTATGTTTTAACATCAGTTGACTAATTTGTAGAAAAAATGTGTGGATGCATACACAAGTAGAATAAAATTTGAGCATAAGTTAGCAGATGTAAAGTATTGCAAAGGAAAAGATTGTTAAATCCACAAACAAAATTGAGGATAGCCTTCTGGAAGTTGAAGCAGTAGAATCAAATTTTTAGGAAAGTGAGGTGTTGTCTAGTTGTCAATACTTGTCAAGGTATTGCAATATGTTTCCATTATCATATTATAGTTTTGGCATTCTATGGATGATATAAACAAATATCTATTTCATCAAGGAGTCATTTGTTTATTGTTAGCCCTTTTAATTTTGGCGATGTCATTATGCACAACGTAGTGATAGGATAATTTTGTCTACTTCATCTCAATATAATCAAACCATTCATATTTCCTCTTGGTTGGAACTTGGACTAGGAATTCCTTGTTCTAATACACCTATATCTACCATTATGATGATTTCCACTGCCATTAATGCTACTACTCCATTTGAACTAGTTGGTTTCCCCTTGATCTTATCACTATTGATTTTGGCACATATTTTGTTAAGATGTATAGTTGCTCAGAGGTTCCTTTATCATAGATGGTAAATGTTATTATGTAGGATCCACAACATGAAGTGCAACATAGATACAACTTGAGAACCAATCTTGAGCTTGGTCCAATCCACAACCTGACTAGCCTAAGGATGCCAATCTTGACATTCCAACTATTAATTTATTTTTTTTGTTGAGTAAGATGCTCAACATTTTTTGGTAAAGGCAATTATAAAATTAGATACTAATTTGATGTTGCTTTGATATTGTCTATGGTCACATTGATTTAACTATTAACCAGTGGTAGGTACATTGGTGGCCATATGAATAGGTATCACCATTAGCATGTAAATTCACCCTCTTCATTCATAAGGTGGTATCCCATGTTTTAATTTATCATGTCATAATCTAGCTTTGTTTGTGATGATATTGTATACAATAATACAATGAGAAAAAGGGAAATAATCTTAAAAAAAAAATCATATTGTATATGATAATCTTTGTGATGATATTGTATTATTTTGTATAATATCATCACAATGATTATTGCATACAATATTAGGAAGGATTGAAGATTATTTCCCTCTTTTTCATTGTAGTATTGTATACAATTATCATCACAAATATAATTTAGAATGTCCCCATGATTGACTAGTTTATTCATTAGAGGCAAATATTAGATCAATCATCATCAAACAAGAGAGCATTATTTAATATTTCACTTAAATCCTTTTGTAGATATGGTATCTCCAAAGGTTTTGTTAGACTAATAAGATGGGTATTGTTTTTATTTCATTGATCTCTAGGTTTCTAACTCATTTATTTGTTATTTTTATTGGATTGCATAGTGCTTGTTGTCCATATACACGTTTTCATAGCTTAATTATTAAATTGAAGTAAACTTTTATTTAGGATATTGGCTTTAAAATACCAGTGTATACAAATGTGGTGGTAATTTGAATTTGTAGGAAATAACATTTATCTGCTCCCCAATTATATTGATCTCTATTTTTTATTTTTTTTGCCATTGATGTGATTGTTTTCATTCATCCTTTTATGTTCCCCAATTTCAACTTGAGACATCAGTTATCTTGTTGATCCTTGAAATTAATGTGATTGACTCATAATTCATATTCTTGTAAGAGTATTCATTATTAAAATTATCTTTTTAGTTTTCCCATGAAATGACATGTCAAGCATTACAAAAGTGTTATTATTGCTTTTGTGCAGTCTTTAGTTTGTGGTAGTAGTTCTTGGAGGCTCTATGCATGAAATTGGATTGTAATCTTGTTGGTTCTTATTGGCATAAGGAGGCACAATTTCATTCCTATGCTATAAATTTCCCAAATTAGGTTTCTATATGGCATGTCTTATGTTCATCTTGTTGTGTGATGTTGTTTCATATGTTCCACTTGCTCAATAGGTCATTTCTTATATGTCATATTCATTTACAACACTTAAGAAAATATTCAAATCTATGAGATGTTGATATTTAGCATGGTCCTTAATCTAGAGCAGATAAGTTAAATCAATCATATTCAATTGAATTTTTATATGGGTGAATCACACAAGTACATAATATTAATTACAAGTAAGCTAGAGTCCATGTCTAAGAATTACACATTGGAATGTACAAGTTCAAGATAGATCATTAACCCCAAGCCGCATGAAAATAGTGCTTCTTAGTTTCCAATTATTAATAATTCAACCAAACCAGTTGTATAAGTTTTTCACATAAAAAAATGAAAATGAATCCCCATTTCATTACCATTCAAAGGTGTTCCTTAACCATTTCTAATTCAATGTGAGTTTATTGTGTCAATTGCACGTTTTAATACACATCAAGGCATCTCATATGATTTAATTATGGGAAAAAAATTATTTGCACAAAAATTACAAGGGTTGATGATATTTTGTCTGACATCACCCAAGGATTGGCATGATAAATAGAAGAGGCTTTGAAAAGGACTCGCTCCTTTCCTATTGAACTCACTGTATCATTCACACAAATACTATCTTGAGTAAAACCTAATGATGATTTTGATTTGTGTTTTACACCACTCATTTCCATACTTGTATTTTAATTATTTTACATGCACTTAATATATTTAATGATTTGGTTTAACTACGCATGTTATAATTTCTCTCAAAATTATATCAAGGTATTTATTATCTACATCCCTACATGTTTGGAAAAAAAAACTACATAATGAATCCTTCATTGATGAAGAGACATGGCTTCCAAAAACCTTTGAGATATATTATCTTCCCTATTCTTTCTAAAGGTAATAAATGCCATGTAACAAAGATAAAGTGCTATAGGTACAATTCCATAGTTGGAAGGCTTAAACAACTACCTATTTTTAGTATGGCCTCTCATTCACTACCTATGTTAAGCATATATTTTACCTTCAAAATCCATTATCAAGCAACATATTTACTAATGCCTTTGTCATTGTAAATTTATTTCATCCTTACTATAGTGTTGGTGTGTGTTCATTTCTTGCAAAATTATTTTTTTAATTCATCCAAAGATAATATGGTAAAATATTTATACACAAATAAATTTCTCAAATATTGCTTGATCTCAGTGTGACTGTGATAGGCTTACAATATTAATTTATAGTGATAAGTTTACAATATTAATTTATATTTTTATGTGAATCATTGGAGAAATTATGCAAGTATAAAATTCATATGGGTGATGCTTATAAAAGGGTTTGATAGTTTTTTTATTCAAAACATTACTTCACAATATTTTAATTCGATGTCTCACAATCATTCAAAAGTTTAAGCATTTCTATCAATGGAGGCTCTTCTAGTGTTGGGCAATCAATCATTATAACATTAATTTTTAAGCTACACATTGCTATAATCCTTTTTATTTTGATTGTTTTTATGTAGCCATTATTGATTCTTGGATTCTCTATGGTGGAGTAGTTGGAATTCATTGTCCACATGTTTAAATCTAAAAATGATATAGACCTACAATTTGAGATCTTAGATTTCCCAAGTCCATAATTAAAATTAAATAGAATTTGGAAAATGTTTATGGCATACAATTTAATTACATCCTATTGAATTCTTATGGAAGTTATGAAACAAAGCTACATTACATGAGGACCCTTCACCTCTCATCTTAGGGGGGTGTATACTTTTCAAACAGTGGCATGTTTTTATGATTATGGATAAATTCAATTTTTTTTCCAAGGAAGTTTAGTTATTTCCTCTTGGGGATAAGATGTTAGATTTTCTAGACTATGAGGATAAACTTTCCCTTTTTTTCAAAGGATATATTATTTTTAAAATATAAATATTTACATCAGCCTAGGCCTAGGAAAAAATTGGGACCAAGAGGGTGGCATTTAGCTTGAGATAGAGCTTTTACAATTCAATCTAGCCTTGATCTCAAGATCACCATATAAAATCAGGTAAAGAAAAAACTAAGCCACTAGTCTTCAAGACACAAAAAGAATAATTTACTACATATATATAAATTCTCTTTTGCACATGCTTGAGCCTAATTTTAGAGTGGAATCTCTTATAATATAAAAAAAAATTGATCCCAAGATTTTCAATTGAGATAACAAATTTATAAGGATTCAAAAGGAGTATATCTTCAATTATCACTTAAATTTACAAGTTAATTTATTTGAGTTCTCTTTGGAGTGAAACATTTCCATTCCTTCATTTTCTATGGAAATTATAGTCATAAGGGCTGGATATAAATCTTGAGGATGATCTTGAGGCTTGTGTATTACATTAATTCATTTTGGGGCCTTGAATAGTAGCATCAATAGAGATTTCACCAAGTACAGGTTAACACTTTTGATTGGGTTGATGTTCAATTTTTTGTTATAGGTGTTCATACCACCTTTTGGCCTTATCAAAAGTTAGGAGGTGCTTAATAGCCTCCACTCTATAGTTTTGCATATTAAATATCTCCTCTAGATAGAGGAAGCAGTCTTTTCAGTGTTGACATTATAGTTACAAGGGCTGGATATAAATCTTGAGGATGAGCTTGAGGCTTGTGTATTATATTAGTTCATTCAAGGGCCTTGTATAGTAGCATTAGTAGAGCTTTCACCAGGTATAGGTTACACTTTTGATTGGGTTGATGTTCAAGTTATTGTTGCAAGTGTTTATACCACCTTTTGGCCTTATCAGAAGTTATGAGGTGCCTAGTAGCCTCCAATCTATGGTTTTATATATTAAGGATCTCCTCTAGATGGGGGAAACAATATTTTCAGTGTTGATTATATTTTGTTTGAACATGAATATTGTTGATAAGGTGAGCAATACATTTTTTAAGAAGGGAACTTGGAAGCCTTTTCTCATCAATTTTTTTAGAACCTTATTAACAACATCATCAATTTTGATGCCTAATAATTATTTATTATCCTTGATCCCCTACATTGCTTTGATAAAAGAGTCATCAAAGCTATCACTAACATATAAATTGTTAGACTTTGAGTAGGTGTTGTATCCTTTGTAGTAGTTTTAACTTTTACCAAGATGGATAGAAGAATTAGTAGGTTTAACATGTTGAGTTAGGGTCAATGTAGGGATAATACCCTCAAAATAAATGGGACATGGTGATTACTTTCATGGCCAAATATAATATGTAGTTATTTTTTTATTTAGGTAACACATGGAACAAAAAAACCATTATAGAGTGTCTAAAGAAAGAAATAAATTGGAATAAATAAACCATTATGCTAGCAATGCATAAGTAATTTATCCAATAAGAAAATAGGATAATTATCAACAACCAAAACTCTCATGTTCATTGCAAAACTATCATTCAACTCCTCATTCCCAAGTATTTCAATTTTTCCATTATTGATGCTTATTTTCCCTGATGTGGTGTTGTGAAGACATTGTTGTTGCATTGTCACAATAACAAGCCCACCCTCAGATCAACCCATTTTGATTTTCCCACTTTTATAAATTTAAATTTAGCTCAAACCCACCTTGATAAAACCCCATTTTGAATAAACTAACATCTCAGATCTATTCCTTAGATGATCATATATATCACAACCAAAATGGTGGCCATCATCTATAATGTACCTTGTTGGGCTTATACTGATGTCAATTCTATGAATGGGAGCATGCCACAACTTATCAGTACAATATGATTTTTGAATATAAATCCCTCCATCCAAAGAGTTGTCATGCTCCTCTATTCATAGTAGTGATTACAACGATAAAATTGCTCTTGATCTTCTACACTTTCAAGATCAACAATACTTATATATTTATAGTATGTCTCATGAGTGAATTCATCTTTTGGAATATCCATATCAAGACTAAATTTCCTAATCTTGTGCCTAGGTAAAGCAACCCATTTTTTGTAAATTTATCTAATCTCATTAAATATCTTTGTATTTGGTACTATTATTGTAAAATTTTACCAATAACATTGCCCAATGTTGAATCGTAGGGCAAACCCTTTTATTTAACTCTCCTAATTAATATGTAATAAGTACGTATTCAACAATCACATGTAAACCTTTGCATTAACTCTCATGATTAACCATATTTTTGGTTTATGTGGGCATCTATGTCTTCTACCAAAGTTGTCTCATGTATAAGAATTGTTCAATCTTATGTTTAAATTTAGTTGGAAATAACCTTGTCTACACAGGATTCAATATATTTTGTATGTTATAGGATAAACTAGTTCTAATTTCTTAAGGAATATCTTTTATGCAACTAAATATTATATATATTTATATTTTACCATCTTACTA
The DNA here is from genome assembly GCA_037957365.1 of Torreya grandis. Classification (NCBI taxonomy): domain Eukaryota; kingdom Viridiplantae; phylum Streptophyta; class Pinopsida; order Cupressales; family Taxaceae; genus Torreya; species Torreya grandis. The sequence continues at coordinate 1,349,679 of JARHVA010000360.1, forward strand.
TTTTCTCTTTCATAGGTTTATTTCATAATGCATATTTAGGATTTCATTAATGTGTATTAGTATATTCTATAATTCATAATACTACTTTGATGTATGAAATTACATAGTTGCATGCTTACATTTAGATATTTGGAGACCCCACCCAAGTATTTCATTGAAAACAAATTAATGTAATTTTTATGGCCATGAGGTGTCAATAGCATAAAAATTTGAGATTGTATTCAAATGTCTATGCATCCATGAGTAGTGTTATAGCTAAAAGGTAAGTCCATAATTTTAATTTAAGTTTATAACATGTGAAAATATAGTGGAATTTAATTTC